>OZ017738.1:102862479-103197479 GCA_963969285.1 Odontomyia ornata
TATAATCGATGCTACTTCGTTTGCCATCTTCGCGCACCAAAAACTAAAGAACGACTGGCTTGTCCGGCCGGACGTCTGTTAAAGGTCCCGCATATCGGAAGGGGAGCCGCAGACATTTTTTTTACCGAAGGCAGGCATGTGGGGATTCAAATGAAAGGTCTTGATAACAACTTTCCGAAAACTGTGTTACCAGCTTCGTGCATTGCAAGAGGAGGGAAAATATATGACAAATTTGTGTGTAACACCAAAGAAACAAATTTATTTTGTTACAGCTATACTTCAAGTTGCTTTCCTAGAGCAAAAGTTTTTATAAGATTGTTAACTATTATAGTGTGTCATAAATGGTTTTAAAGTTTTTTCTCCTCTAAAAATTTATTTGGTTTATTTAAAAAAAAAAAAAATGTTACTTGCAATAAAACACGTAATCTTCAAGACCTTTCATATTTTTTTCATTAAATATCGTGCAGTAGAAGGTTAAACTTACAAAAGGTCCTAATACTCTTGTAAGTGTGAAGGAAATCAAATCATATTCACGGAAGTTATAGCCATTTGAAATTTCTCTAGTTGCAGCAACAATAATACACGATTTCGTTATCCTACTGCATTTCTGATATTCTCATTAAAATTCCTACATAACTGTAGTGTCTTGGTCATAGATATAGAGGGTACTGGATCCGCAACCGGTCGTGAGAGCCGAAGCAATTAGCAACCTTCGCTAAAGTTGTGTGAAGTTGAGGTTTGAAGTAATATGCTTTTGTTTTTGCACTTTATTCACTTCGAAACACGTTCACGTTTAAAAAGTTTATAATTTTGAACAGCGCGTGTACGGAATCAGCACTTTAGTTCACTGTTTTTATTAAAAATTTACGAATTTTCCATCCGCTTTGACACATGAGTTTTCTAGCCGTTTTCGCGCCTCTTTCTTTTTCTTTTGCGTTGACGTTCGAGTTTTCTGTGAGAGTCGTTTGTTGTGTTGTACTCAAACTGTTTTACGAATGATAACGAAGGCGCAATCGTGTACACGTGAAATGAAATTTTGTCCGTGTACGCGGGTGTCAGTGGGGGAAGTGATTCTTCTGAAGAGAGGAAAGAAAGACCTGTATGGAAACAAAGGGGAAGGAGAAGCAGAGGGAATCATATAGTTTCGAGAGCGTAAGTTATTTTTAACTTATTTATGTGGCAAATTTGCTTCTCACATGGGCGAGTACACAGATTCTCGTTGCTCGTCCATTTATTTATATGTCTTTGGTCTTGGTTCTTTGCAAACATGTATCTCTACAATATCACGTGTTTTAAGTGAAATGGGTACGTTAAAAATGTCCGTAAAGGACTGCAGCGATGTTCTGCTGCCTCGGCGAAAGAGGATGATAGGATCCGCCGAGATTGGCTTTGTCTCAGGACGCGTGAATGCGCTGGCAGGCTAGCATTGCGGTGTCGTGGGACAGAAACGCATAAAAAGGAGTGAGCTCACCCGATGGCTAGCTCATTGAAGTGGAGGTGCCAATCAACGTGGAGGGTCCCATACCAGATCAGGTTCAGCGAAAGGAAAGACCGAGTTTCTAATTTAACAATTCATTTTGACATTTTTATTCATCTTCATTTTCTTTTACACGAACTATTTCTACTAGACGTTATTAATATTTCAAAAGAAGTTTTTTTTCATGGCAAAAATTTAAATCGATATGAAAAAAATCAGTTGTCTGTGATTACGAGAAAAAGCTTATTGCTGGAATGCTTGAACGCTAAATCTGTGATAATTTCATTGATTTCGTAGCTACACATTCGATCAATGGCCTCAGTTTGTGACATTAGCATGACAAAAGTGAGTAACAAAATAAAAAATACATATGAATATCTGAGGAGTAAGCTTCCTCATAAAAAATAGAATTTATCAAAAAATGATGCAATTCGATAAATTTTGAATCATGTGCAATCTGTGTCGTTTAAAAAAAATAAAGGTCACCAAAAACAATATACATAAATAAATATAATGTTTCATAAATAGAAGAAAACAAAAAGGTACTCACCCAGAATCCTCACGAGCGAATGATGTAATGTTGCTGGAGATTTTAAGTGAAGTACGTTAAGAGTGCTTGAACAAAATGAATTTAACTAGTGAGGAAAATTCCGACTCACACTTATTTTAAACGGATTAATAAATTGAAAGGCAAGGTACGATCTTCCGTAATTTGTGGCCAAAGTTTTAGATAAAAAAATACTTTTTGGGCACCAATAAGAATTTCATTTGTTTTAAGCCACTTGAATTGTTTGTGTCAATCCCAAAGCATTTTCTTCTTAATTCGCAGAAGTAACACCATAAGAGAACACGTTGTTTTACGTTTCTAATTTGTAGCGGCCAAGTATGCATTCTTCCCATTAATGTCGGATAAATCAATCAAATCAATCAAAGAGTCCCATGGTTATTCTTCTTATTTCGCAGCTTCTCCGAATTATTTAATGCAATTGAAAAGTATTCAAAATGATGAGAATTCTCCACAGTCAGAACCTTCAGATTTAACTATTCTCGATGTAAACAAACAGATCCAACCATGTAGATAGAAAGAAGCAAATCCACGGCACTACATATAATTTACGAGCACATCACTCAGAATGACATGAATTTTCTCCGACGGAAATTTTGGGGCCAATTAGAATTGGGAATTTCATTCCTTCCCCGCTTGCACGGTCACTTTCCAGGTATATCACTTCTTGGGACAACTGCCAGCGCGTATATCGTTACTTTCAAAAGAGAATCTTTATGTCTTTCAAAAGGCGCCCAGTAATTCTTGTTGCATCTGTTTCACCCTTGGTGAACAGAACAAAATCTTATTTATAGCAAAGCTTCGCCATCATAAAGCTGAACACCGATTTCAAGTAATTTTCACTCATTTTCTTTCGCAAAATAACCGGGAAGCTTACTCCTTCACCGTTCAACATAAATCGTATGCTTTTTCTTAAACAAAGATGCGGAAATCTAATGAATTTTATGTGCGATTCACTAAACTTTTCTAATTGTTTGATTGAAATTCAGAGCGTTAAAACCGCTGTTCGATATATCCGCAAAACATCTCCCGGCTCAACACTTGTGAAATTCGCGGAACATCCCGTGTGGCGATTGAAAGCAGACTCCCCATTATTGTCCCGTGCTCTATGTGTCGCACCGGGACTCGACCCGCTTTTCATTCATTCCGCTGCACACTTGCCTTCGCCAATGCAATACGTGCATGTGCAGCGGGAAAAGGTGTTGCCATGTCCACATTTCAATTGCAGATTTGAATTATTAAATTATGAAAAATAATACTATAGAAAAATTTAAATAGTCATAGAAAAAAGGTGAATATCATAAAGAATATAATTATAATGAAAATTTTAAATTTATTATAAAAAAAAATGATCTAAAATTTATATTTAATAAAATAAAAAACATTTTATGATTTATAACTATAAATTGTAATAATTAAAAAATGTCTTTTTCAAATCTACAATAAAAATTTCGGATAGGTGATATGAAGGTTTTCGAGTAGTTTGCTTAGGTGACTGCTCGATTATTACAACTTTTGTATATTCAATCGGAAGTAACTTTTCAATATTCAATCGGAAGTAAATGTTTATGGCTCGATTGTTGTGAAATGTTCAAGGCACTTACACCCATTATCAAGAAACAAACATTTGAGTTTTGAAGAGTTCCTGTTTGATTTTATAGGTAAAGATGTAAAATTCATAAAATGTACTATTATCAATAAAGTTGATCGATGTTAGACTTCTGAGGTGTTTGTTGTCCTTGTACACTCACACAGACCTACTTCCATGATTCCAGATTTTTTGGATCAAAGGTGTCCATGCCCCTTGAGCCAAAAGGTGTCAGTTTAAGACTTGTTTTGGAAAGTTCCCATCAAGACTCTTCATTTGATATCCATATTGGCTATCTTTGGTAAAAACAAGCTGAGTAGATAGGAGGGTGCTCCTGCCAAAAGGGTTTTGTAACATCCTAGGGTTCGAAAAAAATTTTCTGATACCATGAATCGATGACTTGCATTATTCATACAATATTTGTATAAGAAATCGTTCAAATTTATCCAAAAGATGCAGAGTTTCTTTCATAAGCACGTATGAGCCGCCATTTTGTTGCAGCTTAAATAACTTTTCTGAATGCTCGGCCGATTGTAGATATTAAAATTAAACAATATTCGTTAAATATTCATAAAAATTCGAAGAAAATACAATAAAAGTACCCAGGTCGATTTAAAATATGTATCAAACATCAACATGTGTTATTGTTGTTGTAATTCCATACAATTGAAAGGGCTATGACTCACTTGACTATGGTCTGATTTCCATGAATTTTTGTGAGCATAAGGGCCTTATATCAATCAACACAACTTAAGGGTATCGTTTTGATTTTATAGGGGAAAACGTGCTATTGATTAATCAAAGTAAAGGGTGGTTCAACCAAAACGCACGATGTTAATTGTAAATAGAACAAAAAGTTTTCAGAGAATTATATTAATATTATTTATTATAATAGGAGGATCTATGACAATTATATGTGAAACAAAATATCGCCCAAATGTTCGCCACGGTTACGGTGGCATACTTCGATCCGATGGTCCATATTTTCAATGACTCTGAGACATAATTGAGGTTTAATGTCGTTAATGTGCTGAATTATCTCATCCATCAGATCTTGAATTGTTCTTGGCTTATTGACGTACACTTTCTCTTTTAAATATCCCCAGAGAAAGAAGTCCAACGGTGTCAAATCACATGATCATGGCGGCCAATTAACATCGCCACAACATGAGATAACACGGCTATTGAATTTCCGCGCAAAAGATCCATTGTTTCGTTAGCTGTGTGGCAAGTGGCACCATCCTGTTGGAACCACATATCGTCCAGGTCCATAATCCCAATTTCTGGCCACAAGAAGTCCGTTATCACCTCGCATTCGCGAACACCATTCACGGTTACTGCTTGGCCATCCTCATTTTCGAAGAAGTATGGCCCGATGACGCCACCAGCCCATAAACCGCACCAAACAGTCACTCTTTGTGGATGCATCGGCTTTTCAACAATCACTCGTAGATTCTCATTTGCCCAAATGCGACAATTCTGCTTGTTAACGAATCCACTGAGGTGAAAGTGTGCCTCGTCGCTGAAGATAATTTTCTTTGTAAAGTCACCATTCCCTTCTGTCTGGTCAAACAACTATTCGGCGTATTGCCGATGCTTGAAATGGCGAGTACGCTTCAGCTCTTGAGTCAATCGAACCTTGTAAGCCTGTTAATTAAAATCTTTATACAAAATTCGCATCAGTGATGTTCGTGAGATGTTCAATTGTTGGGCACGACGACAAGTCGAGGTTGACGGCTCTTCTGCCACACTATCGCGAACAACAGCAATGTTTTCCGGAGAACGAAATGGGCGAGCATGTACAGAAAATACCCACAAAGTAATAACTACATTTGTGAGATGGGTAAACCCACTCGAGTCACCGACCGAAGGGAATCAGTAATTTACCATTCTTAGCTCGTCAGATCGACATATAGTAAGGGAGGTGATTCATCTCTTACCTAAGAGATTTTACCCCATGATCCACTATATACTTATCATCTTGAAATATGTGATAATAAAAAAAATAAAGTGTTCAATTTGTTTATAAAAAATATAATATAATATGTATTTATATATATATATATATATATATATATATATATATATATATATATATATATATATATATATATATACATATATATATATATATATATATATATATATATATATATATATATATATATATATATATACTTTATTTAATTATCGTATAAAAGTATGTATATATATATATATATATATATATATATATATATATATATATATATATATATATATATATATATATATATATATATATATGTATATACTTTTATACAATATTTAAATTTTAAAAAAATCAAATATCCTAATTTAAAATTTAAATCATATTCTGGTAATTCTAGCTAATCAATTATGATAGTTCCGGCTAATCAATTATGATAGTTCTGACTAATCAATTGAGATAGTTCTGGCTAATCAATTATGATATTTTTGGCTAATCAATTATGATAGTTAAAAAGCATAAACAAAAAAAATCATACTTAGGATCCCAATTGAAATTGATCTTCCTCATAGATTATTGCGAAAGGTCTTCTTCTCGATGTTCTAATTCCGACTCTTTTCTTCTCCTTCAATAAATCTTCTTCTGCTTTTCAATTCAGATTCGTTTGATGACATTTGCCATGTAGGTATCCAAGTATACAATGAAGGCAAACGTGTGCTTAGGCAAAGTGACGTACTGACAGCCAGGCGCGGCTTCATCTCAAGCAACACGGGCACACGCTGAAAGTTGAAAGTTCCCGTAAAAATACACCACACTTGTCAATTCGCTGCACTGGCTCGTAATCACTCAGTCTCTAAACGAAATCGCGGATAGATTGCACGGAATTGGAATTGACACCACACCAAAAGTCCGATTCGAAGCGAACGCGGAAGTGTCTTGATTTACGTGGTATTAGAACGTTCCCTTTGTTTGGTGATCAAGGTCTAAGAAGTCAGCAAACTATACAAGGCAGTCTCGAGCAGTATTAGGACTCTCCGCACCGAACAACACGTCTGACCACGGCAACACAGCAGCACTTGGGAGCTTCCGTGCTTATTGTCGTCTCCACTACTAACTCTTTATCCTTATACTCGCCTCTAGTTTCCTTGATAGAAAATCACCAAGTTGTATTTTTCTTCAAAAAAAATAACACTAGATAAATAATTTGCTTAGTAAAATTATTCCTGTGGATCTTCTTCTTTTCATGACGATAAGAAATTGACGTCGTGATGTAACTTATTTTCTTCTGGGAAAAATTGCCTCAACTAATCTTTTTTGCTTATTCTTCACGAATCTTCTTTTGTTACTTCTCAATGAACAATTATCCTTTTCTTTCTTCTGGGAAATGTTTTCAAACACAAGCTTTCTTTGCTTCCTCCCAAATCAAAACTTTCTTTTCTCCTACTCAAACACTTCAATTCTCAAATTGAAAATATCAACTCCTATTCACTTTTATTCTCTTTCAGAATACTAATCAGAAAAATTAATTCTTTTATAATTAATTAGCCTTTTTTCCTGACCTTCTCTGACAAAAATTGAAAACTGACCCCTTATTTTTCTATCATCTCGCCTATTCTGATCTTTAAAATGTGATGTATGTCAGTTAAAAAAAAATTTTTTAAGTTTTTTTTTTATTTTTTTTTTTGTAAATTAGAAAACTAAAGTATATGGTGAACCATCAATAAAGAAAAGCGTGTTACAACGCCCATTTTCGTAAAAGGTTTCAACAACCTTAACACGCTGCTCATTTGTGTACCTCTCTATGGTTGAATTTGTCAGACACTGAAACAAAGAAATGTCAAATTAAGTTGGGCGAAAAACTTGACGTTAAAATGTGACTCACAATTAACATCGTGCATTATGGTTGGACTACCCTTTATTATGAATAAAGTTGAGTGAATTTCGATTTGTTAGGTATTTGTTGCCCTTGTACTCATAAAATCCTAGCTCCGTGATTTTTTTCAGATTCCAATCGTGAGAGGGGAGATACATTTTTGTACATCTTGCATTCTCCTGGGCCCCCTGAGGCACAAAATGACTTTTTTGTTTCAGACTAGTTAAAAAAAAATCTGTTCCAAGGGTCAAAGTCAAAAGTAAAGAGAAAAAATTTCATGTTTGTAGCAATTCTGTATAATTACTGAGAAAACTTTTTGTGACGCACGGACGGATAGATGGGCATAAAGATCGCGAAACTAATAGAGTTTTGTAAAGATATTTTACAAAACTCTAAAAAACCTGCCTGAACTTAAATATTGAGTATGAAGAGAAAAATTAATGAAAATGCAATATTTTACATTACATACTTATTCCGCTGATGATAACTTCAAAGTTGTTAAAATAAATATATATTCTGTTGATTTACGTTTGTTTATTTTTGATTGCTACTTATCTTCTTGGCAAAAAATGGCGATATGCAAAAATAACGATGGCTCAAATTTAATTAGTCGTTTTCGCATAATTGCTGTCTATCAAAAATAATGAGGTATATGTGTGCGTGGTTTAAAAGGTTACATTCTGTCGTAGATGAACCATAAAAACAAGCTATTTATTAATAATAAATGCATTCTTCATCTGCTTATCTGGGACATTATATTTTTCCTTCGCCTCACAATCATTAATTTATTCGTTTGAAAAGCTGAAAGCAGACGTATCAAATAAAATTGCATATTGCTCTCGTATAAAAAAATCCTAATTGTTCCTAATTGTGTTTAGTCTTTACAAATTGTCCTAATCATTCATATTTAAAAAAATACAATGCATTTGCGGGAAACCTACCGCTCTAATTATCTTTATTTTAAAAAACTGAAGCTTTCTATTGTATCACAGCAATTGACTAACATGAAAAAAATATTGTGCAATAGAATAGATTAGATTTCAAGTATATCATCTAATACACTCAAATGATTACCGCCAAAAATAATTGTGAAACATTTAAATATGATCGTTAATATTCTAACCACTTGTGCAATAACTCAAAAGGTGAGAGTACATTCTAAAAATAAAACCATACACCAATGTATTCAATATGTAAAACTTCCAAGCAAGCATGATAAGCAATATTTTTCTTTTACTTAAAGATACAGAAGCTCGTCCGAAAAACAAAATGGCATACGTAATATGAGTGAATTGTTGGTCAATGGCAAGGTTTCTTTCTGATAATGCTTAGAATATGAAATTTTACTAAATAAGGAAAAGTGTTAAGCTTATCGCTGGAAAGATAATGTTAATGTCATGGTGACAAATGAATGAAAGAGTTCCATTTGGGTTAGAAACCGAAATTTTGATTAAAAAAAATCTAAATTATGGTTTCTTATAATATTTAACAGATAGAGTTATCTTAAAGCTTTTAAGCTGCGTTACTGCACCTGCAAGTGTAACTGCAATTACTTTCAACAAAGTTTCTATTTATATGACATAATTTTCATTAATGAAAAATGGGAAAACTGATATCAATCTTATTTTACTATATTCATCACGACTCCAGCTTTTGTATTTATTTTCCATCGGAATGTTTTGATGTTGTAAAAGTGCAAATTGTAATGCAAACTTTCATTACACAGAAGGTGATCAAGTGTCCGCATTACAAACACATATCATAGGGTAGCGCAGTCGTATATTGAACAAAATAATTTTTTACGCCAAATTTAACTTTGAGAAATTATGTATGTCTCAACTATAAAAAGTAAATATTTCCCTTGAGTACTTCGTATGATAGACTTACTTCCACGGATTCTTTCCAACGTGTCATAAACTTAAAAACAAAGCCACGTTTAAAGCATCGACATGATATGATCTCTGACGAGGTTGAAATTTCAATTAAAAACCCAAGCATAAGAATAAATTAAACCAATTGATATTATAGATCTATGTATTTAAAAATGAACAAATAATTTTATTAGATTATTTTTTTTAGCGTTTACCTCATCGGTAATAGAATATTCTTTTGATACTACAGGGAAACTTTTCATAAGATGTGAATCAGATTTTAGTTAAATTTATTCTCCTTTAATTTGTACCAAATTTTCAGCAAATATGTTTCGGACAAATATCTTGGGTAAAATAGTCAACCATTTGATTTTTATTGCTTTGAGACTTTAATTTATATTTGAACTAGAATAAAGGCTGTAAGCTCTTCCCTCTAATTTGCAAAGAACCGGAGTCAGTTAGGACTAAACTCATTGAATGTGATGGCTTTGGCGCTAAATCATTCCACCTGAAGTGTTTGTCTATTCCGGCTTCGTTTAATGAAATCCGCGCAAAATTTTCGAAAAACATTATTTTTCGTTTGTAGGGAGAGATAGGTATGAAATGTCCGTTAAGGACTGCAGCGATGGTCTACGGTCTCGGCGGAACAAGATGTTAAGATTCGCCGAGAATGGTCTTGTCTGGGGACGCGTGAATGCGCTGGCAGGCTAGCGTTGCGGTGTCGTGGGGCGGGTTCATTCCCTCAGCACAAGGACCCACTACAAAAAGAATTTCGCATTCACGAATTCTTGGGTCTCAGAAAAAGGTCGACCGATTTCGAAAAAATGGGGGTAACTACCTGAGGATGGAAATTGCTTGTTCATAGAACAAGTTGAAACGGGTAAAAACAGACGGACTTGTGGAGGCTTCGTCGTTACCCGACGATTCTTATGGCCCACAAATATGAGTGGGGCAACCGGATGGATGTGGTGCCCCCTCGCACCCGCCCAACCGGATTAATATCCAAACGTTGACGTTGACATATACCTGTGTTTCCCTTTTGAGTGGAAAACTCATACAAACATACTTCGCATGAGCCTTCCCATCAAACGAGAAATATAGATGTGACCGATTTACGCCATAGAATTATGTGATCGGATCACATAACCCTATGCCATCAAAGGGCACGCGAGCGGAAGGCCACTCAACTCGGTAAGAGCCCCTGAAAACAACAAAATAGGTAGAGCGCGCCCGATGGCTAGCCCATTTTCCGCGACCGCCTACCATCGTAGCAGGTCCTATACCCGGTCAGAGGGGACAAAATGGAAAGACCGAAGGGTATATTTTTAACAATTCATGTTGTATTGAGTTTATGCATGAATACAATTATTACAATACTACATTATTACTCTCATTACGAAAATGCTAATCCAACTAGCTTCTCTAGAAAACGCAAGAAATTAATCAAACAATGTTGCTGTTAGTTTCGTTCTGTGTTTATAAACTTCCTCTTAAAAGAGACCACAACAATGTACCTCACATTTGTCTCAGAAGTTATACTACGTTTTTTAATTTTTGTTATTTACATTTCAATATAAATATTTAACGAAGAAATGAAAAACTGAAAGGGTACTTACCCATCCTCCTCGACGAGTGCTCGTAGATGGGGTGTGTACATCTGCAACTTTTTCAGTAAATTGAAATTCACAAGAATGAAATTTAATCAAAATCAACTAATAGTAATCACATTTTTTATGAGTTAAGTTGTATCTCTCCTTTTTACAAAGTTTGTTTCCTTGTTAAACGGAATATTTTGTTGATCACGAAATCACCGGTGGTATGGTGACTCTATTGGTCCTCTAGAACACCATAACTAAATTTAGGGGACCGATTGTCATTTAAAATTAAGGTCACCAACTTTAATTCGATTCGATTAGCTATTCATCAGTTTTCAAGACTCATTCGTTATTTTGCAAAAAAAAACTGACTCAATGCTCCACAATACATTTCAAGTCCAGAACGTTACGTTTGATTCGGAATGGTGGGGATAAATGAATTTAACTGCGCTTTGAAATATGTTATTATTGTATTTAAAACAAAAATAATACAATCACCGTTTATTCACTGGAACTTTCCTGGATTTTATTAGAAGAAATTATTAGGATTATTTTAAACATTGATGGAAACTTGGAGCACATCCTCATCGCATTTTGCATCGATTTAAAATTTATTGGGTACACTTGGGTTTAAAATGATCAGAAAACCAATTTTAGTTCTCGATTATCAATCAAAAATTGTAATAATGGCATGAAAAGCACAAAATGATGTCAAATGCACTGTTAGAACAGTTTTAGATCACAAAGTAAAATTTTTCAGATCTCTTGACGAAATCACAAACTTAATAACAATCAATTTCTTCAATTAATTACGATAATTCACCAGATATCAACCTGGATAATTTTTTTTCACATATTCTGATCCACAATAATTTGAAACAATTTGTATTACACCGCACTAGAATGGTATTAGCAATAGCGGCAACAACAACAAGAACAACTTCGGTTTCTCGATCATTTCAAAATACATCACGTATAAGATATATGGAAAGAAGAAGAAAATGAAAAATAATGGCAAAGACGTTCACGTAAATGAAAAACTCCCCAAAAATCATCCCGTGAAATTATCTTGGTGCACGTCGTCGCGGTTCTCGTCATCTCCAACTCCTCCGACGTGATCCCCCTCGCGATCAGCAGCTGAATCCCCTAAACTTCTCATTTTTCCTTCAAAAAGTATTTCATTTCTCTTCTTTTCTCCCGCACAATTGTGTTATATAACACACAACAAATACAATTGAAAGTTGGAATATCGTAATATGAGGAGTTTACGGTATTTGCACCTCATTACTCGTTTTAGTGTATTGATCTAACATTCCATCTTTCCGTCAACCAACAAAATACCAACAATGAAAATCCTCCGTAATTACCAGGTGTTCGGAACAAAGCATGTTATACATTTCAGTTTTTCTATTGTGATTGTTTTAGCTGTAGACACTGTCACCTCATTAGCCTGTTAGATTTGATGTGCAGGTTCTAGAGACGGCAACGATTTGTATTTGTCCGAGAGTTTGACTGCTTTCTGCAACAAGATTTTGTGCTTGAACAATGTTTTGCGATTGGGCTACAACTGTGATGGCTTAATCTTGGTCATTGTTGTCCGCACCACCGTGATTGTGGATACGTTTATGATAGTTTAGCAGGGTCAAGTGCGTGAACATTAGACCACAAACATTACATGTGAAACTTATGTTGGATATTGTGTTCGCCACTGGTTTATTCACCACCTGTAAACGTCCCTGCCCATCGACAGTAGCAATGCCAGCCACAGTTCCATTTTGAGCAAGTTGCATGAACGACCGATCACAGTATGATTTGTACTTCTTAACGGGATTATATGCTAGCATGTGATAATTATAGCGTTTTAAATTTCTTATAGTTTGGTAACAAATTGAACATTCATATTCTGTTACTTCGTGAACTGAGCGCTTATGCCTCGAAACATAAAGTTTACTTTTGAAGTGATGCCCACATATGTTATATCACAACTGAAACTTTTCTTATCGTTATGCGTTTGAAGATGATTGTTTCGATTTGAAGGATGATCAAATTTCCGACTGCATAGAGGGCATGGATAGCGTGGAATTGTAATGGGTTTTAGGCGTAGAATAGCTGGTATTGTCGCTAAGGCTAATTGCTGTACCGCATTGGGAGTGTACAGAAATGTCTGTTATGCATTCAACTTTTGCTACATTCATAATTTTATCGCCTTTGTTGCTTTCAGGTTTTGTTAGTTATTTAACTTCACCATCACAGCTCGACTTATTGATCAGTCGGTAAATTGTAGTGTCTCTTTCCTCATCATAAGGGTTATCAGGATTTTTGCTCTTACACACATAATCTTTGCCAACATCTTCTTTCATCTGACTGTTAAATTCATCCTCCGATTCGAGGACCTCATCGTCCGAGCTCATGCGCACGATTTCAAAGGAAATTATCTGTTGAAAATTTGATTGCGGGTTCGGATCAGCAACAGCACTTATTGGAGGGAAGATATCCCCTAACTGATTTTGGACTTCAGCACATTGTTTTTTGAATAGACTTATGGATGTAAATTCTTCAAGGCACTTGGGACATATATGTTGAGGGAAACCATCGTCTTTCTGCCATTGCAATTTTTGCATAGGAAATAGGAAAGTGTTCGAGCAGTGTGCTAGTGTGCCTGCTCGATTACTACACGTTGTGATCATTGCCGTGGTATAACTATCGCTGACACGACTCCCTTATTAATAGAGCAGTCCAAAGTGCTGCTCGATATTCGTAATCGACTTGATCTTTCGATGTTGGATGTAAGTAAAGAAATCAACAATGCGACCAGCGAAACTGAATCCGCCATCCCAGCTGTGGCTACGCCAATCGAAACTTCTGCCGTTGACACTAGTAAGGGAGCTGTTCCTAAAAAGTCAAAAGTCAATCACTATGCCTCTCCCGTATCTTTCAGGATCAACAATACACATACAGATCTTCCTTCATCAGTAATAACTAATTCATCGATGGCTATTTCTTTCCCAGCTTCAGCTATGACAACTGCACCTACTGATAATTCTGCTAGCCCACTATCTATGATAAATTCAGAGTTAAAAGTTGTTTCGCCGCCTATATAACTTTTTGTCTCCAGGCTTTCCTACAGAACATCAAATAAGATGTAAGTAACTACATTCTCAGAAAATCAGGATATACTCATCTCATACTTGGTGTTACGAAGCTAACCAAAGATAATTTGCCCAACAAAATTGTTGCATCGCTCAAAATGTCTGTTCCTGCTGATCTTCGTTTGATACTTAATCCAGACTTCTGGCCCAAAGGAACAATAGTGAAAATTATTTTTTCTGAAGCAATGCCCTAAATCAAATCTCCGTCGCTCCCAATGAAACTAACTCTAGTGAATCTTCTCATCTGAAAGTATATTATCAAAATGTAAGAGGGCTTTGAACCAAGTAGCAGAAATTCCTGATTTCCACTACATTGTCTAATGACTAAATTATATGTATAACTGAAACATGGCTGAATGATACTTTTCTTAACAAGGACTTACTACCTCTCATTATATTTTTCGTTACGATCGAACAATTGATTCATCCGGGAAATCAATCGGTGATTGTGTCCATGTGGGTTTCAGAAAGTCTTTTTTTTTGTGTTTGGGCGATGAATGCCATTCACGCACAGAGTGTGAGACTCCCATGCTCGCAAGAAGGTGACTGGACTACCCACTAAACACCTCCCCTGTCAACCTGAGAACTTAGCCTGGAACCGTTTGACCCATTACTTCGGGCCAGGTCTCGTTTTGTTACGCCGTGAGGCTCCTTCAAGCTGGGGGATCCCTTTCCTAGTGGGAGGGGAGAGTGGAAGAGTAAATGCCAGAAGAGTGATCCCCCAGCCTCAGCTGCTGTGTGTCCCTTCTATATTTCTTGACTGCCCGAGCATAATGTACCACCTGGTTCCATTTGTCAACCGATTCGAGCATCACCGCGACTTATTAACCGGGGTCGAGATCTCTCATCTCCCTGTTGGAGTCCCTTCGCAGCCTGACCCATTTTGTGCACGCAAAAAATGTGTGGCAGGCATTATCCTCCTCTCCTGGGCAAAACCGACAATCGGGGGACCGTGACTTACCAATCTTGTGCAGGTAAGACTGAAAATACCCATGCCCGCTCAAAAGCTGGGTCAGATAGAAGTCAGTCTCACCATGCCTTCGATTAAGCCTCCAATAACTCTCACCGCCGAATCAGAGACTATCGGATACGAAGATGCAATCCCCAGTGCTCCTCTTCTCTGTACCTGTGCCAAACGTTTTCGGTATACCTCCTTACTGAGAGCATTGCCCCATACTTCTGCTCCGTACAGTAGCACTGAGCCTACAGCACTCATCAAGAGGCGTCTTCTTGATGGGCTGGGTCCCCCTACGTTGGCCATAAGTCGACTCAGAGCCGATATTCCCGAAGCAGCCTTCTCAGCCGTTGCCCTGATTTGCTCAGAGAAACTCATCTTCGAGTCGATCAGTAGCCCCAGGTACTTCACCAATGGCTTTGATTGATTTGCATATCTCCAATACTGATCATTCTTACTCTAGGGATTCTCTTTTTTGTCATGATGACCACTTCAGTTTTCTCCAGTGCTAAACTGAACCCGCGACCAGTCATCCAGTCCCTCACTCGGCGCATTAGCATACCTAGCCTAAGTTGCGCTTGTTCAACGGTGCGTCCAGCAACCAGAGCCGCAACGGCATCCGCATAGCCGATCAAGCGCGATTCATCAGTTCAGTTTTAATAGCCCGTCGTAAGACACGTTCCACAGGTCTGAACCAAGGATAGATTCGTGAGAAACACCCGATGTAATTTCCATCCTTCGTTGGCCCTGTGTCGTGTCGTAGAGCAGGCTTCGGTCCTTCAGGTAGTCCCTCAAAAGTCACATTAGATACTCTTGAAAAGGGGTTTCCAGCTTATCCAGAATATCCATCCATCTAGCGGAGTTGAAGGCGTTCGTGACGTCGAGTGTCACCAACAGGACGATCCGTCGCTTGGTGCGACTATATGCCTCTGCCTTTTGGACCGCGTTCACCTCCTCTGCAATCGCATCATTGGTAGGACGTCCTGCTATGAAGCCGTACTGACGAGGAGATAGACCCCCAGCAGCACGAATCGCGTCAGTGAGTCATCCCTTGATGAGTTTCTCTAGCACTTTCCCAGCCGTGTCTAGCATGCATAACGGGCGGTATGCAGAGGGCGAATCGGGATTTCCCTTCCCCTTGCTGATCAGCACGAGCCTCGCCACCTTCCATCGTACCGGGAAAACCCCGTCCCGTAGGCAAGCGTTGAAAGTGCTGAGCAGCAAGTCAGGACAATAGTGATAGACAAGCCGCAACACCTCAGCTGGAACACCACCTGGAGTCTTCCTCGCTTTCAACAAAAGGACTGCCTCTTCCAGTTCCGGCTGCGTGAAGAGTGGACACTGGACTGCTTTTTCACCATGGACAGCGCCAACGCGGATGGGATGGGCGGAAAAGAGTGCCCGCACTATCTCATCCATCTTTTCCGCATCATGTATACAAGGCTTCCGTAGGGCACCAAGCTTCCGCATAACTAGCTTGTAGCCAAGGCCCCACGGATGCTTGCTAACATTGTCCACTAGATCTTGCCAGCAGCGAGCCTCGCTGTTGTTGATCAATTTTCATTTGCATTTGCATTTCCTCGTTGGGCCTCACACCGAAGCTTGTGACACCCATACACTGGGGACTTGCCGTGCCGGGGTTTTCGACGGGGCGTAGAAGCATTGCAAGCAGTCGTGATGATGATCAAAGTTGAGTTCACCACGTCTTGAGCTGCCAGTTCTTCCGTCCCCTCCGGATCTCCCTTGGTTGCCTTTCTTGTACCGATTTCATTCCAACTCCGCCTGTTGAATGTGTACTTGTAAGAGTAATCATTTCATCCAATGTTCATCTTTTGGTCTCGTCTATTTATGTACCTTGTCAGTCTTCTCTTTCCAGCTACGTTACATTTCTTGACGAACTTTCTATCTACATCAACGCTAAATAGTCTTCAAATATTATTCTTCTATGTGGTGATTTTAATGCTCCTTCTTTATCTTGGAATCTATCTTCTTGCCCATAGTCAAACAACCATCTCTCTGAAGTTTTTTCTTCTTTCCTCTAACTTTGCTCACTAAATCAAGTAAATAACATCATAAAAGTTAATGACCGCTTTCTTGGTCTGGTTTTGTCAAACTGTTTAAACATTCTGTCTGCTATTTTTGACTTAAAACATCCTGAATTTGCTTATGTTCCATCCGATTTCAACTA
Source organism: Odontomyia ornata (assembly GCA_963969285.1). NCBI lineage: Eukaryota > Metazoa > Arthropoda > Insecta > Diptera > Stratiomyidae > Odontomyia > Odontomyia ornata. The sequence continues at coordinate 102,879,710 of OZ017738.1, forward strand.
TCCACTGTTAAGCATTCCGTAGAACAAACTATGCAATTATTGCAAGCTACTCGTATCTCCAAGCGACTGATTGGTACTCCTTCTTTGCTAATATATCCTGCGATGATGCTGTATTTAAATTCTATGTGTATTTAAATACACTGATCAGCCAACATACACCAATAGTTCAAAAATCATAAAGTAATGATGCACCATGATTGAACGCCGATATTATGACCATCCTAAAAAGTAAGGATCGAGCTCATCGAGACTTCAAACGTACTGGGTGTCCTGCAGCTTGTACAGAATAGCAAAGACTTCGTGCTTTTGCCAAATGTCGCATTAAAGCAGCCATAAAACAATCTCTGTTGTCTAACCAAACAAAATCTTTTTGGTCTTTCATTAGTTATTTGAACACTTCGTCACGTATTCCAGATTCAGCACATTGGAGCAGCTTTGAGGCTATTGGGCCTTCTGCTATTTCAGATCTTTTTGCCAAATTTTTCTCTGAATCTTTTAGTGCCTCGTCTTCACCTACAAACTACTGCCCTCCATTCTCTTATTCATCATTAGTTATTGATTTTGAAATCACTCCCTATGACATTGAGCTACTCATCAGCAAGTTAGATGGAAGCATTGGACCGGGTCCAGATGGGATTCCCGCTATATTTGTTGAGTCACTTCTTACTTCTATATCTACTTCTCTTTCAATTCTCTTTAATGTAAGTTTAGCCAATGGAACCAACTGCACTGCTAGAATTCAAAGACTGAATCACCTCCATCACTTCTGCGGGGCACATAGAAAGATTGACTAGTAAAGTGGAAGATGATTGACAGGTTCGACAAATTGTCGTACGAGTAAGGGCGCTGTAAATGGAGGAAAAACCGTCAGCGAACAAATTGCATATGGCTTGAACATTAACGGTTGTATGGTTTTGGGGCGACAGGGAGTTAATGGCTTGATGAGGGTTTGTTATGGAATTTACGTATGGCCCGAAGGATTTGCGATTAATTGTGAAAGAGGCTTCACTGGATCTTAAATTACAAAGTGTTGCAGATTTCAGTACTTTATTGGCTTGTGAACGAAGACGATATTTGGGCTGAGTTTTTTAAGGCCAACTCTCTAGTGAACCACGGGGACGATTCGATTTAGAAGCATGGTGGTCGATGTATGAAGTAGAATGATTTCATAAAGGACAGTAGAATTGCTGTGTAGTGAGATTAGAATCATCTGGATCTAGGATAGCATGCCATACTACGATCGCAAGCCCAGACACTAAGTCCTCATAGCTTGCCTTGAAAAAGTTAAAATGGTATACTTTTATTTTTGGTTGTGGAGTATACCTAAGTAACCGTGCTTCTAAGAGTAGATGGTGTGGGTCCGGCTTGACAAACGGAACTGCAGAATAACGTACAGGATCCACCACCTCTGGTTTGTTGGAGATAATAAGGTCAAGAATGCGGTCGGAAGCATTCATTACGTAGGTCAGTTGAGTAAGGCTGCGGAGAGATGAGGATGAAGATAAGGCGATAGAAAAGTCATTCGATGTGACAATAGACTTAGTATCAGTGTCCCAGAAAATACAAGGTAATTAAAATCTCCACACGCTCGGAACAGAATCTCTGAATCTTTTAGTGCCTCGGCTATTTAGTGTTGAGTAAAGTTTGACAACTCATTAAAAAGAGGTTCGAATGTATACAAGGATGAACTGCAAGGGACGTTAATATAAAAGACATATAAATGTGAGTTAAGTGGGGAGATATAAATTGTGATACCCTCAAATGGGGATAAGAGGGAGTAAAAACTACAAACAGTATCATGCAGTGTTGAATTAAGCGCTATAAAGACACCTCCCCCGTCCAATTTTCAGTGACAGACCGATACTGATTACGTCTGAAAATCATTTGGTGAGGGAAAATTTCATTATCTAATATCTCATCCATCAGCCAAGTCTCAGTTAAACATATAAAATGGTAATTAGAAAGAATACATAGATGCAAGTTTCAGAGAGTCCAGCTTAGTTCTGGTACCTATAAGCTCAGATTTTTTGCTGGAATTTGTTGAATGCTCGCGGAGAACGTTCAAAGCGCTTCACCAGGATACCAGATGGCCAGGAGTCTGAGTTTAGCCAAATTGTTGTCTCAGCTGTTACCGTTACTTTAAATGATGCGACAATACGGTTAAGTTGATTTTCGCGGGTTAGTTTCTTACAACTCTAAAGCTGCGGAGGGTAGCCTAATTTAGAAACAATATAATTCATAATCTCAGATGTTGTAGTATTGAATGCAAGACGCGAAACTAAAATTTGAAGAGGAGGAGATACCACTCTCAACGAGAGAACAGGGTCAGTGTTCGACGATGTTGTTCACAGCGTCTATGGATGGATGAATCGTAAGCTAAGCAGTCTGAGCAGTCTAAAGCGATATGTCTGGTGCTCAATGGTTACCTTCAATTTGACTGCCATGTTCGAAGTGAAGGTTGATTGAAAGCTGCAGTGTGTGGCTCCTGGAGTAATTCAAAGAATGCATACCTGGTTGACTTGCTCCAGTTATGGTCGATGAAGATATCGGCGCACTCAATGATACCCCACTTCCAAAGTTGGGAAGAACAATTGGCAGATCTATTAACTCTGACGTTACAACTGGGATATCCAGTTGGTCGAGAACTGACGATTGCGAAGAAAGGATTCACCAATAGTCGGTTTAGCTAGAGTTTTGGCAGCTTTGAGCCAATCTGTAATTTCAGATTGCGCAACATCCAATTTTTTCCTCAAGCTATTGTAGCACGAAGCTGATAGTCCGTCCGACGGCAGCATCAGAAGCTCAAACTCGATGCCGCCACAAAGTTTTGAACATGGGAACTGCTGCACAAGCGGAATTTTCAATAATATTTATGTTATTCATCTTATGTAAAAATGTTAGGACAACTATTTTCAATAAGTAGTCCGCGTGGTGTAGTGGTTAGAGCACTCATCACATAAGCCGATGCTACGTGGTTCGACTCTCGTTGACGGCAACGAGATTCAGTTCGAGTGATTCTTCGGACGGACTATAATCCCGTTAAGTTATGATACGCGCTGGTTTAAAATCAGAACGTATCACAGCTGGGTGGACAAAGCGTGATAATGATCATATCACCTTGTGGAGTGCCGATACATTCGATCATGACAATGAGATACTCTATCTCTAAGCGAAGGCCCGAAAGGGGCTACGAAAAAAAAATGTTAGGAAGATCAAATCAAAACTGCAGTGTCTGATTTAATAGAAAATCCATAAAATATAAAAATCATGTGACGTTGTTGTAATTAGAGAAATTTTAAATGACTGTAACTTTCGTGAATATGATTCGCTTTTCTTCAAACTGTGTGCACAGCTATAAAAAAAGCCGTAGGAAGCACATCGAGATTGTAGCCCCCCGTATTATCTCTTGAATCAAGACTAACCTTTTAGATACATTCCGCTGTGTGAAGCTGCATTCATAAATAAGGCGGTGAAGCAGAAGACAATAGATAAAGTTCGAAAGTGAACAGGATAACTTATCTAGGAGCACATTTTACCAGCACTGCGAAGGCTTTCCTGGTACTGCTTCATTGGTTCCCAACAAAGCAGTTTGTAATCAACATAAGTTTAAAGCTATTATTTTGTCTGCTAGATTACTGTTGTGTCTGTCAAGTTGAGGGGCTGGGGATATTCGTAGTAGATAAGTGGCTAATCAATCAAATATTTGGAGAGAATATTTGCATTTTCATTGAAATGTAGTTTTTCCAAAATCTACTCTGGCCTGTTATTTAATGATAAACATGCCTTAACGATGTGTCTAAATTTTTTCAATCACCTCTGTTACTAATCGGGATTACTTCAAAGTTGCTGAGAAGTCCTGATGAATACATGAATTTACTTGCACGATAGAATTACTCAGATTGAGTTGGGAGTCTCTTTGCAGCCCTGACTGGACGCTGTTGATTTGGCAAACACACGATGCCCATACATATAATGATGTCTACTAGAGTTGAAATTTCAAAGATGAAGAAAAGATATATTTTTACTTCCTATTCGAAGGTGTAGCCATCGCAAGTACAGGGTTTTCCAATTTTGATATTAAAAGAAAAATGCCATTTTTTAATCTAAATGATCGGATGTTTATTTCATTATAAAGAGAAAGGTATGCCGTTAATAGTGGAAAATAACATCAGGCAAATGACCACCACGACCACGCTTGCAGGACCTTATCCTTTTCATGAAATTTTCCATAACCAAATCGCAAAGTGGCTGTCTTATGTCCTCGATAGCGTCACGAATTCCATCTTTGAGGTCTTGAATCGACGCTGGGCTGTTGGCGTAGACCTTCTCTTTCACGTGGCCCCTAAGGAAGAAGTCGCAAGGTGTTAAATCACAAGATCTCGGTGGCCAATTATGATCACCTCTTCGAGAGACAACACGGTCCGGAAACTTTTCCCGTAAAAGATCAATGGTTTCGTTGCTTGTGTGGCACGTAGCGCCGTCTTGATGAAAGTAAACGTTGTCCGGAATTGGATGGTAATTCCGGCCATAAAAAATCATTAATCATCTCTCGATAGCGCAATCCATTACCGTAACTGTTGCTCCAGCCTTATTTTCGAAAAAGTAAAGTCCAATGACTCCGCCGGACCGTAAACCGCACCAAACAGTCACACGTTGAGGATAGAGAGGCTTTTCAACAATAACATTTGGGTTTTCCGAGCCTCAGATGCGACAATTTTGCTTGTTGACGAAGCCACCGAGGTGGAAATGGGCCTCATCTCTCAAGATGATTTTTCGATGGAATTCCGGATCATTTTCATGCATTTCAAGGACCCAATCATCAAAGACACGACGTTGTTGATGATCGACCGGCTTGTGTTCTTATGTTAACTGAACTTTATAAGCCGTAAGACCCAAATCTTTATGCAAAATACGGTGTAATGACGTTTTTGGAATGCCTAATTCCAAAGAACGACGAGGAATGGATAAACCTGGGTTTATTCAACACTTTCGGCTACAGCAGCAGTATTCTCGGCTGTTCTTGAGTGACGTGTACGGGTTTTATTCTTCACATCACTAAGTTGTCAACAGCTCGAATTTTTCCACCAATTTCTGTATTGCGGTCCGACAAGGTGCTTCACGACGACCCAAAAATGTTCGAGTTTTACGAACCGTTTCTGCCAAATTTTCACCATGTTTATAGTGAATTTTAATAATTTCAATGTGTTGTTGAAGCGTTCCATTTTTATTAATCGCGTAGTTTCTACTTTCCAAATGTAAAAAAATGACAGCTTCAAAAGTGACATCTACCGAAATAGCGGGCTATTCAAAATAACACCTTTAATTGGAAAACCCTTTAGTAGAATAGATTATCCTAGTTTTTATTTCTTTTCTGTGCTAAACAGAATATTTTTGGTAGACATGAGAAGAATCACCCCAGTTTATCAAAAGCTTGGGTCGGAATACTTACAAATAAAGGAGTGGGCGCTGGAAATCCTGCTTCGCTATTGAAACATATGAGAAAGGCTTTTTTTTTGTGGTAGGGAGGTGAAGGCATTTATGCCCGCCGAGTCTGGCAGTGTGGGACTCCCATGGAGGATACCTTTGGACTACCCACTAAACACCTCCCCTGTCAATCTGAGAACCTAGCCTGGAACCGTTTGACACATTACTTCGGGCCAGGTCTCGTTTTGTTACGCCGTGGGGCGCCTTCAAGCTGGGGAGTCCCTTTCCTAGCGGGAGGGGAGGGGGGAAGAGGAATTGCCAGAAGAGCGATCCCCCAGCCCCAGCGCCTCCGGCTGCTGTGAGTCCCTTTTATATTTTAGGACTGCCCGAGCATAATGTGCCACCTGGTTCCATTTGTCAACCGATTCGAGCATCACCGCAACTATATTATCCGGGGTGAGCTCTCCCGTCTCCCTGTAGAGTTCCCTTCGCAGCCTGGCCCATTTGGTACACGCAAAAAATGTGTGACAGGCATTGTCCTCCTCTCCTGGGCAAAACCGACAATCGGGAGACCGTGACTTGCCGATCTTGTGCAGGTAAGACTGAAAACACCCGTGCCCGCTCAAGAGCTGGGTCAGATAGAAGTCAGTCTCACCATGCCTTCGATTTAGCCACGGTCTCACATCCGGGAGAAAGGCTTGCTCTGATGTCATAAGGTACCATACATTCGTGCCCGGAAACTTTCAGGAAAGTGGCCTCTAAAGATATTCTATGGACTCCAGGCCCCAGAGTGTTGATAAGTCTAATTGGCTGAGCCAAAGCAAAATTGCCAATAAACGCGAATTTGTGTGAGGGAGATTAAATGTATTGAATTGGACATCTTTGATCGAGAAAAGGTCCAAAGACGTCAAAGTCCTTTCAAATGATAACTTAGATATAAAATCAGAGAAGTTTTATTTAAGTATGCTCTGATAAATGAAAAAATCCCGAGTAGAAAGATTTTAGTCAGCACGGATCCCTTGAGGGTTCTCTACACCTTCGCAAGGTATCACTAAGTTTGCTCACACAAGTATAAGGGAGGTGATAGGAAGTCTTAATTTAATTTTTTTCAAAATAAGCAATTACGAGATGCACTTTCGGGAATTAACATTTTTAGTAGTGAAGATTGAATGTTTGAAGCATTCTTGTAGAAAAAGCAGCTGATTTATCAATTACTTCATTGGGAATTTACTACACTTTTTTTAGACAAAAAATTGTCTAGAAGTAAATAAAATATGCAAAAGTTAGTGTAAGATCTTTCTCCATGTAAGTTGCTCTCTTTTTCCGACGGCTTTTCAGGAGAAAAAAAAATATTAACTTCAAAATTCACGAAAAATTTGGTACATATACTTTTAGCCTCGATATTGAAATATCTGATTCAGCTTTAAAAATTAAATTAGGATTAGGATCACTAAAAAATGGAAGCCTTAAAAGCTTATATATTAAGGACAGTTCCACAGGTTTATAAAAAACAGTAAAAATCAATTTAAACCACACATAGTCTTAGGACCAACTCAAAGCGACTGATCTAAGAAAGTGCCTCTCTAAAATTTTGAATAGTGCCACTTCTTAGCACCGTAAACGCTGAGATCGATTCTCAATGACTGGAGTAAAAAGAAAGATACTGGAGTGATAGCTATGTGGGCTATTCGTATTCGACTACAATTATAAATCGGCCTCAAATCCAGCAGTACGATCACATTCGCTTCTGTTTTGTTTCTTTTTTTCTCACTGCAACAGACTGGCATACTTTTCGTAATCTTTCTTTCCCCTGGATTTCGCTATAGTCGTATTGAATCGACTCCTCCAGATCAGTTATACGTATTAACCGCTTTTACTATAGTACTACCATAGCTTAACCCAAAAAAATTTTGGTGAATAAAACTACTATAGTTATATAAAATAAGGCTCTGGAAAATTCAAAGATATTCATCAGTCGAATTTTGTAAATAAATATAATTTTAATTGTATTCTAAACCAAAATGATAAATTTAAAGATGGTTCTTATCAAATTTCTTCATATTCTTAAAATTCTAATTATAACTCAAGATCTCTGAAGCAAGGTTTTGAAATTTAATTAGTGAAATTATTGGCCCCTATAGAAGTTAAGGGGTGATTGAATTGCAGTAACCATGAAATAATTTTCTTTCGTGCTCTCATAATTCATAATGTTCTCATAATTTTACAAAGTAATCATTTAAAATTCTTTTCGGTCTGTGTATGGTCAGTCTTTCTTCTCATTTATAAGCGCTTCCTTGGCGTATGTTAATATATTTAACAGATTTAATGCTGAAAGTATTACTTTACAAGCATTTGAATATTATGTTTTAATTTATTGAAAATATTCGATATCTTTGTAGCTTTCACTTCAAAAGAAAAACTTCGAAATAAGTGAATAATAGTATTTTAGAAAAGTGACAAAGTGTGAAGTTACCTTCTAATATAATTCTTTATGTAAAATTCAGTGTTCTTTAGTTTATTGGGAATTTCACTTAAAATCATTAATTTTTTCATAGTTTTTGTAAGAGTCTCTAATGAAATTAAATCATTTGCTATGGTGATTTTTGATTAATTCATACTTTTCGTTAAAAATAAAGTTATAAAAGTAAACTCACAAAGTAATCATATTCAAACTTCAAAACTACAAGTACTTAAGATAGCAAAGGCAGATTTCCTTTTATGAAAATTTCATCATAATCGATGGTGCAAATGTCACAGCCGGTTTTGAACTCCATAAGTGGTCGCGATTGATTATCGTAGTTTGGCAACTTCCCCTAGTCGTTTGTGTTGATGTTGGACCTCCATCCTTTTCTCATAGCTAGCTCATTATAATTTCACGCTGGTTTGAGTCGTTCGGCTGAAACGGTCGCATCTTGTCCCTTGACTTTGATAATGAAGACGTGATCGTTGATTCGTTTGACCACCTCGTGTGGTCCTTTATAGGGTGGCTCCAACGGCTGTCTGATTGCATCAACTCGCAGGAAGACACGAGTACAAGTGTAGAAATCCTTGTATCCTTGTATTGAAAAAGGCTTCCCTTTATGTGGTGAGTTGTTGGTGTCGGTCGAAGGAGTCGTATGTGCTCACAAAATTTCTCGACAAAATAGGTGGAATCAGCTAGCATGTGCTTGTTTGTAAAGAAAAATCGCCCGGAACACTTAGCTATTCCCCGTAAAGTAGTTCGGCGAGTGAAGCTCCTAAGTCCTCCTTGAGTGATGTTCGCAACCCCACAACAGTTGGAAGTAGTTCTATCCAGGATGTTGGCTGACTGCCAACCATTGGATGCAGGAGAATAGGGTGTTTTTTTAATTCATTTCATTCCAGTCAGATTGATAAGAGCTCGAAAAATTGCGATCTCAAATTGAGCGCCTTGGTTGGTTGTCAATGTTTTGGAAGGTCCAAAACGCGCAACCCAGATGTTGTGAAAAGCGTCGGCGATACCCGCCCACAAATAGCAGAATGACGATGTGGATGTAGACATGATCGAATCTTTCGTTTGGCACATTTATGAAGATGGGCTGGTTCCTATTGTGTCGTTGGATTTTTGACAGTTGACAGGAGATGCATCGTATTGTGTTCTTCTGAATGCTGGGCCATACGCACTTTTGGCGCAGCTAGTGAAGGGCGAGTCGATGTACTGAAACAAAGGCCTGTTGAAGAAATTCCGGTAGGACGTAGGGACGAATGTGTTCCGTGGAATTATCGCAGTAAACTGTCGCAGTGCCGGTTGACAGCTTTTGTAGTTGTAGTCCAGTGTTGTTGCTATTGGCCAGAAGCCAATTCAATTGTTCAGTCTCGGCTAGTTGAGTTGGTTCTAGACATGTTGATAGTATTAATTATGGTAAAGGTGTCGGCTACCAGATTCTCCGCGTCGGAGATGAGAACTACATCCGTCGTAAACTGAGAGATGAAGTCCAACTATCTCAATTGTCAAGACTTTGAGTGAATGCGTAGATTTTGGTAATAAAATGCCGACCCTCCAGAATATGCCTGAAAAACTTGATGGCGGCATAAATAGCTAGTAATTTGCGATCATACGCGCTGAATCTAGCTTCCGTTGGACGCAGCTTACGAGAGAAGAAGCTAAGTGGATGCCAATTTTCGCCATCGTACTGTTCCAAGACTGCTCCCAGAGTAATGTCGGATGCGTCAGTGACAAGTTGAAGTTGTGCCTTGTGATCCGGGTGGGCGACTAAAGCTGCAGTTGCGAGGTCACGTTTGCACATTTGTAAATCTGATTCCATGTGTAATGTCCAAGGAACTTTACGATTGTCGTTTTTCTTGCTGTTGCTTATGAAAGTGTTCAACGATGCCTGATGATAGGCTGAGTGTTTAAGACAACGTCTGTAGAAGTTACAGGCCTCAAAAAATCGACGCAGTTCAACGATGTTCTCAGGTTGCTTGAAGTTAAGCAACGCAGTGATTCGCTCTTGTGTTGGTTGTGAACCTTTGCTGTTGATCGTGTAGCCCAAATACTCTATCTCCGTTTGACCAAATGGAGGTTAAGTCGTTGACGGACAATGCTGACGTGTTCTCGATGTTGATCAGCAATGTCTAACATGATGATGATATCGTCTTTATAGCAGAAGACGAATTCCAGTCCGTAGAGGATGTTATCCATGTGCCGTTGAAAGGTCTGTGTGGCAATTCTTAGACTGAAAGGCATGACCAAATATTCAAGAAGCCCAAATGGTCGTGTAGCGGCTGTCTTTTTTAAATATAGTTTTACCGTGAAGCCGGTCAGCCACGTCATGAATGTTTGCAATTAGATATCAATCCGGTACAGTCTGAGCGTTAAGTTTACGATAGTAGCCACAAACTCTCCAGCCCTCAAATTTTTGGCAACAATATGGATGGGACTGGCCCAAGGACTACTCGATGTACGGCAGATACCCATTTTAAGCATCCGATCGAATTCTGCTCGTGCTGAATTCAGTTTTTCGCCTGTCAGACAGCGAGGCCGTTGAAAACTTGTGGTCCAGTTGTTTCGCTGAAATGTGCCACTAGGTTAGCTGGTACTGTTCCATATTTGGCTGATAACGCAGGCGCTGATGCGTGTATTGTTGTTGCCATTGAGAACGTGCTGTGAATCGTAAGCTGAGTGATAGTTGTCGTTGTGTGCTTGGCCGTTGTCGTTGCAAATGTAACAGTTCGTGTTGTATTGCTGACGTTTGCCGTTGGATTTGTGGCAGTTGTCGTAATGTGCGTGGCGGTTGCCGTAGGAGTTGTGGCGATCACCTTAGTGCCCGTTTTTGTAAAGTTGGCGGCGGGTGCCGTTGCGTATGTCGTAGACACCCGGAAAACATCAACCAGGGCGATTTTTCCCCGACTGGAGCAGATGGAATTGGTGTCTAAGAGCCTTCTGTTTTTAAATCGATTAATAGTCCGTAATGTGTTAAGAAGCCAGCCCCGATAATTGGTGTGGAAACATTTGCTGCAATAACATTCCGCGCAAATATATGCTTGAAGCCGTTTACCATACGTGGTAATTGTGGTGTTGTTGGCGGCGTATAACGTTAGCATTTGCGGCTGTTGAAGTTGAGCGAAGCGGTTAGAAAGAATCGAGACGGACTGTCCGGAGTCGATTAAGAAGTTTAAATGTGACTGTTGATCGACTATGTATAGTCGAAATTCCAGAATTATATCTATGTTGTTTCCCACAGCGGTGATGAAAGGCAACTCTCAGTTTCCCTGATTCTGATTTGCTTGGAACGAGTAACGCTCCAAGCACCGTTCCATGTAGACGCTAAATTTTGTATGATAATAGCAAGTCTTGTTATTAGTCGAAGTGCTGTAGCTTTTTACACCGCCTGTCGAACTATGTGAAACAGCGGGCTTGAAATTGGTTGTTAATTTTATCACCTGAGCGACAAGGTCATTGAGCTGACGCTCGATTTTGTCAATCCGTTTGTTGAGCTCCGACGTATAAGGTGCCCATGCTTTTTAGCCAATACATAAGCCAGAACACGGTTTTCCACTATGCGTTCTGCTACTTTTGCCAGTTTGTAGAGTTCAGAATCTTCGCAAGCAGCCAGAACGCACCTGACGCTCACTGGTAGCCATTTATCCACAATGTTTTAAGGATATCCTCAGACAAATCCAAAGGTGCGAATTTTTGCATCTCTCGAAATAGTTGTCACGATTGTTTTCCGTCGAGGTCTGCTCCTGTGAGCAACCGGTTTAGCTGTGGCTCCTTCAGGCTCGGAGAATCTGTAGACAAGATGCCGTTTGAGTGAACCGTATTTGTTCGTGATTGGTGGTGAACGGATAATGTCAGATACTTGCTGCAGGATATCGATGTCCAGAGCAGCGATGATCGTGTAATAACGAGCGTTGTTAGGCGTTACTTTATTAGTGAAAAATTGCGCCTCGGCCTGCACAAACCAAAGCGTTAGGTTGCTTAACCAAAATGGTGGCAATATCACGTCTTTGACAGAAGGAACTTCCGCCGACGGTGGAAAGTTTGTTGCTGTATCAATTGGTGGCAACAATTTGGGCGAAGATATCATGTCCGTGCACGGTTCGTACGGCGTATCAAGCAACGTGCTGTTGTCGCGCCTTGTTGGCTGCGGTGTATGTTGCACGGACATGCCCTATGTCAAATCCTCAATCGACATTGTAATTTTAGCAAGACCATTGATGACAAGTCTAGGCTGTCGCAATCTGGTCTCAGTAATATCATACTCATCCTTCATTGCCTCCGTTGCTAAATTAAAGAGTGATGCAGCATTTTCAATGGCGGGTTTTCTACATTTCCCACACTTATCTTTGGCTAATTTAGTAGCCATTATAATTTCATTTGTTAAATTTTTTTTTTAACCTGAGTCTTATTTTATTCTTATTAACTTTTTATTATTATTTACTACTTATAAATTTTTAGATTATAATCATTTTCCCGTATTTATTATATTTTTAAGTTAACTTTATCTATTTTTATTTTTCTATAATTAATGGAAATGAGTAAAAATACGCACATGCAAAAAAATTAAATTGAAAAATATAATTTTAAAATTGAATTCTGAATTATTCAAAGGATATTCCTCTAAATGGGAATCCCACTCCTTAATCAAAGAAAGATTTCCCAGTACCGTTATTTTTTTACTTCATGTATTTAAAAATTGAAAAAACCAAACCTACTAACTTAAAAGTCGCTACTTATCTCTTATTTCTTTAAGTGACACTAGAAACACTTCACTTGATCAAATCAGTTGTTCCAAAACGTATGACTTTTTAGTTATAGCTTCAGAAAAATCAGAGAAACCTTAGGGAGGGAAGAAAAAGAGTAAATTTCCGAATATCGGGTATGGATTTGTAAGGCTTCCTTGATAGTATTGGTAGTGGCTTAAACCAAGAGTAGTCTCAGCAAAGCAGAGGCAAATTTAATCAAATGGCGGGAAAATTCAAATTGTAAGCACCATGATACCAATATTTAACTCAAAATGAATTTATATATTTTACAAGTTTCTAGTTTAAGGTGCCTAAGGTAAATTTGAGAATTAACTTCACTTTGGATTAAATGCAATCAATGAGCATGTATTTTTAGAGATTATTGATAAAAATCGAACAAGAAAATGAAGAGCAACTGTTTAATTTTCTGAGAAATATTTTTTTAACAGACTCATATCGCCTTCATGCTAATTATTGAGCATTAATCTGATAATAATGTATTGTCATACAGGTTACATTTGTAACTGTCCCACCTACTCCTTAGCCAAATCAAAATGCTATGTAAGACATTGTGACTTGTTTCCAGGGACAACCACGTGGAGGTTGAAGTTAGGAGATTTAGACACAAACAACGTGAAACAAATAAATCAGATCAAAAAATAACGTTGTGTGTATCTCATTTAGTCCCCAGGTCTGGAAGACCGTTTTAATTTATGGCGAAATTTTTTTTCTCGATATAATAATATTCATGGCAACAATTTTTCTATTAAATATTTTTTCCTTACATACCGTAAAAGTGAATTGTTTTATTCAATTTTTGGCGAATAGAGCATCTTTCGAACTTTTTCTTAGATATAAAATAATGCCGGGTGTTGAGGTACTTTTTGATTGTCAAACTTAAAAGGGAGCAATAGTGACCACTTCCGATCATATGTTGTTTGTAGTCAATGAATAACTCCTATTCTAAAAAATACTTTTGAATATTGTTTTCTGTCCAATATCTTTTCATCATTTGTCATTCGTTTTATATTTCGTCTAAGGATGCTTTCCGCCTTTTGGCAAATTTGTTTTACACTTTTCGAAGGTGATTTCATGTAGCCTTTTGTTTTGTAGGCCATAAGTGATCTTTCCAAAAATTCGCCTTCGATGGTAGCTAAACACTCCATGCATTTTAACGTTTTTTCTATTCCGAAGACAACAAAACCAGCGATATAATCTACGACATAGGAAACATATACAGTTCATTTTGTTGGATAATTAGCGTAGCGTTCCATTATGAATTGCTCATCAAGATTTTTATAAATAGTGTTGTTGAAATTCAAAATATTGCTATCAGCTATGATTTCAGTACCATCCAATAATTGTTTCCTTCCAACGTTGCAATTGATTGCATGTTCTGGATCATCTGCTAACAACTGTGTTTCAAATATTTTGAGATAGTGAAGCTATTCTAAAGGTTCGCAGTTCCCCAAACCTCCTTCGAGAATTGCACATCGAACCGAGAGCTTTTTGTAAGTATACATGAATTGTCGTACGATCGGGTTGTTGTTTCGTCTCAAATTTGAACGAATCGGCCAGAAGAATAGCTCTATATGGTCCTGATTTGTTTTATACAAGGGGATATTCTTGAGGATACCCGTTGAAATGAATCGATCGTAGATTGGTTGCATGTTCTTAAGACAGGTTATTATTCCAACAAATTCTTCACATGCTTTTTCAATAGCCGTAAAAGATTGCTTAGTAAAGCCAGGTGCACAATGAATGTTGGAATACCAATTGCCCAATGTTCGTGGATGAGGTAGACAATTGTCGAAAAAACTTACAGTTCTAGAAAGGAAGTTTATTTGATCGGTTCTATTAATAAAGTTGCCTTCTGTGGCAGATTCAGAATCCAACATCATTACGCAGTCAGTTTCAATGGAAATCCAGAAAAAAAATTATTAAATTGGTATTTAAATATGATATAATGCAGGAAAGACTTGCAATCCCTAAATTCGGCCTTGCAGCCATCATCATATTCGGGGCAGCATTCAATAAAGCTAAATCCTGAAACAATAAAGTGCCAAAATCAACGAAGCATGAAATATAATAGAAATTTACGCTCTCAAAACTGTCTGCAAACAATGGAGTCGTTGTCAAATTTTCATGGGCGTTTTACTGTAAGAAGTCTCAAATATAATTAAATCTAAAATTCAAACTTATTCTTACATTTTCCATATTGGATTCAGACATTGCTTCTATTTTTTCAGTCGCTAAGTCCACCTTAAACAAATCCTAAAAACCACGACGTTTATAGTTGTCAAAATAATAGATAAAATTCACCTACATTTCCGGAATCTGGCCTCAACACCATACAATTTGACGAGTCATCAATGGCTGCGTGAACAGTATTTACTGTATACAAATACTGAAATCAAATGTTAGATATAAAATAGGCGCAAAATTTTCATTTAGCCATTACATACATCCCCTGAATCTGGCATCACATCAATACTGCAAGCTGTATGAATTATCTCTCGTTGATTTGCTCGATTTGAAACTTGAACAAAAAATTTTATAATTGATGCTACATACCATATATTAAAACTTACCCTCTCCAGGGCTCCCATACTCATCGCTGTAGCTGAAGGGCTCGTATCAACACTAATTTAAAATTGTAGAGTTAATAATGACGACATTATGCAAAAAATTGAAAAGTACTAACGCGAAAATAATTTCATTTATTATGGACTTCGGCATAAGTATGTACTAAAATAGAGAGGATTAAAAATTGCATTAAAATTTAATGTAAGAAATTCATACGTCCTCCAAATCCGATTTAGAGCTCACTGAACTATTCGGATAGCTAAGGTTCGCAATTTCGTCGTTTCTGGCTCAAGAGTCCTGAAATTGAGTGTGCTAAATGCAATGTTTGGGTACCTAAATACCACTTACACTTTCCAGGGCAATTAACTTATTCGCGGAAACGGAAGAAATCGTTTGATAATCGTACTAAAATTACATGCTTAGCAACGAAAATGGCAAATACATGTAAACTTACACATCCTGAATTAAATTCGAAATTTGAAAAAAAAATTTGTTCTATTCGTAGTTGAATTCTAAAATGAAAAAATATGGAATTGGCATTTTAATCAATTATGAAATATATGTTACTTCTTCTTCTTCTTAGAACTACAGCCCCTTTGGGGCCTTCGCTTCCTGCAAATAGCGCCTCCAACTGCCTCGGTCCGTTGACCCCGTCTTACAATTCCGGAATCCGAGCAGCGATGAACTGTCTTCGTGGACCAAGTCAGTACCAGCATTTCCTCGGTTTCCCCACTGGCCTCCGGCCTTCAGTTTTCCCAACGAATACTTTCTCGGGTATCCGTTGTTCGTCCATACGATTTATGTGTCCAGCCCATTGCAGCTTCCGCAGTCTTACAATCCTTGAGACCTCCGGTTCGTCAAAAATTTCATACAGCTCATGGTTGTATCGAATCCGCCATTGGTCCCCGTCTAGCTTCGCTCCGATTATTCGCCTCAGGACCCATCGTTCAAAGGCGTTCAATATATTTGCGGATGCTTGAGTTAGGGTCCATGTTTCACACGCATAGCATAACACAGGTCTTATCACAGATTTGTATACTCGAAGCTTTGTTCTCCTGTGTATGCAGCTGGTCTTCAATATCGTCAAAACTGAAAAAAATATTTTGTTTGCGAGCTGTATTCTTCGGCGTATTTTGTCTCTTTCATTGCCCGTTTTCGTTATTTTGGCGCCTAAATACACAAATTCGCTAAAATTCTCGATACTGTATTCGCCAAGTGTGTTATTTTGTGTAATTGAGGTATTTTTCCTCGACTGCGTCATGAGCTTTGTTTTATTTTCATTGATTTGTAGCCCTACTAGTTTTGCTTCGCTGTCGAGTTTCAGGAAAAGTTCTTTGGCAGTTGTTAATGACCGTGACAGAATGTTGACTTGTATAGTAATGTACCACGCGTATCGACAGGTAGCTTCTGTATGACGTACTCCAGAGCCAAATTGAATAGCAATGGGGCACTTATAACATCTTGCAAATGAATAGTGCGGCTTTGCATCGTGTGATAATCGTACCCTTTCATTCAAATAAATTATGTGGGCATACTTGAAATGATCTTCGCAAATTTGCGACCGTTTTATTTCCGGGTTTATACAGAGAACTGGGCATCATTCCATGTTCGTATTAATATTATTCGAATTCTAAAATGATAAAAAGTTACAATGAATTATAACCCCCTTAAAAATGCCGCAATTTTACGGTGCTTCTGCTTTAAGCCACTAGATTTGCGGCAGAATATGAAGCAATCAAAACAAAAAATTGCAAATATTTTTGAGCAGTTTTCTTTTGATTCCCAACTTGAAACGAATAAAATTAAACTTTCTCACAATTTCAAATCCCTGAAACTATCAATTTTTACCTAAAGTAAGATTTTCCGCTCGAGCCACGGTTGAAATTTGTGCAATACGGTACCGAACAGCACATTGTCGTTTTCTAATGTTTAAGTCACTTGATTTAACAAAATTTCACTATATTTCGTGTGAAACCAACCGAAACAGTATTTATTACGTTCGCCGCTTAAATATTCACTACCGTTTTCAAGAAAATCGCGAGAAAATGAAACTTTCCGCACATTAACCACGATGAATACGCGAAGAAGGAAACAACATTTTGAATTTTGAAATGACTTCCCCTTTCCTCGCAAAAACCGCCTCTAGAAGCAAAATATCGGAATTCACATACAGGGTTTTACAAGGATCGATTAACTCCTCTTCTCTCTTTCTCTTAGAGAGAAACTAATCTTGACAACTTTCACTTTTGACACTTCTCATATGTTTATCCAAACATATTCTATCTTATGTGTTTGCCGAGGAAAAATGCTGTAACGCACGACGTGTTCAAATTGAAACCCCTCTCAGAAGCTTGGGCTGCTGCATTTCACGAATGACAATTCAAAAGTGCTCCCATTGAGCTAACACTTAACCAACTCATCCACATAAAACCTATATTGGAATGTATAATTGTCTTGATGGCTATAAAGCGCAGAACAGATTGATTTACTTCCTGTGAACAATTTACACAGTATACTGGTATATTTAGCTTAAAATAATCTTATGTAATTTGTGTAAAGCAATGCAAGATTTTAACCTGAAGTTATGAATGGTTTCCGTCGTTTTAATGGAAATAAAATTTTTAACTTAGTTATTTTCCTTGGTGATAACCATAATTTTAATATATCCTGCGAACTAGATTAGTTGATGGATAACTTTATGTAGGTCAAATAGTTTCGAATTTACAAATTTCTTTTAAAACCACGTTCCGCTAATCTACAAAATACGCTGAACAATAACAACTTCAATCAATACCGGACATCTACGAGTAAAACTTAACGATATGTAAAGGCGTACGAGTAGCAAATCGAAGTGTAATAACATCCAGCAAAGGATATGGACGGAAAATCACTACATACATGTAAAAAATAAGATCCCAACTTCATTGAAATGGAGGTGAATCAATGCCGAGCGAATATTTCCCAAAGCTGAGACTCAACGGGCTATGTTTCAGCTTTGATTCATCCAAAAGATTAGTGACAGATAATGAGATTTTTATGATTTGCTTACAATAAAGTTGTTGGTATTTATTTTCTCTGCAACAAATAATTTAAAATTGCTGCTAATATGCAAAGTACGGTCAGCGAGTGATTTCTTCAAAAATCAAGTTTGCTAAAAAGGTAAACTCGCGAGTATGTTCAAGCCAACAATTTAGTGTTTTTTTGAGCAAAGATTCTAATACATTTTTGCGTCATATGAAGTGTTTCCAATGCACTTCATTGGAAACAGCGTTTTTTTTTTGTGTGTTAGTAGTCAAACCACTACTAAAATTAGTGACGTATAAGATTCCTTAACTCCAATCTAAATTCTAGAATGAAGACGTGCTCGGTGACTAATTTGAAATTTCGATATATTTTGACTAGCTCTATAATCACATACAGTAGGTCACATGTGAATATTTAAGAAAGAAAAACCCATAATGGGAATCGTTTTACCTTAACGCATAGTAAAAAAAAGTGTTGAATAATTCAACCGATTAAATTCAATTTATGCTTCCCACTCCAGGAAATCTGACTTCAACCCAACCCCCTGCGAGCACGACATAAAAGCAAAGATCAATGCACCAGCATTAAATCGATATGCGCGTTCAATGAAATCATTTCATTTCATTTTTGCAATTTTATGCGACTTTACCCTAAACAATGCATGAATGTATGATTATCTCGCGGTATAACTTTTTATTCATTTTATTACACTCTGATATACGTACGCAGATAGCAAGTATGCGAGAGTTGAAACTATTTGGCCCCACCATATTCCTCAGTCACATTTTAGCGTAACAGCTAACTTTAGTTTGGTGAACATTCGTCAACTTGCTTTTAAACTATTTGGTGATAAAATTTTTCGCGAATTTATTGTGTATCTGTGAAATAAGCTTCAATTGACACTTTCATTGAAGAATTGAAAATCCCGGATCCAAAGTACTCTCATTCTGTGAAAATTTCAATTGAAGATATAAGTGTTAAAATTTGAGTGCAAGGTAAGAATTTTTCTACTTTGAATTTTAGCAGCAAAGTCCAAAGATCCTATAAAAGTGTACGTGGTTTATAATGCAATATTTCTGATTAGCTTCGTTTGTCTGAAATAATGTTCAAATAGCCAGCATTTCCATATTTATTTTTCCGGTTGAATATTTCACTCCAATGATTCAGGCTTGTCTAATAATTTATTGTAAATTAGTGACGATATTACCCCATAAGCAGTTAGTTAACACCACCTTGAGAAATCCGGTTAGATGCTATACAGTGCACAGTGCAAAACACAAATTTCGATTAAAGTTTCATGTCTTCATTTGTGTTGAAAATAAAAGTTAACCAAGTGAAAAAGTCCTTGGATATAACACTAATTGACATCTTAGTGAGTTGTGTGCTTTTTGTTTTGTCAATCAAATTTCAACATAAGTTGCTTTGGGGTTGGTGAACATTGCAATCTTTTCAATTAACTTGAAATGATTCAACCGTTGATGCAACTTAAGTATCTTTGAAATGCAAATTACTAGACATAAACTGCCTCATCACGCCCAAGGTATGAGGCCGCCCAATACTCTCATTTAAAAATTAGTATCTGCTTTGTGTATTTATTCCATATTAGCACGTTTTATTTGAACTTACATTCGATTTAAACGTACAACAAGCAAGTTAAACATAATCCAGCTTTATAGCCTTGCAATATATGGTATATGTGAATAACTACAATTACTATAACATAAAAATATACAATATATGAATAACTATCGTTATCTGATTTGTTGTTTCATTTTACGCGATTGAGTAGATTCTGGTTATTAAATCCTAAAGGGCAATGGAAAAAGGAACACGAAAAATGTTCAATAGTCGAATACACTGAAAATAGCGGGGGAAGTTTTAAACCAAATGCAACCCATAAGAATATCAAATTGCTATTGCATTTTTATCGTTCCGTTTGTAATATTAGTTAATTTATTCATCGTAAGATAAAAGAATCAGATTTCAGTACAATGCAATGGCTTTACAGAATTTCAAAAGTTAGGTTTTACTGACAGAATTCTATTTTTCAACTTACTCATATATAACCGTCACCGCATAGTAAAAGACCGTTCCATCAATGCCCCCTCACACAGGCAAGAAAGCGGATGCATGATGTCACAATAGGCACTAAGGTTTTGGACCTATTCATTAAGAGCAATCGAAAGTTCCTCGCTGACATCATGTCCCCTTCTGGGCCATTTCTAGTATAAGCCTGGTAGCGCTTATGTTCACTTTAAAATCGACCCATAGTCTGGCAAATGTAATATATGTATAATTAAAATTATCACAGGCTTATAAGTTCTTCTGAGCCATCATATCGTTTCATTTTAGGGTTTTGTAAAATAATTTTACAAAACCCTACTAGTTTCGCGACCAGTCTGTCCGTCTGTCCGTCCGTCCGTGTGTCACAGTAGTTTTTCTCGGAAACTACT
The DNA here is from genome assembly GCA_963969285.1 of Odontomyia ornata. Taxonomy (NCBI): domain Eukaryota; kingdom Metazoa; phylum Arthropoda; class Insecta; order Diptera; family Stratiomyidae; genus Odontomyia; species Odontomyia ornata. Next base: position 102,900,403 of record OZ017738.1, read on the forward strand.
TAAGCTAGAAACATCAAATTTTGTGTGTAGGTGTAATGTGGTGATCTTCAAAGTATAACTACAAAAAAATTTTATAAGGTATTTAAGGGGGGTCTCCCCATATAGGAGAGTGACCCCCCGAAAAAAAAAAATTAATTGAAGGTAGCCGATATGGGTATCAAATGAAAGGTCTTGATGAGAACTTTTCAAAACAGGTCTTAGTTTGGCAAAATTTGCTTCGAGGGGCGCACAGGGAGGGGAAATACACGAAAAATTTGTGTCCCCCCCCCTCGCGATTGGACACCTGTGATCCGAAAAATCTGAAAAAAATCAGGAATGTAGCCCTTTTTGAGTACAACAACAATTGATTTTATGTTTTCTTGAATAAAATCTTAACGGTACCCTTAAATTCAATGAAATTCAGTACACAGATGATTATTTATAAGATTGATCTATCCTGAAAGTTTCATAAAGATTGAATCATATTTAGCGAAGTTATAGCGGTTTGAATTTTCCTGTATTACTATGGAACAATATGCGCTGCATTTATTACTATGGCAACATATGGCTATGGAACAACATGCGCTTTTTACCGACTCAGCCACTACAGTTTTGCTAGGATTTACATGAAAATTTCAGGAATGATAAGTGTCATGCATATCTTTAAGAACCGGTTCAACTAGTGATATCAGTAATCGTAAAACAAAATAGTGGCTGTTTTAAATGCGAAGATTGAATAAGTTTGAGTTATTTTTTCCCAACTTCAACGTTTAATTGGCATGCTTTGAACACTTGATTCAATTTAATGAATGACTGAAGATGAGTACCTACAATTAATGCTCATAAGTGAAACAAGTCAAGGAGGTGGGAGAGAGCTCCTAGCAAAAGGGTTTTGTAACCATTCTAGGATTCGAAAAAATTGGCCATTAATCGATGATAACAGTACAGGAGAGTGGCCCCTGAAAAAAAATTCATCAAACGTAGCCGATATGAGTATGAAATGAAAGTTTTCATGGGAGCTTTTCAAAACAGTTGTTAAACAGTCAGTTTTTGCTTCAGTGGGGGCACAGGGGGGAAATACATGAAAAATGTGTTTCCTCCGTCGCGGGTGGACATCTGAAATAATTATCAAGGGAGATATTTATGAGCATAACAATATCAAAAACCTCAGAAGTCGAAATTCGTTCAACTTTATTAATAATAGTATGATATTCGTATTTCGTATTTTCTCCAATAAAATCATCTTTGACATGTTTCTTGATTTGATTCGATCTGGTGACTGCATTCTGTAAATTGAATACAAAACCCTTCTGACATGAGCGTAGGTCTGTTTACCCAACTTGTTTTTATCAGGTTTAACGTACATTGGATATTTCCATCGTATTTTCGAGGATGCGAAAAATTTAAACCTTAAGCAACGAATTTTTTATCATTATTTTGATTTTTTTTTTCGAAGGTCGTAATTTCGCTTTAAAACTCATGAACAATCTAGTTCTATTTTAAAGGTTTTGTAAAATTTAAAAAGCTGTTCTATACTCTGATATCTGCCCTTTATTTCATCGAAGTGTCACGGAAAGTTCTCTCAGAAACGATCAACTTATTTTTTAAAAAGGGATACTACGTAGCAACCTCTCGAAAATTGTATGCCAAAATATTGTATTTTCAGTTGTTTCAAGAAAGAGACCTATCCCGCCGGGATGCTTACCGCAGTCGCAGGCAATAAAGGGTGGCAGAGGATCCTTTACTCCTCCGGTGGTATCCTGGGCCGGCTAACCACAGTCTGTGTGGGTTCCTAGAGGGAGGTAAGTTCTGCTCGTGCTGGGCCACTGCACATTAAGTGACAGCCACAAAGGGGGTAGAAAGAATCAAGAAGAATAATTGAGAATTCAAAAAAATTACTCTTCATGGTGACAATTGTTTTGTTTTGAGCTCCAGAGATAAACATAAGATTGTTTACAGCAAAAGAAAATTCCAAATGTTCTTAAAGAAAGAAATAAACCCCCAAATTATTAAAGTTTACTGGCAGGCAACTTCGTCACAAGATCTCATTGAATACAACAACGGAAAATAATCAAAACGAAAGTGATAAATCACATAAAAAATTAACAACTTGACTATTCTATTAAAAACTGCTTCATTCCACGTATAAACCTGTTGTGTCATTTGGGTTTATTTTAATTGTCTTCTTAGATCAAAATAACAATTTAGTTAGGCCTCATCATATAATGGAGCACTAGTTTAAATCACAATTTTAACACTTAACTTCACAGTTTCCGTGAAGCTTTACAACAATTTAACGAAAAATTGTATGAAAGTATTAGAACATTGTGCCATCCAAACTACCATTAAATGTAAAAGCACTATTTTTACATAAATCCTTACTTGGTCTTTATTTTTTTTACTCAAAACTAAAAACATAACGCAATATGAAAACACAGATGGAGCGTTCTGAGCTGCAATGGTTCACCTAGCCACTTCTTTCGGTCGCCAATAGTTATCTGTCTATTCTTAAAAAGTTGCATCTCCCTTAATCAACGAACAATCCAAGCTGTTTCCCGTTTTCTGTATTTATTGTCACTTGTATAAGATTTTAGAATTAGAAATACGAGGGTGAACCAGATATAAACGGTAATTTAGCTTTGTGCTTAGCACGCAACTCTGAACTAGATGAAATTGTATAGTGGTTGGTGGTTCGTTTATAAGGAGGGGCAACCAGCTTAGTTAGCGGCCATGCTCCGTTGTCTCAGCACTGCCGTGACTGAGCAAGAGGTACATCCGTCTTGTAGTGGAATTAGATCGATTAATGTCCGTTCAGGACTGCAGCGATGGTCTGCTGCTTCGGCGAAAGAGGATGTTGAGATCCGCCGAGATTGGCCTTGTCTGGGGACGCGTGAATGCGCTGGCGGGTTCTTTTCCCCAGCACAAGGACCCACTAAAAAAAATTTCGTATCCACGAATTTCTAGGTTCAAAGAATTATCGACCGAAGTCGAGAAGGAGGTAACCTACTAAGGGACAAGGAATATTGCTGACTCAGAAGGCAAACTGGGCCTGGAGAAAATAGACGGACTTAAGATGACTTCATCGTTACCGACGAGACTTATGGCCCACAAATAAGAGTGAGGCATCCAGATGGTAGCGGTGCCCCCTCGCAACCTCCCAACCGGATCAAGATCCAAACGTAAGCGTGGACATATTGTTCATTTAAGTGAAAAACTCATACAAACTTAATTTGAATGAACTTATCCTTTAAATGAAAAAATATAAACGTGGCAAATTTATGTCATAGTATTATGTGAGGGAATCACATAACACTATGCCATAAATTGGCACGCGAGCGGAGGGCCACCTTACCCGGCAAGAGCCCCTGTTAACAAAAGACAGGAAAGAACGCGCCCAAAGGCTAGCCCATTTTAGCGGAGGAGCCTGCCATCGATGCGGGTCCTATACCCGGCCAGGTTGAACGAAAGGAAAAGACCGAGTTTTAAGTTTTAACAATCCATTATTATTTCTTTAGAAACCGATGCTACATAATTGCGTGTTTTTCTTTGTCCTCTTCCTTTTTTTTAAAATACTCAAAAAATTATCACTTATGTGAATGTGAAATATAATCGCGATTATGTACAGTAAGAAAAACATTTTTCTTACTTAAAATATAATGTGTGACAGATTATCACCTAAAGCAAAACTCAATGTGTTTTGAAGAAGATATCTCTAATAATCATTGGCTTTGTAATATAAAGAAGTGAAAAGTTTGCAATGTATTCCTTTCGCTAATTCGAATGAAACTTTTATTATTATGAAGATAACTAAAATGTATAATAGTAAAACAATACAAATATCGAAAAAAATAAAATTTCCTCCTTTCTACCTTTTTTTTCTTTAAGAATTAAATAGTCCACGATATGATAGTCGTTAACTTTAGCACATTCACATTTGCCTATAACATCACGGATGCTCTTAGTGACTGAAGCTTCAAGGTTTAACGCATCAATGAGTGCTTGGACACCATCCTTCCATTCATGCTTTTCAACTGTGGGCACCGTGATGAAATTTGTAACCGAATCAATTTGTTGACCGCGCATCGACAGATATTCAATTAAAGGTCGAGCATGCTCACGCTCTTCACTGGCAGCCTTGAAGAAAGTTGCCGCAAAAACTGGACGGTAAACGTTATCAGGCGAGAAATAAGCGCCCATGGACCAGTACGTAAATGAAGCATCAATTTCTTTTTTGAATTTGTGTTCGCATGGAGTTGATGTAGTAAGTAGTCCGTTCAAGTCACTCAGTTGGGAGGTCCGGAGTTGCATCTCTACTTAGTGGAGGTTGATTGATAGTTTAAATATAAGCATATGCCGCAAACATAATCATCGTGGCTAAATGGTTTCACGTGATTTCCACTTAAGCGTCAAAAGGATTGTCGATCATATATCATTTTGTTAATTCGCTGTTTATCTCTAGATAAATTCTCAAGCACTCCGTTCATTAAATTGAAAAAATAACACTGCTAAACGCTTCTACACGAAAAATGACACATGCACTAATACTCAAATATGTTCCAGTCTTCGAAAAAGATATAATTTGCAGTATTTACCGTTCTTGACATGCCAACCGTATTTCAATGTCCTCTTTATACTTTAAATTTGATTTTCCTCAGAAGACTTTGTTTGTATGCTCCTTTCACTAGTTGTTAATTTAAAATTCTCAGCGAATTTGTCCAAATTGAGATAAATTATTTACATTCATATCAACTTAGTGCTCGGCACTCTAGGGGGGAATGTCTAATTAAGCGGTTTGTGTATATATTTTTTTACTTGGGCGCCGATAAGAACGCGCTGGCATGCTTCTCGTTGACTCAGCGAGTTAAGTTCGTGTTTTCTCTTTCTCCTCAATGACATATGCATTAAGATTCATAGAATACCGCATCAGCTTGTCGCGATTTTATACCTCATTCTCAAACACGAAAGCCCGGGCAATATTTTTGTCCTACACTCTACTCCCTATACCGCACTGGCGCAATACGTTCAATGTTGACCAATATGCGGATTAGATACTTTATTGGGGCACTAAATTCTCAAATGCGTAAGCTTGTATCGTTCAAGAGCTTCTCAGAAAGAATAATCAAGACACTAAACGCTTCATCAATAACTGCTTTATCGATTTACTCTGCAGTTACTGACTAATCACACTGAACGTAACTAGCCCACACCAAGCTGTCAACCAAGTACCGAACCATTGAAACACTAGGTTTCAACTATTTAACTTGAATTACATGCTTGGTCGCGTTGTTCCTCAACAATATTTTACCAGCTTAATCCGCCATGCTAATAAAATTAACATCGATTTTTTTTGATAATTCACTGCCCGCGTCACAGAACAAATTCAACAATTCCAATGAATACCGACGGCACGACAGTCAACCCTTACACACACTCGTATCCAGGACGTATTGTATAACGTAATTCACTTGGGGCGAATGAGATAACACTCAGATTTTCAATGGAATGGGGAAATGAAATTTGCACTTGTAGTTCCACAAGACTTGTCAGACTTGGGTGAATATTTCACTGTGGTTCTTCACAATCTCCCGTGGACTCTATAAATTCGTTTACCATGCACACAATCAAGTTTAATTGGAATCGTCGAATTTAAGATATTACCACTACCACATGCTTTTTGTCTATCAGTTATGAAGATCGTTCCTATCGTATTTAATTTAATTTTTGAGATTCTCACCTTGTTACTACCATTGTCGATAGGAAATAAAACTTATTCCCTACGATTGTCTGAAAGAGTATTCATGTTGGTTCTGTATACCGATCCGTTTTCTTTGACTATATGTAGGGTATATTCAAGCAAATCGATGTCAATGATATTTTCTTTTAGTATTTCTAATATAATGCACTTGTCGAAGCCATCGTATGAACCTGTACATGTTTCACGTGCTTTGTTCAAAATAAAAGCCCTTCCATCATCCGTACAGCAGAGTCGAGATAAAGGACCGATCGTTGAGTTACTGATTACTTTTACAGTCTTATCGCCGTAATAAAGAGTGAACAAAGTTTTCACCGCCACAACACACTACACTCTCGAATAACTATGACTAGTCTTAGAAATTGCAGAAATCATATTTGAAAATAAAAATTTTTATTGACAACTACACAAAATACGCGCAAACACTTTAAATTAAACTTTTCTCAATCAATCCACCGGCACAATTCCAAACGGTGACAAAACGTATCGAATTAAAAAAGGGTTTTCGAACAAAAATTTGCCAATTTGTCCGTTGTTCTTAGCGATCTTCCGTAGACTCCTATCCGTCCAAAACTTTTCTTTTTCCCGTGTCGCCACGGTAAATCGAATCAGCTGCTCGCTCAACCGAGTTCGATTGCATTCGGTAATGTAAAACACCGTTGGGATGCACTAAATCAGTGTTCCCATGTCCGAAATTTTAATTTGTAGATTTAAAAATTTTCAAAAAATTAACTGAAGTAAAGAAAAATGAAAAAGATTTTAAATAGTAATAAAAGTTAAATCTCATGAAGAATTTAATTTAAGAGAAACGTTTAAATTTAATATAAATGAAAGGTGATATAAAATTACATTTAATAATAAGAAAAAATTTTTTTTATAAATTACAACCATGAATAGAAGAAATGAAATCTTTTTTTTTTCTAAATTTACAATTAAAATTTCGGATAAGGGTTAGGAAGGTTTTCGAGTAGTTTGCTTGTGTGAGTGCTCGATTGCTACAGTCTGTCACACAACGCGTCATCATAAAGCTTTTAACCAATGAAGACGTTAAATTGTCAGAATTTTTTTTTTAGGAAATTAAATTGTCTCAGGATCGAGTGCATACGTGGGCCAGGTAATTTAAGGGGGAAGGATGAAGGCTACCCAGTGAAAGCCAAAACTCGCCTCTCAGTAGGAAAAGGGCTTGCAACGTTTTTTTGTTACTCAAAGGGAGTTATACTCATTACTTTTCTTCGTGATCAACAAACAGTGAATGCGACCTACTATTTCTAGTTATTACAGTCATTCCAGTTATTACAGTTTAATTAATACAATTTCGTATGTTTCCTGTCGTGTGGTCGGAATATTAATTATATAAAGAATAGTTTCATGATAGCAAATGATTTTGATGTCAGCTAATTTTAATGCTGAGAAGGGTAATAAACCTTTGTTTAATATATTGGTAGCTAGATTTACTTTTTTTTTTTTTTTGTTAGAATAAGACGACTCCCATTTTTGCCCAATGTATGGCATAATTAATGTTTTTTAGTTCTTCCTTAATAATCTTCATTTTGTATTTCAATTCGGAAAAAATACTATTGTTCGTCTTTTTTATTTCATTTAATATTTTTTGTATATTGTTCGTGACTTTCGTAATCTTGTTAATTTGTTGATTATATAATTCATTCATTACAACCTGTCTATTACTTTTATTTAGGACGTTGGTTATCTTTTCTCATCTTGTTGTTAAGTCTTCGCGATCAGAACGTGCGGCAATCCATTTCCATGCCGAGCCTAGGAAATCTAGTCATCTCTTCATCTTTCGGGACTTTAAGTTCTGATGATAGGTTGGGATACTTTTCAAGGATATGCCTATGTTTTTTGATTTTGTTTCGGTCATATGTTCGGTTCTTAGATTTAAGTGATTCACGGTTTGGGAAGAATGTTGCCTAAGAGGAATGCGGATATTACCTTTGATGGTCATGAAGTTGTCAGTGTGGAAAACTGCTTGGAGGGATTTTAGGCTGTCATTACCAATTATTCCTGCAAACGTCTTTAAGGGTGGTAAGATAAAGAATTTGATTTTCTCGATATTGGGTCCAAATAAGGGGATAAGGGATGTTGATTGATCCACCAACAGAATTTACATTAAAGGGTTTTGCACTTTTTATGTGGTACCGTATAAATCGAGGCTGAATATAGTTTTTATTCGAGTCTGTGTCAATAAGGAATTTTAGATTTTCTCCGCTCTTCGCAACATATTCCATATATGGGAGCGAAGAGCTCAACAATCTAAAAAATGAACGTCGTCCTGTTCGTTTTCGGTATTCTGCTCATTGATGTCCGTAGTTGTGTAAGTATTATCGTATTCAGTAAGTGGGTTGTAATTATTTGTTTCGTCGTAGGAATAATGTTGTTCGTATTGTGCATTATCGTAGTTATCATCAGGGGCAACGCAACTTTTCTCCACATTAAATATCCTTTGCTGTTTGTTGGGTACATGGGCCATTTGAGATGTTGGTCGTTTTTGGGCAGTGTGCTGATATTGATTTTGGGGCCGATTTTGGTAGTTTATGGCCCTTGATCTGATAGACTGATCAATGTCCATCGGCTCGTACTACCTTGGCTTTGGAGGTAGTTGCCTAAAGTTTGGATTGGGTGCAAAATGGTTGATGGCTCGGGAAAAATTGATTAAATTGCGGATTCGGGCGTCGAAACTGTGGAGGCTGCGGTATGCTAGGATTGTGCAGCAATTCAGGGTGAAAATCCCTTCCTGGAATTTGGCCTTGTATGGGTGGATGATGTGCATTATTCCTTCTTGGTGGTAGTGGAGGTGGTATATTTGAGTAAGTCCTTCTACTTGGATTTTGTGAGCTTAAGGCATGTTGGGCACTTAAATCGACAATTTTCAATTTCAAACAAAGATCCAGGGCTTGTGGGAGGTCTACAGGCTCTCGAATGCTTAATAGACATGGTAGATCACCTTTGAGACCACGCACAAATATGTCTAACACTTTGTCCCTGTAGCATTACGTCATATTCCTCATTGATTCTTCTCCCATGGCCATAGAAGATAATTTGTTGAGGATAAGTGACAAATGATGGTACACAATATGGTAAAATTCATGTATAGTACTATTTCCTTGTGCCAGGGTCGTCAGTTGTTACTCTAGAGTACCAAGATTGCGTTTATCCGCGAAATGCAGTGTTAGGCACTTCGATATTTTTGGGCAATTCAAGGGTGTGTTATAGAACTTCAAAGCGTTATCTGCTTGTCCTACAATTTTGTTGCATATCACGGAAAGAATGTCCCTTGTAGGTGTTTGTAGATCGTCAGAATTCTTTCTATACTCTTTCTCTACGAACAAAATTCACTTGCGTCGCTGGAGAAAGTTCGTAGACTTTTCACGACGTCTGGGATTTTATCCATGTCGGATAAATCCCTTTCGGCGTCTATGTTTATGGGCACGTCCTGATCCTGGTTTGGATCGGAGGCAGGATTCATAAAGGAATCAAATATTTGTCTTCCTTGAATGTGAAGCGTTTCTGAAACTAATTGGGTTATTAACCGGACGAGATCGCCATGATTCTGAATATTTTGTAGAGGATTTGGGGGATTTGCTGCTGTACCCTCTTCTTCTATTACGGGTGGAAAATTCATTGTGGTTTAGACGTGGAGTCCTGATCAGGTTATTTCGGTTGGCCGTTATTCTCACAACAGAAGATTTTCCGCAAGGCGGAGGTCTCACACAACAAGGAAATGCTTTGACACACAAGAAAGCGCCGTTAGTTTTCGCGAAAAAAAGCGAAGGGATAGTAATAAATCTTTGGGATGGAGAACGATTTCTGCACGAGTATATAAATTTTCGTAGAGTGAGAACGAGACAGAATGACACTGTATATTTTTATGGAGAGATCACTAGCGTCCTATAGTTTCATTGGGACCGACGAAAGAAGAATCGAGTTCACTTTAAGATAGAAAAAGGTAACCGATTTCACTTTTCACAATTTCACTGGCTGCAATAAAATGCAATAAAATTTTTTTTTATGAAAATGATCGTTTTCAATGAAGATTTTAATATTTTATTTTTAAAATAAGATAGAATATAATAATTCTAATAACTTCCGTTACTTTCGTTTTCGAATGTATCTCTTTTCTCAATTTACAATTTTTTTTTTTTAGTTTTCAACACAAGTTCATTTACTTCAATTGATTTCTTATAAATTTAATTTTTAACTTACAATGTTATAGCTGCAAAGCTCAAATACATGTTGAGTGACTCCGCTGATTCCTTCGCAATTCCACGTTACTTTTCCGCCAGGATATTGTTTTTCGTCGTCACGTTGGATTGGCTACTAGATCGATGCTGAGGGCGGCTGTTAAATCCTTAACGTCCTTTTGCCTAGTTCACGGCTACTTTGGGGGCCTCCTTCCCTCAGACGAACACCGCTGTTGCTATTTTGTACAACTTATGCACAATTCGCGTTATATGTGTTTTTACGGTACTTTTTATTTTCCCGTAATACCGAAGGTAATATTTTGACTCACTTTCCCAGTCTCAGAAAAGTGATTTATCAATCTACTTTAAGGCTTATTGATCGACCAATACCCTTACGCTAACACTTACTGTGTTTTACTTAGCGAAATTTTGCGTTGTGATGATCAGTAGCCCCACTTTGGGCGCCAGTTAAAATACTCTTTTCGGTTTCTACTAAAAAAATGCTCCACGAGCTTTGTTCAATTAAATATACAATCCAAGTGAAACTTATTCTAGTATCGATTAAAGTTTATGTCCGATGTTTTGGCTGATGCAGCGTCTACCTTGTTGCTCATTGATTTAAATTGGTCAATGCATTTTTCCCTGGCACGTGTTCTGCTGACTTTTTGGGAACGTGTTGGTAACTTATAATGTGTAAATTACCAAATCATTCTATTTCTTTAGTCACTCTTTTTATTTTCGCTAGCTTGAGGCTGGCATGTGCTGAAGAGAAGGTGTGTCAAGAGCACATCCGCTAACATGGAGTCAATCAACTCTTTGTAGGAACACCAGTTTAAATTGACAGTCACCAGCTTCTTGAGTCAATTTCCCAGCTCAAGGAAAACGTCAACACGTTATACTCAGATTCAACATTTTTATGCCTTCGAGAATATTATTAGAGAACTGAACTATAAGAATCGGCAATTTTTACACCGAGAGAAAAATTTGCACCAAAACTACATACCACCTACTACTGTAGGTTTTTGCTGCCCCAATAATGTACGAGTATAAAAAGTGATGTGGTATTTACACATATTTTTTTGTAAATTTTCTCAGATTGTCTTCTTGGCATAGTGATAATTCAACTATTCAACAGTTTTATTTGTTAGTGTTGTAATCATCATCATCTATGGCGCGACAGTTCAGACTGTGCCTCGGACGTCTCAAGTACTGATCCAATCATTGCGTACTCGGAACCTCGTTTGCCAGTTTATGAAATTTTCAGGGGTTATTGTAATCACCATCTGTGCCCGTCTGCCTGTCCATACGTCACAAAAGTTTTTTCCTAAACTTTAGAAGCAACAGTCAAATTTTGTGGAAAGGTCAGAAGTAATGACCTTTTCAAATTTTTGGGTTAAAAAATCGAAGATTCCAACAGAAGCCTCCCGTATAGAGAGTGACCCTTAAAAACATTCATCAAAGGTAGTCGAGCTAGGTACCACGCGAAAACTCTTGATGAAATTTTTTCAGAACAGGTATTTGAATATTTTCTGAACAGGTATTCAAAAAACCAGGGAAGTAATAGGTCTTTATGAGTAGAACATCAAATACCTCAGAGCTCAAGTTTCTCGTATATTCGCTAAATATAGCATAATTTGTCAATTTTACCTTTTCATGAATCTAATCGTAAGGGTCATATGTAAGGTTGTGCAGTCTTGCAAGTTTCAAAAGGATTTAATAATACTTAACATAGTTATAACGGTTTGAATTTTTTATGTTACAACAATTCGTGGCTATGCAAGAATATGCACTTCCTATTGACACAGACACTCGTTTTTTTAAATTCTCACGGACAGTTTTATATCAAAAAATATCTTTAAGGATTTGTTCAATGAATGACATCAGTAATTGAAAATCACAATAGCAGCTATTTTAAGTGAGAATATTTAGAAAATTTAGATCATTTTCCCCCATTTACGCATGTAGTACACATTTCATTAATCCAAACTGTTGGTGAATTTATTTATAAATGGCTTAAAGTGAACGTTTTCAATTTATAGGTTCGATACAAATCCTTTCTGTTAGGAGCTTACTCCTGTTTACTCGACTTATTTCACTGTGGAATTATGTGGGTCAAACGATAATTTCAAATGCTGGTCAAACAAGACAGCAAAGTCAATGCATTAATTCATCTTACTTAGGATTTGCACGGCCGTTCCTCTTTACGCTGAACTTCCAGTTAGAGTTACTTCCGCTAAATTTGGTTGTTCAGTAGAAATTATTGGTGCGTTTAATCACATTAACAAAACTTTAACCCGACAGCCTTGTTAATGGCTTAAATGGTAACAATGTTGGATTAACTTTACTCTCAATAACTTCACTAAAGCTCACTATTTTCGAAATCATGCTATAACTCATACTCATATGTGCGCGCATTTCATTAATGGTTGAAAAGGTTTTCTAAGTCACGAGAAACCTTTTACTCGTACCATTCAAAAGTGTTCGAAAACAAGGTAACATACTCGTATATGCATAATCAACCAGTCGTATGCATGTATCAAATATCTTCACACACGAATAATTTCTTGAAAGTACCAGTTGCGCTTGGGATGAAGTAACAATTTCTTACACACATGTGATTCAGACGAACACATAATAATACTCGTAGCTTGCGATTTGTTTTGATCTGTTTTCTTTTACTATTTGAATTTCCTTGGCTACCACCATTCGTTTCATTGTATAAACTGGTTTTTATTTTGTTGATAATTGTGCGAAATCCAGGTCTCAATCTGCATAATAATGCCAGTCATATCTGATACGTGATAAAATTACATGTCAATATATTCAATCTGCAGAGATTTACGAAGTGTCTGTATTTTATATAATGAGTTTACAGAACATAGTTGATAGTATGCTTTAAAAAGTGGGTTGATCAAAAAGAATACTTTGTTAATTTCAGCTAATATCTTCGTTACTTAAATAAACAGGAATTGTGTTTCAAAACTGGAATTTTTTTATATAATTGTCCCAAGATATAATAACCTATTAATTGTCATTATTAACAATAAACTTTATTACTATACAATAACTTTCGCTTTTAGCAATTTCAATATCAGAGGCTCACTTAACAATAATCGGATCAATACGAAAAATATGCATCTTGACTTAAACAATTAAATTTAAATCAACTCCTCAATAATAAATAAACTTTTAAAGTACAGACGATCAGCAAATGTCTGTCTGCTAGTTTTCAGAGGAACTAAATAGTGGTGACCTAGTGGCCGCTTTGCTTTCGAAAAAAATTCTATTAGCAGAGAAGAAGGAAAATACGTGTGGTGGGCTTGGTGACTGTGACAGAAGTGGTTTTTTATTTAAAACAGGTGATGAAGTACATGAAAGATAAATAACAGTGTGACAATGAACCTTCAGGTTACAGGGTTACTCTAGCACTCCTCCTTAGGACGATGCTTCTCGTTGCACTCCCATTGCTTTTCTGAATTGCGCATGTTTGGTCTTGACCAGGAATTTTGTAAGAACATCAGTAACTTGCTCAGTGGTGCTTATGTAATCGACTTTTATTTACATACAGTACATCCTGTATGAAGGGATGACGTATGTCAATATATTTGATTCTGGGAAAGAACCCTGCATTTGAGACGATCGCAACTGTGCTTTGGTTGTCACACAATATTTGAAGTGGTCGCTTCTTTTGATAAAGTGGAGTGATAGGTCCGTCCCACCACACTGCCTCTTGTAAAGGAGCTGAGAGCGCCATATATTCAGCTTCACACAACGAAAGCGCCACTGTATGCTGTCTTTTGAAACTCCAAGATATCGCTCCTTCTTGAGCAATGAAGACGAATCCAGTCTATGTTTGATCGGTTCTAGTTATTGGTTGTTCGTTTCAATGCGGAGGACTTCACGTAGAATGCGAAGTGAATCTAGCACACGATACACAATAAATGCAAAATGCTTGGGGCCTGAACATTGAACTTTCATTTTTATACTGTAAATGAATGACTTAGCTTAACAGTAAACTGTCCGCTTGAATTTCAATACGTTAATCTCTTATTTTTAACACAAAGGTGAAATATTCTTCAGTTCATTTTGATTTAAATAATTCTGGGAGTAAAAAATCCAAGAAACATTTAAACCTAAAGTTAATCAATGGACATACTCGTAAAAATACACATTTAATTTTAATTCGAGTTTTTGATTTAAAAAATTTGCTGTTAAAAAACCGAAAATTCGGTTCTTGCAAAAATCGTTTTTTGGTTGTTAAAAAACCGCTCGGCTAAACCGAAAATGAAAAAAACCGGAAAACCCAAGAACCGGTCCTTTTAGCAAAAACCGCCATCCCTGGTTCTGTATCGAAAAGATCGAGGGGCTTTTTCATAAACACAAATTAGTCACCATTTTATTCCAGCATAAATAAATATTCTGAATACTCGGACAATCGAACATATTCAAGTGTCACTCGCTATTCTTGAAATTTTGAATTGTATTTTCCATTTTTGTCCATTTGAAATAAATACAATATATTGTAAAATTTTAAGAAGTTTAAGGGTACCATACCAGTGGGAAAACCGAGAAAAGTCCAATCCTGCCGATGAAAACAGCGTATCGCTACTCGGTTTCCGAAATTGGAGGACTCGACACGAGACAACTGGAGGTGCTGTCTGCGGGAAGCCAAGGCCCGTTAGGCCGGTTCGGAACCTAACTAATAAAAGATGGTCAATCTAGGAGAAGAATCTTATTACAGGCACGAATTGCTCACAATGTTAATAGAAGAGCCTTTTCCATATGCAAACAGCCGGGATTTTACAATATATTTTGCACTCACTAATATACAATTAAGTGTCTACCAAAATGACCTAAAATTTCATTACTGGATTTCCGCCATTCCCAGACACTGATGACAATAGGTCATACTCAGACAAAAGTGAGGTAGGCATTGATTGATCCCTCCAAGATCCTAAACTCTCCTCAGACTCTTATTACAGGCACGAGTTGCTCACAATGTTAATAGAAGAGCCTTTTCCACATGCAAACAGCCGGGATTTTACAATATGTTTTGCACTCACTAATATACAATTAAGTGTCTACCAAAATAACCTAAAATTTCATTACTAGATTTCCGGCATTCCCAGAAACTAATGACAATAGGTCATACTCAGAAAAAAGTGAGGTAGGCATTGATTGATCTCTCCAATGATCCTAAACTCTCCTCAGACCCATCAGAAATAGAAGCAAAAAATCAAATAAAGACAGCGTTAAAGCTGAGGTAAAATCTAATGGAAAAGAACCCAATACCATAATCATAAAAAAGTGTGAAGATACTGTAAATTAATCATCACGCTGAAGCAGCGACCACTGTCCATCTCTGCAAAAAACTTTAATTTTCATTCACTTATCACATATTGTAAATTTGTAATTAGAAAAGATATAAAATTCAGTAAAGTCAAACGGATTTTTCAAAATGGTCTCCTTACAAGAAGAGATTATAGACGAACATTTATTTTTTAAATTCCTCCGCGCGTCGAAGGGAAGAAATCTTTCAGAAACAATTATGCTGGCTGGTGTTGCTGGCCATCATGCTTTTTGTAGGGTTCTGAAAAAATTTTCTTCAATACCCTATTAAGGGGACATTCGCCATTGAAATTGAAAAAAAACACTTTTTAAAAATTTTATTATGAAAAAACTATTATATTTATTGACAAAATTTCTTTTGGGCATTGTTAAACAGTCTAAAGAATATACAAAATTTTTTTTTTTTTTTCATTTTTACTTCCCCTTGGCTGCTGTAGAGGGCGTCATCCAAAAGTTACTTTTCAAACGGTAGGACATACTGTTGACCTTCTGTAACAGATTTTTGAAAAATTCAAAATGGATTCTATACTTGAGACTCAAAACTTTACAATAAGCCTCTAAAACTCCTACTTTTTCATATTCTGAAGTTTTTGTATGTATATTTCTGAAAAATGCGAAATAACGGCATTTTGGGGGGGTAAGTCACCCCCGTAAAAAAGGGAGGGGGGGAGGTATTTTTTTAACTTTTAGAGACTTATTGCTTACTATTTTCAATAAGTAATCGAATGCTCTTTGTTTTTTTAAATCGGTCGAGTAAATTCGGGGAAAAATGCCCTACCAGTTTGAAAAAGGTAGTTTCGAGAAAAACGCTTTTAAAGTTTTTTACCATAATTTTATTGAATAAAAGGTCCAAAACGTTTTTTTACCTTTAATCGGCCATTCCTGGTGAATATTGAGGACCCTTGTTGTCTAGTAATTGCTATAAGTGGGTGGCCAAAGCTTTTTTCTTCTTAATTCGACCTTCTTTTGACTGCTCACTGCTCCTGGCTTGAGAGATACGGTCCTCGTCAACTTTTTGCACAAATACCGTTGCAGTTTCGCCAATTTTGATGCCCATAACAGCTAGATAAATTCTCGAGCCTTCGTTGAAAATGGATGCTGCGATCCACGCTGCAATTTCAGCCACATCTTTGCCAGAAAACTTGCTTTTCGGAGATTCCAAATCAAATTATTGTAACTTTCGTTACTATTTTGAGTATTTTTGCCAAGACATCTTTGAAGCAGCTCATCACTACTAAGTGACTCGTAAACTAGCAAAATGTAGCCACAAATGGTTGGATCTAGTGGTGGCTTATGAATAAAATGCTCATTTTTTTCCTCCCTTTGCAAAAATTTACACCAATCCTTATTGCAATACTCGTGACGTGGTTCTGCATCTGTTGAAATTTTGTGATAATAGCCGGCAAGTATTTCTTTTTTCATGTTCTCGATGGAATCGGGATATCTCTGAATTGCATGACTATAAAACACAGACAATTCTCGAATCAATTTAGCCGTTTTAGGTTTTGGAACAGCTTGCACTGGTGCGGAATTTTTGATCAAAGTTTTTGAAAATCCAAAAAAAGCCAGTAAAACGGCTTTTTTGAATTTTTTTCTTCTTGTTCTTCTCTCTTTTTTCTGTGTTTCTCTAAAATTGTCCAATTTTTTTTACTTCCACTAAGCGACGGTACATACACACACTCTAATTTATTTATGGGGATATCATCTCCATAAGGTTTGCTATCTACAACATTCGTGTAAGTTTTGCTGTTACCGTAAAAGACATAAAGTTCTTTTGATCTATGAAAACTGCTTACGGCTCCCAGCAGATCCTTCGTGATTAGCTGAGCATTCAGATTTATGTTCCTCGTACCACATGGCAAAGTCTGCCCCACTTAACTAAGATTTATTTATGTTTACAGGCTTGACAAAATGACGATTTAATCTCCACATCCAAAATTTTGCCTGTAAATTTTCCTATCACTGAAAAAACACTCATCAATGATGTAAAACCTCTCTTAGCCCAAGTACCGTCGCCTGATACAGTCAAAACTTTAGCTTTATTGCCAGCCTCCTCATTTAATTGCATTTCTTATTTGACTGCTTTTTTAGTAACAAAGTCAAACATTGCTTACTAGCTTTATTTATTCTTGAAATTGCAGTGTTATAAAGCGAGTCCGAAAATTTCACAGCAATATCCATCAAACTCGAAAACATATTCACGCCATTATACCCTACGCCGAGAATTCTCAAGACAAATATGAGTCTCTGATTTATTTCGTACAAATTTCGGACATAGATGGGGAAGATTCAATGAATTTTCTACTACACGAACATTCCACACAGATTTTAAAACCAAGGCCTCTACGTTTTTGTTTGGTAAATGAAATTTCATTTTACATTCTTTGCACTTTATATATTGAGAAAGAGCCAAAAAGACTAAATTAAAGCACAAAATCACATACTGGATAGAGCTGTCCGTAGGAGGTTGCAATTCACTACTTGTTTTTAGTTTTTTAGCAGAGGAACTTGGTAAATCAGGGTTTTTTTCTGCAGTAAACTGATTGCCAGTAAATGTTCTTTTTTTTTTGTATTTACGTCTGAAACAAGGAGTACTCCAATTACCTTTGAAATGGCCACCAGGTTTAGACATTTTTTTACAACTTTTAACGAATTTCAAAAAAATAAAACACGAGCTTGCTCATAGAATAACACAGAACAACTGCCGAGCAGTATAATATCACATATATGTATACCAAAGTTGTTTACACCAGGAGAAGAAGCAGCTGGCGCTACACGTATGAATAGAAACCGGTTTTTACTCATGGGCATACGCTATTACAAATATAGCTGTAACTTTTTTTCTATTACGAATTTTTTGATGATACTTTAGGAGGCAACTTTTGAACGTATATAGAATCGAAATATATAAAAATCTCAAAATCGATTTTTTTGAACATTTCAAAGGCGAATGTCCCTTTAATATCGGTACCTATCCGTCCGCGCGTCAGTTATCAAAATTGTAATAACAACGACCGGATAGGCAGGGGAAGCGGAAGAACACGAAAAGATTGTGATGAAAACATACATTTTAAAGGTGAATAATTCATGGTGGTATGTTTTCATGAGCACAACAATGGCAAATACCTTAGAAGTTGAAATTCACTCAACTTTGTTAATAATAGTATAATGTGTAAATCAAACATTTTTCCCAGTGAATTCGTACGGGTACCCTTAAATTCAAATTAAAGTTATTCAAGGAAAGGTCCTTATAGTCTGGAAATTTTGATAAAGTTAAATCGCATTCACGGATCTATTAGCAATTCGAAAGCTCTCCGACTACAACCAAAACAATGTACGGTTTTTCTCCCACTCGGGCTTTTTATCGAACCAGACATACACTATCAATGGGATCTTCTAATTTTCAGATGAAATGAATAATTAAAAGTATCTTTAAGATTTCATTCAGTCAATTGTTGTTAGTGATATTGCAACAAAATGGCAGCAAGTTAAAACTGTATAGTAATGGTTTCCCTTTTATAACGAGTATGTATTTGCTGTAAATGTCGTTAAAGGTTTTCTTGAGCTTATTCATTATTGGTGTCCGAATATCGCAGGCTGATTACAAAACCCTTCTGATATGAGCGTACCTCTGTCTACCCAAGTTGTTCTTATTTAAATCATGTTTTCTTCAAGTATTAATAATCAGCGTTTTGAACAAACTTTTAGAATTGTTTTCCAACTTATGAATAAGGCAATGTTTAACTCAAGCAAATATTATTAATACTCATGCGAAACCAACACATTTGCTGGTGATTTAAATATTTGCTGTATGTAAACAATGACATTTCTTCATTGATTATTAGAAAAATTACTCTGATGGGAAATGCTGCGCACTCAACTTACATATGTACGTTATTCAATTTTTTAATGTCACCATAAATTAGCAAATAACGTTTTAAGTTTCAATCCACCCAATTTACAAATGTTTAAACACTAATTACCATACTTTCTCGTCGTACATTCGAATATAAACTTCATTGTTTTCAAAGGAGATAAAAAACACGTAGACAAAAATATACTTTAATTAGTTTAAAATGTGCGCGCATTTTGCATAGTATAATTTTCGGTTAATCTTTTTCCTATCCATAATTATATTGTTAATAGCTACCCCTATGTCACAGATTAACTCTTTAACGATGGAAAAACAGATTAACCTATATTGGAGGTACGAGTATATAACTCTTGCTTTAATGATAAGCCGGTTTCCATGAGCAAAGTGAAAGTTAATGTTGACTTATCTGTAATAGCGTTTCCATGTTGAACTCCATCAAACCCATGCCCATGATAACATTTTTTTTTAAATCCTATTCCTGGATTTGTTGCTTATTGCAAATTAGGAATTACTTTTATAAAAAAATATGCTTTAAACCGTAAAGCAACATTTTATGTTATATTTTCATATTTTGTTTTTTAAATTTTAATTATTCTGGTTCAGTTGCATTTGTTTGAACTCTAAAGAAAAAAATATAATAAACAAAATAACTCCATCAACCAGTTGGTTAAATTATTATCAATAATATTACATATAATCGTTTTATTTTCATTTCATCTATCAATCATCCAAAACCATTTCGGATTAAAAAAATAAGGGGTCAAATGATTCCAAGAAATATCCACCAAAGAAATAATAATTCGCCTTGATGTTGAATATAAAATAGAAATAAATTTGCATGTGTCACGCAAACGTTTTTATTGTGTCGTCAATGCTTCCATAGACAAACACAAACACTTTGACTTAGAAGTCAGGATGGACGTGCAATTGAAAGGAATGAAAATATATTGTAATTAAAACATTATCTGTGTCGAACGATTAGCCAAGTATATAGTAAATAAATGTTTATTGGCTCGCCCGTTTACCTTTGCGGTTTCAAAGTGTATCGCATTCAATACTTTTTCGCTTTTTAGACCAATTTGGCTTGAATCGGTACTTGATGTTTTGCTTTGTATGATCATTTAATGTTTGCAAGAAAGTGGACTCTGAAATTGTAGGAGTAAATGGGGTAGAACGGCTAATTTTGGCTTTTTATAGTATGACTAGGTAAATAGCTCTATTGGCTAAACTAATTCTATTAAAATTGAGTATCCCCAGCAATATTTTCTTGGTTTCCGCCTCAACCATACGATATTAGGATAGGTTTTATCTCCGTTCTTGCTCCATTTTCTCGCTGAAGCAAAAACTTTGGTAACTTTTCCCTCTGCTCAAAAGTAGAGGAAACTTTCCTCCATGCTTCTGCGGTTGCAGTGAAGGATGATCAAGGGCCACTTCTCAACTGTTTGCCATTGAAGCAGGCCTGTGTTTCTTTTGTTTCAACATTTTTTGTGATTCGGATATGAAGGCTATTTGCGCCCTGAGTGTAAAATGCATAACGTCTGGACATTAAACACCTCTCCTGTCAACCACAAAACCTAGCCTGGAACCATTTGACACATTTCTTCGGGCTAAGCCTCGTTGGGGGATCCCTCATCTAGCGAAAGAGGAGGGAGGAGGAGGGGTTACTAGAAAAGTGATCCCTCCAACCCCAACGTCGCTAGCTGCTATGTCGTTTTTATCTTTTAGGCTTGCTCGAGCATAATGTGCCACATGGGTTACATTTGTCAACCGATACAAGCAGTTCCCGGATTAGATTATCCGGGAGAACTGTCCTAGTTCCTTGATGAGACCCCGGCACAGCCTGTTCCATTTTTTTGCATGCACAAAATGTGTGGTACGCATCGTCTTCGATTCCTGCGCAAAACCTACAGTCGGGGCCCGCAACTTCACAATCTTGCACAAGTAAGACTGAAAACGCCCGCTCAAAAACTGGATCAGGTAGAAGTCAGTCTCACCGTGCGTTCAATTGAGCCACGGTCTCAAATCAAGGATGGGCGCGCAATCCATCTTTGTTTCGTGCAGGCCACCCAGGAATGCTGCCAATCATTGATTGAGTGTTATCTCCCCTTATGTCTTCTTTTCGACGTAGGTAGATAGTACGGCGCTCTCTAGCAAGGAGGGTGATAGGTATCCCACCTGCAATGACTAACACCGCCGATTCAAAAACTGTCGGATATGAAGATGTAATCCTCAATGCTCCTCTTCTCTGTACCTTTACCAAGCATTTTCGGTATTGCTCCTTGCTGAGGGCGTCTCCTCAAATTTTTACTCCGTACAGTACACCGACTCTATGGTTCTGATAAAGATCGCCTTCTTGATGGGTGGGCTCCCTCTACGTTGGCCATTATTCGCCTCAGAGTCTATACGCCTGAAGCAGCGTTATCAGCCGTTGCCCTGATTTGTTCAGAGAAATTTATCTTTGAGTCGATCAGCAACCTCAGTAATTTTAGTTATGATTTCGATTCAATCAGTACTTCCCCCAATACTGATCTCCTTATTCTAGGGAGTCTCTTCTTTGTCAGGATGACCTCTTCGGTTTTCTTGCTAGATTTAACCCGCGAGCAGTCATCCAGTTTCTCACCCTCGCATTATGATACCTATTCTAAGTTCCAACATTGGTAGTTGCTCCAACATTGAAAAATGATGTCCAACTACTTTTCTTATGTTTGCCAGCAAAACCCCCTGAATTTGTAGACCTGACTGACTAACTGTTAGGTACGCATATCAGCATTTCTCTAGAGTATTCAGAGAGATGTGTGGCTTAAACGTAAACAAGAATGTTCGTGTATGTTTTCGTTTGGTAGCAAAGCAAGTATTACATTCTCTTCGACACCGAGGAGAATCGATGCGTGAACGCAAAAAATTTGTGTTGTACAAAAGTCAATTGATGCAATTTAGAGATTATAGACGTCCTGCTTAGTGTATCAACAAACTCCAGCTTAGCCTGCCCTTGTATCTTTCCTAATTTTTGCCTGTTAGATACTTTACTTAAAGAAAGCAACCAGAATAAATTTACTTCAACCATGTAAATCTAGTATACCCTATTTTCTACTGAACAAATTCTCAATCGTTTTCTCTTTCAATCTTTCTTAAGTGTTGCGTTTTCATGCCAACTAGATGACCTGAATGATTCCTAAATACTTAACTTAGTATTTAGTTTTAAATTTTCTTCCATGCATGGAGTTTTTCTAAGTAAGAAGAAGAAGTTTGAATATGGCAGTTCACTCTTAAAGTTTACTTAGAGCATTTAGAAAGCCCCGAATTTTGTCAGTCCTGTATCAACGTATTTATTCCCTGAACTAAATAGAAAATAAAACTTCGCAGCCAGTGAGAAAGAGAGATAGAGAGAGAAAGTTCTAAGCAGCAATTAGAGAGGCTCCTCTCTTATTTTTATCCAGGCGCCATTCAGTTTCTTCAATCTACTGATCAGAGTTTTTCAAAAGAATCTGCACAAATTAGAAGCTTCAAACGTTTTTCTGATTGGGATGTACAAGCTTCTCCAACTTTTTCGACCATACTTCCTGTTGGTCATTTACATATCACGAAGTTAAAAAAAACTTTGACATCTTGTGAAGTGCACCCAGTTGTCGATTTTACGAAGGGAGTTGGGCTCTTTTCAATGGTCTTCAGGTCGCTTCTACGTAGACTTTTTTGAAGGCTTCAGCTTATTTCTCCTAGTCCTTGTTCACTGAGAAAGTGTTGCCACTCTTCAAGCCCTCGCTTACACTCGGGACTACTCCTCAACACAATTGGGTGACTATACTGACTGTTTTTTGTCTCTTTCTAGGCGTCACTAGGTCTAGGTCCTATTTTTCGTTTACCCGCCCTAAACGGGAAGCATATAATACTAGAATAGAAAGTATTCTGCGCCCACTACAGTGAAAGCAAACCAAAACTCGATTCCAGTGTATGCTGTGCGCGAAATATTTAATTATTTTCAACTATGACCAGCAAGCACTACTCGTATTAGTTGGCATGCTAAAGTCTCTCCGAGGAGATACCAGGACTCGATTACTTGATAAAAATTTGTGGTTTTATTTTTTCGAAATTCTTTTAAGAGAGCTAATGATGGCTTTAAAATCATTTTGCTAAGAACATTGTCACGCCTGAATGCTTTGACAATGAATAGTGGATAAACCTTGCTTTCCTGGGAATATCTCCTTAAAATTTCTGTCACAAAACGTCAATTTGTCTTTGCATCTTCGCTTAGCAATCTTTTGATACAATTTATCAGTAATGCCATTCCAGAATGGTATTCGCTTCAAATAGAATATGAGTGAATTTGTGTCCTGTTTCCTCAATATTTATGTTAATCAAAAGCTGTCACTCGTAAAGAGAGCCGACGAAACCTTAACAAGTGGCAGCAACAATAGAAGTGAGATGAATGAAAAACAGATAACTCATCTTTTCAATAATCTTGGGCCATGGACCAATCGAGGGTCTCGCAAGACTGATTACTACTTAACTTAGCTGTCACAGGTACTTTAGCCTCACCTGCACAAAATTGGGAGCATACGGCTCCCAGACTGCTTTCTTTGGCCAGGAGTAACGGATAGTTCGCTACACACCTATTTACGTGGAACGCGGAAAAAGAATTGTCTCCAAAAAATCGAGTAGAACAGACACTTCAGTGTACTGGCACATGAATTAATGTTGTATATTACGTTGGGTTGGCTCTTCAAGCGAAGAAGTGCATGTTGTACCATCTTAAGATCGTTCACTGTACAACCCCTTGTGTCAAGCAGCAAGAGCTCATGGGGTTGACCAGAGATTGTGAACTAGATCAGAATGGAGAAGGGAGAAGGGATGCCCTAAAGGTGGTGTTCTTTCACCCCTAATATGTAGCATATTGGTCAACACTCATACTTGGACTGGAGGAATATTAAGTCTATTTGCAAATATATGTGGATGAAAAGGCAAGTATCTTAGGGCTCGTTGCAGGAATATATAAAGTTCTTTAGACCCGCTGCAGTAGTGGTATCAGGACAATAGGTTTTCAGTTAATCTGAACAAAACTATTGTGGTTACAGTCAATTATTTTGTTTATTTATTTATGTGGTTATTTTCACGCGGAAAATGAAAATTGATGGTCTAACTTTACCCCGACTTGATGTTGTCACTATCAGAAGCCAAATATCTTGGGGTCATCTTAGATAGAAAATCTCTTTGGAAGGAGCATATCCTTGCAAAGACTAAGCAGGCCAACAGGCTAATTGGGCAATGCCCAAGAAGACCTTATTGCTGTATACAACGATTATCAGGCGACTGACTTCCTGTGCATCTGACCGCTCTTAGGCGTCGTCTTGCTCGGCCAGGCATCAACGAATGGTGTGTCTGTGTTAACTGGGGCGTTTAGCACAACATAAGTCAAGGCCTTGAGCGCCATATTAAACTTGCCTGCCCTCATTATTCATCAAACGAGGGGCCCATAGGCTTGTGATAGCAGGATGCACAGGAAGATCTTCAGGAGGTCATAACGGCATCTTCAAATTGTTGACGGAATATGTCCCTGAGATAGTTATGCCAACCGACAGGATGACTGCTGTTCCGAATTTTTATAAAAGATTTCATGTCAGAATCCCGGACGGGACCAAGTCGTCGCACTCGGAGTCAATATTTGGTGAGGCAGATGTGACCTTCTCCACGGATGGCACTTGAATCAAGGGAGAAAGGTAACAGAATAGTTCTTAAATCAAAAAATTTCAGAAATCGATATCACTAGGAATGCTGACTCCTACATTTTAGGCAAAAATGTTTGCTTTACAAGACGTAGTGTCATAAATCAAGGACAACAGATGAAAAGGGAGGCAAATCAACATTTGCTAAAGGCCAAGCGGCATTACTTGCCCTGTCGGGAAAAAAGTAACATACATACATTTCCTTATAAGTAAAATATAATAAATGCCTTAAAAAACAAATTTTTTTTTAGTATATATAACCATTAATAATTTAAAATTATAACCTGTATCATAATATCACATTTTTATTACTTTAAAGTTAGGAAAAAGGATTGAAAAGAGCAGGAATTAGGACGAAATGAACTTGGAAACGGCTTTTTTAAATTGGAATCTATAGATGGTTGGAAATTAAAGATGACCTACTGTGTTGAAAATTTTTACAACCTATTTATTGGCTCGTTTTCACCATAGATCGTTTACATTCCACCAGTAAACGAAAATGTCTCGTAAATCTTGCTTGTTCGTTCAAGATTATCCTGTCTGCCAGGTACGGAACTTTAATAGTACCTGTGAGGACGTCAAAAGCAAAGCAAGAGCTTATCATAGTCCTACGGGAGGCAAGTGATTTCATATTGAGAATAGATAGCCGGTTTCATATGATGGCAAATTATGGAAATTTTATAGGTCGTACAGGGATCTCAAAGCAAGTAGCAAGAACTGTTTTTGAACGGACTCCAACCTTACTGCATGAACACCGAAAGTCGGATTCCAAACAACACTAGCGTATTCGAGAATCGGACGCACTAGTGGTGTGTATAAAAGTTTTGCCACCCACCAATTTTTAAATTCTTTAGCACGCCGTTTGATGAAGCCTAGAACTTTATTAGTCCTGCTAAGAACTTCATCGTAGTGTAAATTAAAGCGGAGTTTCTTATCTAAGAGGATACCAAGACCCACTATGCTATCAACTCTGGAAAGCTTTATATTATTGAGGTGATAATCACTGAGGAGGATTATATTTTTCCGAAAAAAACTAATCACCTGGCATTTCTCAAGGTTCAGATGTAGACAGTTATTATTAGACCACTCTAGTAGGGAATTCATTTTGGCTTGTAAAAACAGTGAATCACTTTGGGATGCTATAACGTGGTATAATTTTAGATCATCCGCATGAAATAAATGTGGTGTATCAGACAACACTTCAGACAGTTCCGATATAAATATGTTAAAAATGAGCGGTCCAAAATGACTGGCTTGAGGTACACCGGAATAGACATGAATTTCATTGGATACATATCCCTGAAATTTAACGGTTTGACTTCGATTTTCGAGATAGGAATCTATCCAATCAAGCAGAGGGCCGGTGATTCTAAATTTACGCAGCTTGAGTGACTAAATCGTATGATTGACACGGTCAAACGCTTTACTAAAGTCTGTGTAAACTGCGTCGACCTGGTTCCCGTTTTCCATTGCACAGAGGATATTAGAGACTATAATTGTGAGGTTTGTTATTGTGAATCGATTTTTTCTGAACCCATGTTGTTGGTCATTGAGACGTTGCTCCATAAGGGGGGATTGTTTAGAACACAATATTTTTTCAAATAATTTTGGGGTTGCTGATAATATGGCAATTCCTCTGTAATTTTCAACCGCCCGTTTATTTTTGTTTTTATAGATTGGAGTCAAATGAAAAGAATTCCAGTATGCTGGAAACACGCCGCTCGAAAGCAATTTATTAAAAAGTACATGGAGGTGAAGCTAAATGATCTCTACACTGAAATAGAAAGGATGGTGGAAGTAAATCAGGGCCAGGACCATGGTTCAAGTCAAGTGTTTCACTTGCGTTAAATATATCTTCTTCTGAAACTTCTTGAAGCACTGTTGTAAAATTTGGTTCTAAGTCATGTAGATGAGCTGGAGTACTTGACAAACAAAACACAGATTGAAAGTGATCTGCAAAATAATTACAAATTTCTTCAGGGAGAGAGGAACAGCGGTCTTTATAAGTCATTTCCTTAGGATAGCCGTGAGCTTTGCGCTTTATATTCACAAAATCAAAGAATTTTTTAGGGTTAGCGATTATGTTCTCGCCAATTACATTAATATAAGTTTCATATGCCTCGGACGACTTTAATTTAAATTCTTTTGCCAACTCATCATATTCTCTTTTAGTATTTTCGCTCACTTTAGAGCTATTGTTCATAATTTTATACAATTTATTCCTTCTGTTTCCTAACTTACGAAGATTACTATCCAGCCAAGGCTCAGATAATTTGTCCTGAAATTTCTCAGGCTTTTCTGGGTTCCAGGGCATTGAGGGTACGAGGGTAATGGGAAATCAGACGCTTTAGCGAAGGTAGGCTCTGAAAACTTGTCCTACAGCCTGAAACCTTGTATAGGAGTCCCCAGCTCTTATATCATTCACAAGATAAATGCTAGCTAAAGACTCATTCGGCGATGTCTTGTTATGGATGTGTCGACTGTAGACTTAGTAAATCCGAAGCGACAAATCTAAGGTTAACAGATTATCTACTTAAATTACGCCTTCGATCCCAGCTGCATAGAATAGGTATTGCTGCCGACCCTATTTATCAACGGTGCTTAGAAGAGGATGAGACAACCATGCACGATGTAGGTATGTGAATGCTCGAACTCTCCCTATGCCAGGCTGCAGTTATTTGATGTCAAAGCAATGAGATGGAATATACTCACGGATGAAAATCTATCGGATCTACTCCGTTACTATAAAATAACGGGTAGGGACTGGTAGGTGGGGTTGTCGAGTGCAATAGACCATGATTTGAGTGTTAAAAAGTGGCTAAAACAGCCATCCTGCCCCTACATAAAACAAACAAACCACCTTAAGGTGCAAATGCATTCTGTCCAATTGGTTTCAGATTCCATGTCTTGCCAAGGGTGAGTGTTCAGTGGGTTGTATAGCCGATAAAAGATTCTCGCACTGCGGGCGTAAATGCCTTTATCCCTTATCAAAAATCAAATAAACAAGCTGATTATCGATTTTCTCCATATTGACCTTAGATAAATACCTAAATTTCATATATTAGAGACGAAATTTCTCGTAGGAACATTCTCCTGCCTACCCAACTTTTTTATACATAAAGTAAATTCGAAAATGCACTTAATCGACTGATGGCCAACAAAGGCGGACTGGTTTGATCAAGAAGACGACTCCTAATCAGCGCTGCGCTGTACAATCTGTACTACTCTACGGGTCATAGCTATAGGGCGACGCTCTACCTGTAAACAAGGAGCTGCACCGAAAGCGGTTGGCACAGGTGGAGAGACAAAGAGCGCTGGGAATCACACGCCCATATCGACCAGTCTCTAAGTCGGTTCAGGTGTGATGCCCATTACGCTCCTTGTTAGAGAGCGAAGGAGCGTCTATCTGCGCAGAAGCGAAGGCAAAAAAGAGGCGGTTGCTAGGGAGAAGAGACTGCGCTGTCTCAGCGATTGGCAACAGTCATGGAAGAGCGATACCAAGGGAAGATAGGCTGTTGACCTGATCCCTGACCTGAGGCCGCGGCTCAGTGGAGTGCACGATGAGATTGATTTCTATCCAACCCAGCTCTTGAACGGGCATGGATGTTTCCACACTTACCTATACTAGATCGATAAGTCACGGTGTCCGGACGGCATGTTTTGCAGAGTACTGGTGGATGATGCCTGTCAAACGTTTTTCGCCTGCAAAAGATGAGAAAGGCTGCATAACGATCTCCGCATCGAAATTGGGAAGCTCTCTCCGGAGGCTGTAGTTGGAAAAATACTTACATACATATGTATATCCGTTGACAAATGGAACTTCATGGCACATTACGCGTTTGCAGTGCTGACAGTTAAAAAATGCGTACTGGACCCACAAGAAGCATCGAGAATGAAAGGGCCCCTTTTCTAGTAATTCTTTCCCCTGCCCTCCTTCCAGCTAGAGAAGGGTTTCCTGCAACTCGAAGGCGTCTCTAGACGTAAGAAAACGCGACATATGTCGAAGTAATGTGTCAAACGTTCCAGGCTGGATTCTCGAGTGACAACGAATGTGTTAAGTGGGTAGTCCAGATGCATTGTGCGCTTAGGAGTCCCACACTCAATACGTAAATAGTACTCACCTCCTAACCACAAAAAGTATAATTTTGCCTAAAGGTAAGTATGATTTTCATCGTTCATATACGTGAAATTCACCAAGGTGAACTGAGATGCATAGCAAAGTTTTTCTCTTAGTGTGAATTTGGGGCGATTAAAGACGACTACTTCAGGTGACAAACAGGCTTTCGCTTCATCAAAGCAGATGGTAGAGAGTTTTGGGAAAATCGTTCAAATATCTCCAACCAAGATTAAAATTTCCACTTCTACATTTTTCTTAGGCTCTTGTTATGAATAAAACTCTGTATTTGTAACACACTAAATTTTCTCCGAAACTAGAAAGCGGTGACTTCCTTTGGAACAATAATGTTGTTTCAAAGGAAAAATTTCAAACTTGGGACGAAATCCGCAGATACGCGACAATAAGAGGCGACTAAGTCTGAAGGGCAAAGTTGCGGCTTGAAGCTATGCCACCAATTGTGATGATGTGGGGTTCAGCCAAGCTAGGCTGGAAACTTTCCTGGCAATATTTCACAATATTCTATCATTTTTTTTTATCTTTATTTTGTCTGAAAACACAGACGACTTGAGTCCTTTCAATAATTCAAATAACACAACAATTTAATAAATAATGTACTATTAATTAAAAAAATATAAATCTATTCATATGTCCCTATACAGCATCAAGTCCAAAAATATTCTTCAAATCCTTTTATAGCATTACGAAATGTACCTCACCGATTTCTCATTAAATTGCAACGTCAATTTCTAATCACATCCCCTCCACAATGTCTAGATCAATTCAGTCTTCCATTTACATATGATGCAATACAAAATTTATTGTTATTCGCACTTTTCATTTGATAACTGACAATAAAATGAACAATTTTTTTAAATGTGATAATTTCGTATCCCTGTTTCCCGTACTGAAATTTTAAGTATTAGACCGTGTCGGAAGTATTGCTATATACAGTATAATAACCGCCGCGACACTAAACACACTGCCTTAAGGTATGTGTTCGGGTATATTGAATTTAAATTTAAAATAAATTTATTCTCGCGGATTATGGACACTTTCGTGCAATACTTATACTTGCTTTGTTCACTTTTATATAAATTCGTTTAAGTTTACTTTTAATACGTTCGTTGCTTTTGATTGGCCAGTCGAATTATTTAGCATATTTTCTTGAATGTAATAAAAACTTGTTAAAACACGACCGAATGCAATTAGTATTTTTAAGCGTTTTTCGATTGTTTTACATGTGGAGTTTTGCCTAGTCAGTTTATCGGGCGTAAATTGCGTTGAGATTTAATTAAACCTAGTTTTTTCTAGTTCAAGTGTACTCTTACGTAAATTAAATTTCTAAAGATATAACCCTGAATTAAGATAAATTTCATCTTAATTTATATTATTTGTGTAGTGCTTAGTATTTTGAAAAATTTGGAATAATGATACAAGTGAGTAATCAGTAACAGTTTTTGTGTGTAGAGGCTATGTTTTGAATTTTTATTGCAATCCACTTGATATTGAAGAGATCTTAACCAAGAGCTTGAATTGACTTCTCTTATATTAAAAAGAAACTATGCGAAATTTGAGTCTCAGTCTGATGCACTTTCTGCACCAAATTACAAAGCCATATGTTAGGATTGGTTCAGAACAATTTATTTCCCATTCATTATAAATAATCGGTTCGATAATACCTTATATTTACCTTTGCATTCATAAAAGAAAATACAAGTAAAATATATTTTCACAAGAGCTCTAGACTTTTGACAAATCACTATGAAATTATTCATTCCTTGCCATACATATATTTATCATTTCTGGTAAATTTGTAAAAAAATCTGAATTCGGATTATTGCACATAAAACTAACTAAACGCATTTTTAGTATGGATTAAAAGAAAGAAAAATCCTGCTTTGCAATTTCCCGTTGGCACCGCGAGCCGGAAAGGTAAATTCCTCGTAGACACTGTTGTATTTCGATAAATTAATAGTTTTACACGCTTCTAGAATTTTGATGATTGTTAACAAATAAAAATGAATCCTTCAACTTTCGGTTTTATGTTTCGATTTATAACATTTAAGATGCTCTTCAATTTGAGTCAAAAGAATATTAAATGTGATTAAAATCCGTTGACAATCTTGGCTTGGAGGGGCCATAAACCCTTACAAATTGTTTATTTAAACAGCTACCGTTTTGAGCCCTATTCGCCATAACCTACTACGATTTTTATAAATCGAACGAAAATAATGACGTATACACGCCTTCAAGTTTCAAAAGTCATCATTTAGAATTCGGTAACTGTCCTTTGAAAAAATTCTTCTGTTATATAAATACCATTCATCAAATCAATTTTACAAAATTGATGAAACTCTTGTACTTTGGCTGCTCCTACAATCATAAATTTTACTGGTTTTCTTAACTATGCGAGGCCACCATTTTGAATTAGAGGATTTGATGTTGGGGCTATTTTGGCTGAGATCTATCGTACTCGTAACATATGGACAACCATTAGCTTAAATATCGTTCAAAATGGAGCTTAATTTGGTCAGAAAATGTCACAAGCATTCATTGAAAATGGCAGCTAAAAATATTAATACCGTTCGGTGCTGAGGTCTGAAAAGCTGCTCAAGGTATACTGATCAGAACCTGAGAACTGGAGCCTTTTAATGTTTAGACAAATAATTATATTCTATGTAAACACATATCTAAATACTACATAAATTAACCTAGTTGATTTCAATTTTTTCAAATTAAAATTAGAGAAAAATATCAAATATGAATGTTTGTTAACAATTTTTCAAAGTTTTTTGGGCCTTGCTTTTTTGACTGAGAAAACTCGTTTCAACTCCTTTGAGACATGCTCAGTATCTCGGTAAGGTTGTGGAATGATCGCAACATTTTTGCTGGCTAGCAGTTGTATTCAATAATTTTGTTTATTTGATATCCGCAGGCAAATTCTCTTTTTTCTCGAAAAGCCATCGGGCCTTGCTTTTTTGAGTGAGCAGACGCGTTTCGACTTGTTTTAGCCACTGAAGATGGCTCAAATATTTTAAGCGAAGTGAATACAAGCCGGAATACAGAAGTTGTTTTTTTTTGGATAAATAAATTGGATTAAATCAAACCAAAATAGAAACTCCATAAATCTAGTCAAGCAAATTTACTCGGTCAACTTCATTTTTAAGTGTGTCCAGTTCCTTTTACAGTGTACAGTTATTTGAGGTCTTTTGAATTTGTATAGTGCCCTTTTAACATATACGAAAACAACGAGCTTCCCCAATAGATTGAAAAGTGGATACCACTCTCAGCTTCCACGTTGCCTTTCTAGAGTGGTGTTAAACAAGAAAATTGCCGATAGAAGATAATACAAACTTTATGGTAAAGAAGACAACTCGATGGCATTTTCAGCTTAAGCTAGGGTTGCGTAATGATTTTCCGTTTAAAATCGGTCAAACGTTGAGATTTCCCCAAGGAAATCTGAACCAACCTCTCATCGGTTCTAGACGTGAAGTTTTGGAACGTGACAACGGACTTTATCCTTCAGATCAACAAGTCCGGACACCCTTAGTCTACTCCGAGGTGGCTGCTGGCTAACTAGCTAGTTCCGAGAGGAGTTCGGTCGCAGGTCTTACGCGAGCAGACTAAGTCCGAAATACAAAATTCAGCCACCGGTTCACATGCCCGATTTAATAACGCGTCGAAAACATTAAAATACTGGAGAGAAACCTACATTACTTTATTCCGTATTTCTTATATTCCTCCAGACAACAACTAAAAATGTTTTTAATTCCGCGTTTCCGAATATCACCGACGTGGTACCGAACAATATCCTACTTTAACTCTAACAAAAACGCAAAGCAAGCTATGGTACCGCGTACCGAGCGCGACGCGAAACCGCCCATCTTCGGATTTCTAAAACTCTACCCTTGTAACGGCATACTTATCGCTCGCTGTCATTCCTGCTGAAAAAAAAGAAGGGTTGGCTGGAAAGGAAAGTCGTTATTAGCTTAGTAATTCATCTTGTTCAAATTCTCATTTTACTATATTCATTTTCATCAAGCGCCTCGATAGAGTAAACAGCATAATTTTTTTTTCTTTTTATAATGTCATCGTAATTCTGATACATTCTAATAAAAAAATATATAATTGCATCATATAATTAATAGTTGGTTTAGAAGTACGAATCTTAAATTTTTTTGTAAGATTAAGTCATTTGAATCAATTCCAATGACATTCTTATTCGTAAGTAAAACGTTCCTTAAACTACTATCAATGAGTTAGACGTAATAGATTAAATAGAAAGGCGACCGAAGTCGCAAAAATTGTAGGCAACCATACAGAGAGAAAATGACTTGTACAGAGAACAAGTGAAACAAGTAAAAATGGGCGGACTCAGGGTAACTTCGTCTTTACCCGACGAAGCTCATGGCCCACAAATAAGAGAGGAGCAAGGTGCTTCTTTATGGCATAGGGTTATGTGATCGAATTGCATAACTCTATGGCATAAATTGGTCACCGGGGTACTTCTCCTCTGATGGGAAGGCTCATGCAAGTTAAGTTGTATGAGTTTTCCACTCAGAAGAGGAATACCTGGCCACTGCAACATTTATGGATTTTGATCCGGTTGGGCGGGTGCGCGGGGGCACCATCACCACTTGGTTGCCCCTCTCTTATTTGTGGGCCATGAGCCTCATCGGGCACAGAGGAAGTTACCCTAAGTCCGCCCATTTTTACTTGTTTCACTTGTTCTCTGAACAAGTCATTTTCTCTCTGTATGGTTGCCTACAATTTTCGGTCGCCTTTCTTTTTTTGTCAGTCCTTTACGGACCTTTGATACTATCTATTCACTACAATTAGCATTGATAAGTATGAATGTTCAAAAACGACAATACGTCATTTTTCTGAGCGCCTAAGTATAAAAATCATAATCAATAATATTATACAAAGCAAATATGAAATTTCACCTTCAAACCATTTAATTTAAATAGAAAAATCTAATTAAAAGATATGATATTAAAAAAACGTTCAATAATCGAGAAAAATGTTCCCCATATGTAAATTTAACTATATAATTTATTGGGCAAATCTTGCAAATTATCTACACTAGATGCACGATTCATATTTCGCAGCTAATTGGTATGAGATTTTTGAATTAAATTGAACACCGCAAACATTTGCCTTCGCTTCTAATGTCGCAATAGGGTCCTCATCCTCTGTCACTGAGCTAGTCGGGCAGCGAAAACCTCGAGTCTCGATGCACTTGCTCGTTGTTTGGTGGTCCAGATAACCCCACTTCGCACAAACCTCGATGATGACATTCGCTGACGATGACTCGTTTTTGTTTGCCGTGCACGTCGGGGAGGACTGCAGGTCACTTCCACAGGCCGTACCGGGAATAGGTGGCGCTCCTTCAAATTGTAAGCCACGAGTTAGTTTCCGCACTAAAAATCTAGCTATTCGCTCATTCATTGCTCGCGCGAGAACGCCCTCTGGTCGTAGTGGCGTTGCGGATTCACGATATCGTGTCGACCGTTTGTCGCACGTGGAAACTCTGAGTGTAGCACTTGCCTTTGATTCAATGAAAAGTATAATTTCCACTACTTAACTTTTCTTTACACGTAAAATTAAAACTCGGTGTACACTAGGCTCGGACGATACACTACACTTCTGCCAAAGGGACACAAAAGAACTCCGCTCGGCTTACACGACAGTCGGTTTGGCGGCCATCTTCCGGAGACTTCCTCCTATCCATTCAGAACGGCATGTCATCGGCTGCTTTCCTTTTTACTCCTGCAGATACACCGTACTTTGGGAGCTAGTTATTTCTTTTAATAGGTGCGAATTTTCTGGCAGCCACAGGAAGTTTTCGAATTGAGAACAATCGTAATTCGAAAAGTTGAATTTCACTTTCAAAAGATGACCAACGTTTTCAATGGAGAGACGATTCCTTTCTTTGGTCCATTGGGAGCTCATCAACGAAAAGACTCGCTCGCAATTAGCATTGTGAGACGGAATCGCATAGAAAAATTGCGCAATTTTGAGCAATTCGGAGAGCCTTTCCGGGTATTCATGTACTGAAAAGAAAGCACAAAGTCGAGCACTTGCAGTATTATTCTTAAAAAAGTCAACATCATCTGACTTTGCTTCCAAAAATTTCTTCAAATTGACGATTTCATCATGCAATTGTGAATCATTGACTTTAATTTTTTTGTTCAGCAAAAAGTAAAGACATGGCTCCACATCACTGTATTGCAAACATTGATTTCTTTTAAAATCTAACCATTGTAAACTCAGCGAAACTTGTTGTCCAAAATTTCATGTACTCTATTGTTTCAGTGTGAACAACTTTCACTCGCTCCATAAAATCATCA
Organism: Odontomyia ornata; assembly: GCA_963969285.1. Classification (NCBI taxonomy): domain Eukaryota; kingdom Metazoa; phylum Arthropoda; class Insecta; order Diptera; family Stratiomyidae; genus Odontomyia; species Odontomyia ornata. The sequence continues at coordinate 102,935,743 of OZ017738.1, forward strand.
CAAGCAGCGTCTTTTCCATTTTTCTGAATTTCGCTAAAATGGACTTTACTCCTAAAGGAATAAAGTTTATTTATTTATTTCTATTTAACAGAAAATATCCAATTACAAAATAGATAAAATAATAGTACAGCAAAATGAATTAAATAATAGCACAGCATGCAAAAAGCAAGATAAAAGTAATAAAAAATGTAAAAACTAGGAGAAAATAAATAAGAAAAATTACTAAGAGTTGAGAAGAAGACAGTTGACAAATCTTTTATAAGCTAAATACGAGAGGGGGAAGGGCCCAAGCTGAAGGGCGGTATGGTTACGAGGTAATCTGAGCGTGAGTGAGTGAAAATACACCAAACTACGTGCGAATGAAACATCAAAGATATTCGACGATTCTTGTAGAACGCATTACGCGCCTCACTGGAACCTAGTTGACAAGGCGAGTATCGAGCAAACCACGGCAAAGCCTGTAAAGGAAACATTCATCAAGGTAGATTCGACGCATTTCCAGTGAAGGAATATTGAGGATAGCTAAGCGTGATTCATAAAAAATGTAGGGAATCTGGAATTTCAAGAAGACGATCCTGGTAAATCTTTTTTGTACAGCTTCCAGCGTGAACTTCAAACACTTCAAATAAGTCGACCAAACTGGCGAACAGTACTCAAGGATGAGACGAAACAAACTAGAATATAATTTAACACACGACAAAGGATCGGAAAAAATATAGGAATTTCTTAAGATCAAGCCAGAAATGCGAGAGGCTTTAGAAGTAATTTCAGAATTATGAACATCGAACTTTAATTTAGAGTCGAAAGTGGCACCCAAGTCCCTGAAGTGTGTCACCGTACATAGGTACGAATTATTTAACGTAAATTAAAAGCTAATAGGGCAAGGGTTATTAGAAAATGAAAGATGGATGCACTTAGAAACATTCAGTGTAAGTTGGTTATAAGAACTCCAAAATAAAATGGCATTCAAATCTTCTTGAAGCAAGGCACAGTCATCGATTGACGACACTACTTTGAAAACTTTGACGTCTTCTGCATAAAGAAGGCAGGAGGAGCTGATGACAGCGGATGGTAAGTCATTTATGAACAGAGTGAACAATAGTGGGCCCAGAATGGATCCATGACGAACACAAGAAGACGGATGGGAGGGAGTAGAAAGATAGCCTTGACAAGATACCTGGCTGACACGATTTGATAAGTGAGAGGATAACCAGTGGAGCAAATAATCAGGAACGTTAAGAAATTTAAGTTTGCTAAACAAAATATTGTGATTTACTGATTCGAAGACTTTAGAGAAACCCAAATACAAGGTTTCGACTTGTAAACGGTCCTCCATTGCTGTTGAAGTAACGGTCATGAATTCTAACAAATTCGTTAAGGTCGATCGCCCTTTGATAAAAACATGTTGTTCAGGAACGAACAACTCATGAGTAAGTGAAAAAAGTACATGATTTTCTCCAGTAGTTTAGAGAAACAGGGTAATAAGGAGATAGGCCGATAATTGACAACGTCTGAGGTGCTACCTTTTTTAAAAATAGGAGTAACATAGAATCTTTACCAACACGCAGGAAAAGAGTCTGAAGATAAGCTAGAGTTGAAGAGAAAGGAAAGGGGGACACAAATAGAAGTAGCTAATGATTTCACAAAATGATTAGGAATTCCATCGAGACCTGAACTAACAGAGTCATCAAGTTGTAAAATAAGCTTTATAACATCTTCTGGATAGCAAGTAAAAGGAAATGAAGGTGGCGTGTGTATGATTGGGAACGAAGGGCTATTGCTGGGAGTAGCATTAAAAATAGAAGAAAACTGAGTTCTAAAAAGTTTAAAAATCTCGAGTGGTGAAGTTGCTAAGTAGCCATTCAAATGAAGCGAGGATGGGAAACTGGAAGAGAATTTAAAAGAGCGTATATATTTCCAAAATGGTTTTGAATGATTTGAGTTTAGAGAGCCTTCAATACTATGAAAGTAAGACGCTTTAGCGATCTGCATCTTTTTCTTAGCTATCGACCTCAGATCATAATAAGCTGTACGTGGCTCAGCGGATCCGTCACGCGAAAAACGTTGACGAGCTCGATCTTTAGCTTTCAAGGCTCGTCTCACATTGAGAGTTAACCAGGGACAGTCAGAAAATTTTCTTATACTGACAAGTGGAGTCAAGTTAGAAATAGCAGCTTTTAAGAAATCATAGAAATTGTTGCAACAAGTATCCGAGTTAAGACCGCGAAAGAAGGAGGACCAATCAACAGAGCGAATTGTTTCGGAAAGTTGCTCATAATTAGTTTTATAAAAGTTAGGGCGCTGACGCTCTTTCCGACGATAGCGGACAGAAGCAGTATAGGAAATTTCAAAGCGTAAGGGGGGATGCTGGGGATCAGGAGAAAGATAAGGAAAAAGAACTGGAGGTGAGCATAACAACGATTGCTCCATACTACAAAAGAATAAGTCAAGAATATGATTATTAACGTTAAGAAAATTATTAAATTGAGCCATAAAAGAAGAAATTAAAGACCAAATTTGAGATGTCAGAATCAACCTGATTTTCATCCCATGAGAGTTTAGGAAGGTTAAAATCTCCACATAAAATAAGGTGATAATTTGAAAAGCGTGATAAGAAAATACTAGATATTTCGGTGAGGAAGATATTGTAGACCGAAACAGGAGAATTACAAGGTATATGTATAAGTGCAAAAGACAAGAAGAGAAAGGGAAGACGAAATAACTATTTTTGCCCCCACACATTCTACAGGAGCAGTGAAAAGTAAATTTGTTAGAGGGAAGCCAGTAAAGGTATTCTTTTAGGCGACTAGGACACCTTCTCCATCTAACTTGTTGGAGATTGACCTATCACGATTATAACATCGTTAGAGAGAGAGAATAGGATAAAGCTAGATCCTTCAGCTTGGATCTTAAACCCCGAAAATTTTGATAATAAATAGAAAATTTATTGTTAGAAAATTGACTTTTAAGAGTGCTATTCTGAAAGTTTTTAGGAAGAACCGATGTTACAGCTTTGGTAGGGAGCTCGGTTGAGAATGAAAATGTTTTTTCCTTGAAGTTATGAAAGCGTTAACAAGCACTCCAGGCGGCCAGCAATCAGGGTTCAAAATGTAGTCACACGATGCCGGAAAAGTCAGTTTGAAAGAAGCTATAACTCTGTTGATCAAGTTGTGCTTCGTCAACTTCTGGCAGCTAATAATTTTCGGAGATCAGCCAAATTTCTTATTTACATAATCTAAAATGTCTTCGGTGGATGTACTATACGCAAGCCTTGATATGAAGATTTGTTTCGATGGCGCTACAACTTGGAGGGATGGCGATTCCTCAGGAACTTGCCGCATTTCGAAATTTTTTGGAATGGCTCCCCGATGAGATGAAGATCTTGTAGTGATAGACGAAGAAGGCTGTGAAGTAAGCAAAGCGTCTGAAACACCGCTAACCATTAGCGTTGCGTTACTTGGTGACGATGAGGGTATACTCTGCGGTAAATACCCTGACGTGATGGGCAGACTCGCACCTCTTGACGAAATATTCTCGTTGTTTTATGACGATGTTGACGATAATAATGGCTTACTCAGGCTCTCAGTTGCAGAGGATGAACTCTTAGATCCAACCACCGATGGAGGATGATCGCAATATAGAGGAAGCTTCGATTTCTCGGAAAAGAATGCTACACACTGTGGACTTTTTAACAAGGGTTAATTACATATTTTAACAACATACTAGCGCAGTTACCTGCATCGCTATTCAACTTTATCCTAATGCCACGCTGTGTATGAATGAAGATTATTTTACATTTCGAGGGAAATATTATAAAACTACTAAGGGCGTAGCTATGGAAACCCCACTATCGCCTATGCTCAACGAAATGTTCATGACACATATAGAAGAAGAAATAGCTATGTAAGGAACTATGCCCAAAACGTAGTTTCGGTATGTCGACGATATTATTGCGGTAGTGCGAACGGATCGAATAGACGAAATCTTGACGGCAATCAATAAAATAAACTATCATATAAATTTCACAGTGAAAAAGAAACCGACGGCTGTATTCCATTCTTGGATATATGTATAAAAAGAACTGGAAACAGGTTAGCATTAGCTGAGTATAGAAAGCCTACATCAACCCAAAGGACAATAACTAATGACTCAAACCATACGTACCCCCAAAAAATGGTAGCATATCATTGTATGATACATAGGCTTATTAGTATCCCGATGTCACACAAAGACTATGAAGCAGAACGGTGTTACATTGAAGACACAGCGGCAAAGAACGGCTTTAGAATGGAAAAAATAAGGCACATCATTAATAAAAAGATCCGACAAAAATACCTCGAAAGCCAATCAATATTATTTAAGCAAGACACAGCAATCAAAAAAGCGGAAACTATACGAATTAGTATTTCGTACTTGGATTTATTCACGGAAATAGCGCAAAAATTGGCGAAATATAGTATAAAACAATCTATGAGGTCAACGGTATTTACAAAATTACGTGTCCTGAATTTCAAATTTCAAATGTGGGGCTAACAAACAGAATCGTAAGTACTAGGTTTAAGGAACATGTTAATGAAGCTAATGGCTATATTTCTAAAAATAAAGGTAACTCCATAAATTATAATTTTAAATCCTCAATAGCTGAACATATTATTAAAAACAAACATGTAATTAATTTTAAGGATCTAGATATAATTAAAGTAGCACCTAAATTTGCACAATTAGATGTTATCGAAAGTAGAGAGATCAATAAAATACCATTAGGATAAAGGTTGGATAGCGATGCAGGTAACTGCGCTAGTATGTTGTTAGAATATATAATTAACCCTTGTTAAAAAGTCCACAGTATGTAAGTAGATAGTTAAGGTAGTAAATAATCATTTGAAGAAGAGGCCGAGTAAGCCTCGAAACACGTGTCTACTTTATAAAATAAATTTGTTCCTTAAAGGCAGCAAACATTTTTTAATTTATTTTGTGAATTTTATAAGCCTTCAAACTTTGACCAGTCGCCAATTTAAAATTCTAGAGGCTGCCTAGACACTTGTGATATCGACGCTATCACAAAATTTCATCTGAATCAACCTAATAAACCTCTGTACCATATTTCATCTAAATCGTAGTTTATTTTGGTCAGAGCAGAAATCAATGCTTTTCATCTAAAACTGCGACCGTTTTAATTTGGCTAGTGTATATATATATATATATATATATATATATATATATATATATAAAGTTAAGTGCTGTCCGTTTTTGTCAAAACACTCCTGAAGACGCGGTGAGAAGTTCTGCATACTCCTCTGAAACATATCACGCGGAACTACTTGAATCTCTTGGAATATTGTTTCACTTAGTGCTTCGAGTGTACGTGATTTGTTTATGAGCGCTTGTGTTTTGAGACAGCCCCCCAAAAAAAGTAATCCCAAGATGACAGGTCCGGTGATCGAGAGGGTCACTCCACATCACCTCGCAGTGAAATCAGACGTCCAGACAATGACTTAAATGGCAACTCTTGTAAGTAGATACTACCTATTCCGAAAACACGAGGTTCACCCCCAAATTGATTGCTACCTCTTTCAATTGTGGCACATTTGAACCCTTATACGCTTCATGTTATGTTTAACTTGATGTCCACCGCTTTGTGCGTTTTTGTTTATATCATGCTTAAACTAAGTAATAATTTTCGAAGCCATCGAACGTATTCTGTTTAATCCGATGATAAAGTGAAAGCACGTAAATTCTAAAAAAAACTAAGTACGAGGTGGGTTCAAAAAATATCACGAATTTTGTTTTTTTTTCAAAAATTATTTATTTATTCATGAATATCTATTTTGTCTCCTTCAAAGTAATCCCCATGAGATATTATACACTTGTGCCAACGGTTTTTCCAATCTTCGAAGCACTTCAAAAAATCATTTTTTTAATCTTGTTCAGCTCCTCCTTCGATGCCGTCTTTATCTCGTCAAGCGTAGCGTAACGTCGTCCTTTCATGGGCCTCTTCAGTTTAGGAAACAAGAAAAAGTCACAGGGGGCCAGATCTGGGGAATACGATGGCTGCGGCATCATTAGTGTGTTGTTTTTGGCCAAAAAGTCGCGCACAAGCAACGATGTGTGAGCAGGGGCGTTATCGTGGTGCAAAAGCCAATTTTTGTTCTCCCACAAATCCGGGCGTTTCTGGCGGATTGCTTCGCGCAAATTGCACATAACTTGCAGATAATATTCCTTATTGACCGTTCTTCCTTGTGGCAAGAACTCATGATGCACCACGCCCCTGCAATCGAAGAAAACTGTCAGCAAAACTTTCACATTCGACCGAACTTGGCGCGCTTTTTTCGGTCTTGGTTCATGCGGCAGCTTCCATTGAGATGATTGAGCTTTGGTTTCCACGTCATAACCATAAACCCACGATTCGTCACCAGTTATGACCCTCTGGAGCAAATTTGGTTCGTCGCGGACAGAGTTTAACATCTCATTAGCAATGTTCATGCGTTGCTGTTTTTGGTCGCAATTGAGCAATTTTGGTACGAATTTCGCGGCGACCCGTCTCATGCCCAAATCGTTGATAAAAATCGAATGGCACGAGCCAATCGATATGTTTACGTCCTCAGCAACTTCTCTAACGGTGATTCGACGATTGGCCAATACCATTTTCTCCACTTCATTAATTTTTTCGTCTGTTGTTAAAGTGCTCGGGCGTCCGGCACGCTCTTCGTCGTTCACATCTTCTCGGCCTTCTAAAAACATTTTGTACCACCGATAAACGTTGCTTCCGTCCAAGGTAGCTTCTCCGTATGCCACAGTCAACATTCGGAATGCATCCGCGCACTTAATTTCGTTTTTCACACAAAATTTGATACACGTTCTTTGATCCATTTTTTTGAATAAGTAAAAATCGAAGAAGATTGAAAACACGTGCAAGTAAAGCAGCTATCACCAATTAAGTGAACATTCAAAATGGCCGAGTTTGTCGGCATAAGTGACAGACATGAGTACCAACATAACGCCACAAAAAAATCGAAATTCGAATATACGTAACCCGCGAAAATTCAAAATTCGTGATACTTTTTGAACACACCTCTTACAAATCAAAATATTGTGTTAAGATATATGTGGTTTAAAAGAGGACACTTCTTAACAATCTGAGGTTTTTCAGTTTGAAATCGGTTTACAATATTCGTTTATTTTAATCCCTCTGCTTTCTCCAATGAGACCTTTGCAGTTTTATTAAGAGTTCTTGCCAAGAGCTTTCATTTGATACCCCACATCTATTATAGGTAATGAGAAAATCTGTTAAATGATTACAATTAAGACTCCTTAAAAATCTTCTAAACGATCATTCAGTCACCGCTTCTTAACAATAGTTTTTTAGGAAATTTTTTTATACTCGTATACAGGGACAAATCAACAGGTCCTAAACTAGTATATCTTGCAAGATCACTTTTTAACAAAAACCAATTGTGTTTGTGATAAAACTAAAAGCATAGCTCGCGCTAAAATAAAATTATATAATTCACAACACCAAACAAGCCTTCACTAAGCTCCATAAATCTCTCATTTGAAAAATCTAATAATACTCCTTTATTTTATTTTCAGCTCCTTTTCAACAAACTATCAGCAGTTCGTGTGGTAAGCAGCATTAAGAAGATGCCTTGCCCATTCTTAAGCCGTTTAAGTACAACTTTTGTACGCAATTATGCGCCAGCATTGCTTCAAACTTATGGTGCTCAATGTCCAGTTGTAGCAAGAACTCTTGCCTCAGCTGCAAGCAATAACAACGGATCGAATGGTATCGGCGATAAAACTGCTACTAGTGGGTTGATTGATGCTGTAGTTCAACAAGTACGAAATGCAAGCACTCTACCAACACCTGAAGAAGAGAAGTTTGCAGCATCCACGTTGGATAAGAAATGTCCGTTCCTTGCTGATAATAATGCATCCTCTTTGATCAAAGAAGTTCGAGAAGAAATTCAAGACATTCCAATACCATCTGAACGCAACGCGTTTGCGTACGAATCATTTTTCCATGACCAATTGATGAAGAAGAAAAAAGATCATTCCTATCGTGTATTTAAGAAAGTTAATCGATTAGCAGGAGAAGGACAATTCCCGAATGCTTTCGAGTATTCAAAAGGAGAGAAACCGATAACTGTCTGGTGTTCAAATGACTACTTAGGAATGTCGTGTCATCCTGAAGTTAAGAAAGCGGTGCGAACTGCATTGGAAAACCATGGAGCAGGAGCTGGTGGAACCCGTAATATTTCAGGAAATTCACTTTTCCATGAACGCCTTGAAACTCGTCTAGCAAAATTGCATCAAAAAGAAGCAGCCCTGCTTTTTACGTCCTGTTTCGTGGCTAATGATTCAACCTTATTTACTCTAGCCAAACTGTTACCCAATTGCCATATCTTTTCTGATGCTGGCAATCATGCATCAATGATCCAAGGGATACGTAACAGCCAGGTTCCTAAGCATATTTTCCGCCACAACGATCCTGCTCACTTGCGGGAACTTTTATCGAAAGTTGATAAAAACGTTCCTAAGATTGTTGCTTTCGAAACGGTTCATTCTATGTCAGGCGCTATATGTCCGCTGGAGGAATTATGTAATATAACGCATGAATTCGGCGGATTGGCGTTTGTCGACGAAGTCCATGCTGTAGGGTTGTATGGTGAACACGGCGCAGGCGTCGGTGAACGTGATAATCAACTCCATAACATGGATATAATATCTGGAACATTGGGCAAAGCTTTCGGAAATATTGGAGGCTATATTGCTGGCTCCGCTCGATTGATCGACACGGTGCGTTCTTACGCCGCTGGTTTCATCTTTACTACTTCATTGCCTCCGACTGTACTATGTGGTGCTTATAAGGCTGTCGACATCTTAGCTTCTGATGAAGGAAGAGAGCTACGAGCTCGTCATCAGGATAATGTCCGTTACTTGAGGAACTTATTGCAACGAGAGGGATTCCCAGTTGAGCATACGCCAAGTCATATTATACCAGTCAAAGTAAGTCTTAAGCTGAAGTTCAAATGCAGGCATAATTACTTTCAATATTCTAATTATGAAATCTTTACAGCTTGGCGATCCTCAAAAATGTACTCGCATCTCTGATGTACTTATTCAAGAATATGGGCATTACGTCCAAGCAATAAACTATCCAACTGTTGCAAGAGGCGAAGAAAAGCTTCGTTTGGCGCCAACACCATTCCATACACGCCCGATGATCGATACGCTTGTTAGTGACATGAAAAAAGTCTGGAAACAACTTGATATACCACTGAACGGACCTACTTGCTCGGAACAATGTGCATTCTGTTGCAAACCAGAGTTATTCAACTTTTATGAAGCCCGTGTTCGTAGTAACGACACATCGAAAATTCCGTGTGCTATTCCAAACTGCCCACGAATGGTTGCTGCAGCTGCTTAACGGTGTAATCTAGAATCAGTACTGCAACTCACCAAGACATTAATTTTCAAATTCAACCTTTGTTAAAAATGAAATTAATTTATGCCTATATTTTTCTATTTTGTCGATGTTATCATGGTGTATATGTATCATTTATTTTGTAAAGAAAATTATAATAAATTTGCAGTTTTTACAAAAGCCCTATGTACGAGTAATAGATGTTTTTGTGGTGATGTGCAATGAAAATTGTTTGTTTGTTAATAAATGGTTTTCCAACCATACCCTAGATGCTGGTTTTAATTTGCAGTGATTTCATTCAATTTTATGAACAGCATATTCAATCATTTATTGATATGGTCTCATCATACTTTTTTCGTTCAATTTAAAAGTCCACAAGCTTACAGCAATGAATGAGTGAAGAATAATGTGCTTATTTAAACCATCCTTAATATTTTACAAACAACGCAAATTCATATCTAATCAAAAAATTAAATTTTACACTATCGCTTAAGTTGTAAGGAAATTAATCTTATATAAAACAAGTTGGGTAAACAGAATTACGCTCATGTCAGAAGGGTTTTGTACTCGACCTGCAACAAATACATACTCGCTTTAAAAGCCTGCCGCCATTTTGTTGCAATATTACTAATATGATTGACTGAATGGAATCTTAAAGGTTTTTTCTTGTTCATCTGATCTGAAAATTTGGAAGAGATCTAATCAAAAGTGTGTCTGGTTCGATGGAAAGCCCGAATGAAAGAAAAACTGTATATTGTTTTTATTGTAAACTTAAGAGTATAAGGACCTTTTATTGGGCTACTGAAATTACAAATTTCACTGAATTTAAGGGTACCCGTATGTTAAATTTACAAATTCTGCTATTATTATTAACAAAGTTGGGTAAATCTCAACTTGTTATTTTTTATTGTTCCACTCATAAGAACCTTCCGCCATGGTTTTCAAACGTTAAAATTGGGGGAAAGGCTACACAAATTTATGGATTATTCTCACTTAAAACGGCCGCCAATTTGTTTTACGATTACTTATATCACTCATTGAACAAATTCTCAAAGACACATTCATTATCTATATCCTTCCTGAAGTTTTTATGGAAATCCTAATAAGCCCGTAGCGCCCGAGTCGATTGGAAGCACATATTATTTATCTATTGTTATGATAGAGGAAAATTCAAACCACCATAACTTCTTCTGAAACCTGTGAAGGCGAACGTGACACTCATTCACCGACTATACTTCAATGGCATCATTACGTGCGATTTGGTCGATGATTTTCACAACTAAGACGGTTGTTGGGGGCAACTGTATACGTGATGCGTAGCAATCCTACTCATGGACATTATCGGCAGCAGATTTTTGTTGACACTGGAGAAATGAAAGCGGCACTGACTCAGTCTGCACATCCGTGCTGTGCAGCAAAAGTATTTTGGCTGACACTTCTCGTTTGAAAGTACACTCTCCAGTTCTCTTCTTCTCCTTCTTCGTAGCACTACAGCCCCTCTCGAGCCTTCGCTTCCTGCAAAAAGCGCCTCCAACTGTCTTCGTCAACCGAATCAGACCAGCGTTTCTTCGGTTTTCCCACTGGTCTCCGACCTTCAGTTCTCCCAACGAATACCTTCTTGGGAATCCGTTGTTCGTCCGTACGATTCATGTGGCCACACCATTGCAGTTTCCGCAGTCTTACAATTGTTGAGACCTCCGGCTCGTCAAAAATTTCATACAGCTCATGGTTGTATCGTATTCGCCATTGGTCCCCGTTCAAAGGCGTTCAATATATTTGCGGATGCTTGGGTTAGGGTCCACTGTTCATACCCATAGCATAACAGAGGTCTTATCACAGATTTGTATACTTGGAGCTTTGTTCTCCTGTGTATGCAGCTGGTCTTTAAGATCGTCAAAACTGAATAAAATATTTTATGTGCGAGCTGTATTCTTCGGCGTATTTCGTCTCTTTTATTAACGGTTCTCGTTATTTTGACGCCTAAATAATCAACGCCTAAATAATCAAATTTTCGATACTGTATTCGACAAGTGTGATAATTTGCGTATTTGAAGTATTTTTCCTCGACTAAGTCATGTGCTTTGTTTTATTCTCATTGCCCTTCTTGTTTTGCTTCCCTGTGGAGTTTCAGGAAGAGTTCTTTGACAGTTGCTAATGACCGTGACAAAAGTTGATGTCGTCCGGATAGGCTACTACTTGGCTCGACTTGTATAGTAATGTACGTCGTGTATCGATAGGCTTATGACCTATTCCAGATCCGAATTGAATAGCAATAGGGCCAGCCCATCTCCCTGCTTTAGTTCGATATTTGTGTCAAAGACATCGGTGAGTTCGTGATTGATGCGGGCTTGGGAGGTCGTCGGCGTCATTGTCATTTTAGTAAGACGGACTAATTTGGCTGGGATGCCAAAGCAAAGCTTTTTTTAGTATAGTAGATTACAATCAATACTGTCGTATGCTTGCTTAAAGTCCATGAAAACTTGGTGTACGTATATGTTTAACTCCCCACATTTCTCAAATACCTACTTCACTGTAAACAATTGGTCTATCGTCGATCTACCTTCTCTAAAACCACCTTGATACTCCCCAATAATACTGTTACATGTACAAATAATTCTGCGAGCTACTGTCGCAATTGTTTTCACAACCGTTAAGAACCTCATGATCAACAAAATGAATTTACTCGAAACCACGAGAACCCCACCAAGAATGATCAACATCTGAAAGTGACGTCACTGCTCCATTCATGAAACTGCTCAATTCATTAAACTGCTCAAATGTACCAGGTACCTCTCGGCAGAACATTCGCCAATGTACGAGAAATGGATTGAACGGCTGGAGACCCTATATAAAGGCGAGCTGATCATTCATTACAACCGCGATAATAAAAACTGCGATAAAGGCGAGTGCGAATTAAAAGTGATAGTAAAACCGCGATGGTAAACTGCGATATATTGGAGCGCGAAGTAAAGGCGATAGTGATTGATTGATTGATTGTTAAGTGGACAGTTGTAATAGAAATTTATTGACAAGTGGAAGTTAGATTTTAATAAACTTTTGTGAAATAGTTAAATATCTGATTGTGCATTTTTAGTAAATAAACTCTCTAAACTTAATTTTAAAAGACAGTGCGTTTTCACTGGCCACGAACCATAACGCGCGACAATACTGGTGGCGTATGATCTGATTTTATTTTCTAAGGTCTTTCAAAATATTTTGTACGCCGTACAAAGTAGTGATATGCCTTTATAATTTTCGCACAGTAGCTTGTCACCTTCTTTGTGAATAGGGAATATAATTAATTGACTCCACTCTTGCAGCATATGTTCTTGGTGCCAAATGAGCTGAATCGCTTTATGAACACTGCTGCCACCATATTTGATGAGCTTCACTGGAATCTCATCGTATTCTTTTGGACTTTGATGGTGAAACAAACTTCAACTAGATTTTGTGGGGCCAATGGAAGCTCTCCGGAAACATCTATAGGCTCCGATGTTCTGGAGCTGTGCAGAGGATTAAGGAGGTTCTTGAAATATGATGCCCATCTTTCCTTAATTTTGGTTTCATCAGCGATGATATTGCCGATGGCATCACTGCTTTTCAGTACTTTATATACTTGTCTCGTATTGTTGCTCCCTAGACTTACATCGATGCTTCTCAATTGGTCGTCATAGTTTTTCCTTTTCTTAATTCTAATGATCTTCTTCGCTACTTTGCTGAGGCTTTTATAGTGTTCTCTCTTCGTCCTGCTTTCCTACCTACGTATTCTTTGTCCTCTTGGTTCTTTTTGTCTAACGAATTATGGCACTAATCATAGAACCAATCATTTCTCTTGCGCTGGGCTTGATGTCCGATCGTCTGTTCTGCCACGGTCTTAATAGCCGCTTTCACTTCCATCCAGAGCTCGTTGCTTGTTTTTAGCGATGCGTCTGATAAGCCAGATGGTAGTCGAGGGTCTCCGCGAAATTTTTAGCCTTTCTAGGTCGAATTTTTGTAGCGGGCTGGTCTTCGTCGAATATGCCTTTGACAATAGAAAATCCACTAGCATTGAATACTTCAGAAGAAAAATACGTTATTTTCAAACAAAAGAGTAAGGAAGGTGTATATGTTACCTGGTCTATGAAAAGGGGGCTTACGTGCGAAGATAAATTTTCGAAAAAGTAGCTGTTAAAGGTAAACAGCTCGTTTCGTTAGTTATTCCCTTTTCTCTGCGTTGCCTGGTGTTTAACTTCAATATATTCAAGGACATCAAGTGTTGTTTCTGCTCGGAATATAATCGTAGTTAATCGCTTAAATAGCTAGTTTCGGGTTTCTTAGCCAGTGACACTGAAAAAGTGAGTTTACGAATGTTATCATTGTTATCGCGCCGGTAATCCTAGTCGTTTCTGTTGGTCTTTTCCACAAAAATGACTGATGATAGGAGCTTAATGCCATCTACAGTCAATATTTCCCTGAAAACGATGAAGACAATGATGGGCCCGATGATGTTCATTCGAATGGCGATGATGATGGATTCCATTTGTCTCTGGCAGAAGATGATATGGAACAAAGTTTCATTTGTATGGATTTATCTGCTCTCGATGAAGAAGAAGAGGAGCTGATAACCAAATTTCTCTCAGAAGATTGCTGAAATAATAAATGCCAAACAATTATACCACGAAAAATGATCGAGAATACGAGAAACAATTGTTTAGAGTTATCAAAGGCGAACAGAAACTGAATCAATTTCTCAATCATCTCCAAAAAGCCCGAAATCAACGAGTGTACTATCAAAGTTGATGGACAAATACTGAAGATACGGCCACGTACAAAATCAAATATCTTGCTTTTATAGGATCTAACTTTATTTTTTTTACAGTATAATTACTTGATTGACGAAAAAGATGGACCGAATTGCATCTTGTACTATCACCTGCAAACCTATGAAAACATCGAAACTTTGGTTCTTTTCTGCGAAAATTACGTTGGGAAAAATAAAAATAACGTTCTGCTATCGTATGACGAGTGACTCGAAGACTGAACAAAATGATTTGAATTCAATTTTTTAAAATTACTTATGGAATTCTTTTTAGCTACATGAATGAGTTGCATATTTTTTAATAAAAAAATGTTAGAAGAAGGTGGTTTCGACGTGTGTACTAATTCTCATCAGGCCATCACTCTTAAGTTTCGATCCTTTAGGCAGAAATGAGTAGTTCACTTCAGCTACTTAACATTTTTATGTTTAACATTCCCCTTGTAATGCAACGACCTTCTTCGGAGAATGTAACGGTTGCTTTTTGTAGAATGTTTGCGTTTGTCTCAAGCCTCCGTCTCCGCTAACTTTAACGAGGCAAAAAAATATGTTGAATTACTTTAGAGTAGCTTAATTGACACATAAAAGACCATTTCTAAAGATAATAAAAATTGATCGGTACGTCTCGTAGAGTAGAGTACGTGTGATAAATATTTTGTAGTGTAGCTTCATGGCTCGACAAGAACCTGCCGGTCGTTAAGCGAAGCTGTAAAGACCTTCTAACTGTTCTGAGCTGCTAGCCACATGGGTTCCGCCTATCCGCCTGAACTCTCCAGAAAAAAGAAGACTACCTTGCCTTTATGCTGCGGAAGGATTCTACCCATCTTTTTATGCGTGATAGATGAGTGGTTTCGGTTCGACTTTCGGTGGCGTATGCTGGAATTGCGAAGTCCGGAACGCTCCGACGCGTCGAGATTTTTGACCGTGTACAAAGCTCAAAGTCAAAGTCAAAAGCGCTTTATTTAATACTAATCATTATAAATTTTAAAAGAATATAAAGCAAATTCCAAACAGTAACAATCAAAAAACTTAATGGCCCAAATGGCTCTCTAAATTTGTACGTTATCGTTAACTCATATCATCAAAAAAAAAAACCATAGCAAATTCAATTAATTACGATTATTACATATTTTTAAAATTTAATTGGAAAAAGGAGAAAAAACCAACCAACACTATTCTAAAATTATTTATAATCAAAACACAACAGTGAAACTTTGATCCTACACCTAATATGTTGTAACTTATTTCTAATAAAATACAATCAAAAACTTTATCTTATACTTAAAAAAATCAATAACAATGTTCCTAACCTAAGTGTTTAATCTTATCTCTAACGGAATATAGTAAACATTACATATACCTAGCCTATACCTATAACAAAAATAAACAACAACACTAAATGTAGCAATAATGAGCTGAAACTCAAAAACTAAATAACGAAGAACACCAAAACTGAAAATAAACACGAATAATTTAGACATTGTCATTCAGCCACCAATACCTAGACTGCCCCGTCTCAACTCGATCAGCTTCAACGAATCTAGCAAATGAGTATCTCCATTGAAATCGTTGGTCTCGTGAACTCAAATTTGGAGGATATTTTATCTTCTTATCGGTGGACCGTCGATATATGTGATATATGACTGGGACGCCGTCAGAATCAAAAACATATCGATTCATGTCCAAATACACGAATGCTTCTGGAGGAATGAAGCCAGTAGCGAGGCAAGTCGCAATATACCCGTCTGTAGGGTGGAACGGCTGTGAAATCCAAGGGTTTTCACTCACAGCCACAGATCTTGCGATATGATTCCGAAGAAGTTTCAATATGAAGATATCGACCCTCGTCACTTCAGCAGTTTGATAAATTCTTCTATTCGATATATAATGTTTCCAATCCGTCTCAGGCTTTCTGTACAAACCAGTACATGCACGAAGACATTTCCTTTCGAAAACTCTTAATTTTTCCATAGTACTAGCACTCTGGTTGTACCAGATCTGACATCCATATGTCAAAACTGGTCTAACCAGTGTCTTGTAACAGATAATTTTGACCTTTTGATCAATGTATCTGGAATGAAAGAGCTTTCGAAGGGCCATGACTACTTTAAGTGCCTTACTGAGCATGATTTTCACATGTTCAGTATAGTACAGATACTGATCGAGATAAACACCGAGGTATCGAACACAGGATTTATGTGGAACCCGTTCAAGACTACCTTCACCAGCTATGATGTGGAAATCTTTCCAATTACGTTTCAGGTCTTGACTGACCCCCCGCAGCGTTGTCCGAAATAAGATTGTTTCACACTTCTGCACATTGATTTTCATTCGCCAATTGTCAGTGTACAGCTGTACATCATTGAACATTTTTTGGAGATTGCTCTGAACTATTGTAGCTTTTCGGTCTGCCGTATAGATGATCAGATCATCAGCAAACGCTACCAATGATCGCGTTGGCGAGACGTTAAAATCAAAGCCGTTCAATAGCTTGCGAATAAAGATTGAAAAGAGCAGAGGCGCAGTAACTGTTCCCTGCTGTAGACCATTCAAGACCTTGAACTCGCGCATTGTTGTCAGATTTCCATCAGTTACGACAAACGATTTCCCGTATAACATATTACACATCATGGCGATAAGGTGTCTGGGGAACTTGTCCTGAAGGAGTTTAAAAATTAGTCCATCTAACCACACCGTATCGAAGGCTTTCTCCATATCAATGAGACATGCTCCAACACATTGTCTATCATTTAGTTTCCAACAGATGTCTGAGGTTACTTTCGTTATTGCATGTGTGGTCGAATGCCTGGCACGAAAACCAAATTTGCAATTCGGCATCAACTCATTTTCCTCAATGTGGGCGTTTAATGCTCTGTTGAGTATCACTTCAAACACCTTGCTGATGTTAGGCAGCAAGCTGATTGGGCGATAGCTTTTCGGGCATGAAGATTCTTTTCCTTTCTTCAAGATTGGAAATACCTTAGCCTTTTTCCACTCATTTGGGAAATATGAATTGCTCAACATGTTGTTGAACAATATGCAATAATTCCTAATAGCAACCTCCGGCAAATGTCGGAGAACTACATTTGGAATACCATCAGTACCACATGATTTCTTGTTGTTTATCCTGCGAAATATGAAACACAAGTCTTCATAGCTGACAAAATAATCAATAAGATTCAAGTTCGGTATGAGGTCAGATGTTAATGTTTCATTGAAATGAAGAATTGATTGGCCGTTCAGGCTTGACTTGAAGTCGGAAACTTTTGCTTCAACGATCTCTGAATGTATTTTATTCCCTCTCTCAGGGTTTGGTAGATGAACCAATTCAAAATGTGTTCCAATCAGGGCAAGTTTATCTAATCCTTCACAAATGATCCTGTTTCCATTTCTATCCGGAGTCGTACTATCAATTTCAATACCAGCCCTATCGAGAAGATTTATCTCATCACTAGTGACTTCAAGATTCGATACTTTCACTCGAGACTTCTTGCGGAATATGCTATTCACTTTCATGAACACGCCGTCTGGGTCCTGTGGGCTAATACCCCTCAATTTTTCCGCCCATTGATTGCTGACCTCACTCCTGAAGTATGACCGGATTAAGTTCCGGACATTCTTCAGATGTAATTTCAACAAAGCCAACGAGGGATGGTTGTAATCCAAAAATCGTCGATAAATATTGTTGACGCGTGTGAGAAGAAGGCTTTTCAATCCTTTCAACCTTGCGATGGTTGGTGTTTCATATCCTTCCATATTGTTTCGATGTTTAATCTTGGGAACGACTTTCTCAATCGTTTCCAAATTCAGCTTCTCTAACTTCGACAAATAGACATCTATTTCATCGTTAGTTAGATTCCTGTCATTCGGAACCATTGAGCAAGAGTTGCCACCATCAGAAGCGGGACATTGCTTCTGGTATTCCCGATTAAACTTCTTTTGAAACTTTCCCCAGTCTGTTTTTTTGAAGTTCAACCGATGATTTTCGTGTTGAACTGGAATGAGGAAGAAATCATCCCTTTGATGATTGATTTCCATTACGATTGCGTTATGGTCGCTATCATAAGGAAGCACCTGCAGTTTCCGTTGAGGACTATTAAAGTTGAATTCGAGTCTTGCGTCAGCAATGCAGAGGTCCAAATATGAATTTGTCCTAGGGTATGTTGGGAACTCCGACCCATATAGATTGCACCTGTATTCAATTTGGTTCTCTGTTATCCACGATTTCAGGAATACACCTCTTGGATTATTGGTGGCGTTCAGCCATGATGTATGCTTGGCGTTCAGGTCACCAGCAAGAATATAATAATTATGAAGCCTGTTCAATTCGAGTATTTCAAACAAGGAATTGAGTTCCTCCTTGAGCCTGAGAACAGTTCCACCAGTTGCATAGGCAGAGATAACGAAGAGGTTATCCCCACCTGGCAGTGAAATTTTGATAACGGACACTTCAAGAGATTCAAAGCTTTTGAATTCGACTTTTTCATTATTTTGGAAACGATAGGGTCTTCGAACCAATATCCCGGTGCCACCTCCCCCATCACCTATTACCCTATCATTTCTTACGAATTCAAAATCCTTGAATGTCATGGAGTGCCATGAATTGAGGTGGGTTTCGGTGAGAAGCATGATGTCAGGCTTTTGCTTAACAATGAATTCAAGGAGATAATCACGCCGATGTATAGTAACAATGGAGTTGACGTTGATCGAGATGAGACGAATCCTATCCGTGGGAATGTGACTGGATGACAAACTATTTTGGAGCATGTTGACCTAAACTTTGAAAAACGAAATTGATTTTTTGGTCTTGCTTATTAATTCTATCTGAAAGCGATTCAAGTTGCTGGTAGATTTTAAGGAGCAGCTCATTATTGCCACTTACATTATTTATTTTATTTATATTGTTTTCTGCTGGTCCTCTGGCAGCAAGTGCAAATGATATCCCGGGTTTGATGAAGTTGGGAGGTAACAGATTGTGATTTACTTTGGTTTGCTTTGGGGAAAATTTAGCTCTTGCATCTTGATACCGAGGGCATCCTCGGTATGATGCTGGATGACCAAATGTACCGCAATTAACACAATACAATTTTTCTTTTGGCTCCACCTGAGCCAATTTGCATTCACCGGGGGCGTGGATATCTTTGCACTTAACACAGCGATAGTGCATTGAACAATAAGCAGCCGAATTACCGAATCGTTGACACCTGTAACACTGGTTGACCTCAGTTTTTTGGAGGCGTTCCCACCTCACAACTCTAAAGTTTAAGTACCTTACCTGTTGGAGGGCACTCGGACTACTGTCGTTGGAAATTTGGACCAAATAAAATGGTAATATTTTACCTTCTACAGTTGATCTCCTTGTAGCAAAATTTTTCACACACATGAACTTAACAGCTGGTGCTGCTTCCTGCAACATCTCAAGGAGATCAACTGTATTCTCCCCACAGTCCAGGCCCTTCAACAGGAAGGTCTGATTTTTTTCCGCCTTTGGCGTATATGTAAAGTGGGGAGCTTGGACACTATTAAGAGCATCTTTCACCTGTTTGAAGTCAGCCAGTGTCTTTGTCTTGATCGAGAGCTTATCACCGGTCACTCTCTTAATTTCAAAGTTTTTGATTTTATGTTCGGCTGCCAATAACCGAACCATATCTCCTCCACGCTGCCCAAAAACGTTTATTGGAGGAACTTTTTCATTTACCACATTAATTTTATTAGGAGGACCAGCAGACACACCGGTTGGCTTCTTCTCCTTTTGCTTATTTTTTAATTTTAAATATTTAATGAAATTATTATCGCTATCAATATTACCTATCTTATCGTTGCTCTCTATCTCGACGTCCATTTCTTCGTGCATTGCAGACAGCACCGCATAATAATTGGCGCTGTCGTTCGCTCCTCCTGCGCTCAGGATATTTTCCGCATCATGGATTGTCTTGCTCATATCTTGCGATTTCGTTTTATATGTTGGTACTCCTTTCCCGTTGGTCTTGCTTGTTGTTTCCTGTTTTTCATTCTTCGCTTTTTGTTTGTTCCCATTTGACAACGTCCGGACCATATCTTCTAAACTCTGTATCCGGTGTTTTAATTCGTCATTTTGTTTCGTAACCCTTGAATTCTCCATGGTTACTTTTTCATAATCTTCGCTTGAAATCGTAATTCGGTTTCCATGCTCACAATTGTCTTGTTCATTTTTCCGCTTGTTTATTTTATCATTTGTGATTTTCAAAATGCCTGGCTCTGGGTCCCCCAGCGGTGGGAAGCCGTCGGGCTCCTCCATCCCCCCGGTGAAAAAAACTTTTTTCCTTTCTTGAAACTTTCTCGTAGGTAAAGTCAAGATACTCGATAAATTGTTCGAATAGTTCGACGATGTAATAAGTTTCTTTATAAAATTACTTTGTAATTGACGTTTTTAAAAATTATTTTAATTTAAAAATTCTTGACAGGAGCGAATTAAAAACACGTCTACACGCAACGAGTGCTAGACGTAGAATCTCCGTGTACAAAGCTCGTTACGGTGACGCTATCACTCATCTCGTCGAGTCAATTAACTAAGATTAGAGACGGTTTTTGTAATGTTCTTGGGGTTGGGATAAATTTTAAAATCGACCAGGAGCACCACATTTTCGCCAGACCACCATTCGCTTTCATTTCCCTATGGGAGAGTCGGCGCTGCTGGAAACGAGAGTTCACCAAACACATTTTTTTTTATAGATCAAGTTAGCTCCCCACTATCGGCCACTTAAAAATAATAACTAAATTTTTTATATTTAGGAGTTTTTTTCTATATACTTTTTTCGTTACCATTGAAAACAAAAGATGACAACCAAGCGGACTCCGGAGAAACGCTGGACCCGCTCCAAAACTGTACAGCCAGCCAACTGTGGGATCTGCTACGAGGACGTCGTAGAGGGCGTTACCAGTGCGAGATTGGAGTGCGGACACCTGTTTCATTGTATTTGTGCCCAGCAGCTCTTGCAAACATCAATCTCTGTCCTTTATGCAGACGCCCAATCGAGCAGAGTGCCCTAGACAACCAGCTCGGAACGCAAGCCCCTATGCGTGGAGCAGTTGCGAAAGACCTCCGGACTAAAGACCAGGCCCAACCGCTGTCGAACAGCCAGGGAGCCGTAGGCGGGGAAGACCCAGTTTCAGGAGCACAGGCAGACGCCCCAACCGCGTCCTCAAACACAACTGGCAATGACACGATTTTGTCCTTATTGCAAGGGGTGTCCGGCAGGATAGAATAAATGGAGAGAGAGAGAGTTCCAAGACCTCAGGAGCAGCCAGCACCCCAGTCACGGAAGAACTCCACCGAGCTGGGAACCGAATTCAAATGCTGCTATGCCCATCTCTAGACTGGTTGAGGATTGGAACCTCCCTCGAATGAGCTCGAGAATGGTCCCCAGAGCCCCAGAGTATAAACCACGGTTCAGTACCGCACCGATACCGACAACGCACAACTCAGTTCCGTATGGCGGGCTGACCAATGAAGCGAATCGCCCAGCGATCTTCACGACGCAAGCCCGAGACGCGTTTAAAGCATTACATTGGGTTTAAAAAATTTATAGATTATGAACAGGGCACCCAATCAAAAGCATCCTACGGTACGCCCTAGGTAATTTTACTAAAAATATGTTTTATAAATTTCAAAAAAATCATTTCGCTTTATGTTATATCTTGTTTACCGATTTGAAAAAGTTGCCTTCGAGAAAATTCCAAAAGAAAAAATAATACGGTATCCGCGTCTTAAAAATAAACATTTTTCTAATCACTTAAAATTTGCGATTCCTGGACCAAACACGAAGTCTTGCATTGTTGCCGTGATATATTCCGACTCTTTTTAAGTAGTTTTTCTCTATTTTCGGGTCTTAGTCTCCTGTTGGGCTCTACTCGTAAGTATTCATTGAGAATCTACCTTCTCTGCAAAATAACATCGCGTTTGGAACAATCACAAGGTTTAATATTTGCATAATTAATACGCTTTTGTATCAAAATACAAGCTGTAACATAGTATGCAGATTCAACAATTTTTTTGCGCCACTGCAAAGCACTTTTGGATGCCAGAATAAATGACAGCGTTTAAACATTTCTGCTATTCTGAGTGTACTCTTCTACACAGCTTTTCTAATAAATGGTAGCAGTTAATCAATCACATCCTAGCATAATGAATTTTGTGGGCAGCTGCATGAAAACAACCTTCAAAATTATAAACATCCAAAGTTCCACAGCCCTTCACTTTTTGAGACGAATACTAGGTTCGATCGCTATCACAGTCTGCCAAGGTCAGTAATTGCTATAGCTTCGAAAATAACATGAATTTTGAAATGGTTAATCGTTTAAAATATTTTTAAGAGCGTAAATATTTTATTTAGCTGAAAAAATAAATCTATTTTTGTAAACCTCAAGGTGGTGTAACTTCTTACAACAATGAGAGAGAGATATCTGAGATGTTTTTTAAATTTACAACGTTCGAAGCAATTTCTTGCAACCGATCTAGTTCATAGTTCGCACGAAATAACTTTGGGATATCTGGTTCAAATGCTGTGAAAATGCTTGACAGAAGAAGCTCTTCAGTAGAAACGTGGAATCCTTGTTATCTCCGGTTTCCATGTTATTGATTATCCATGTACAATAATGATATTGATAAATTCTCCTGTAAGTCGCGATTAAAAAGCATTCACAAATTAAAATTTGGTAAAAATTTCTACCAGTTCATATTGTTTGAATATATCTTCCCCAGCATTTATTATTCAAAGACATTAATTAGTATAATTGAAACAAAGTTAGCATTTCGACCTTTATTAAAAGGAAAAATAATACAGTTTATAATAAGTCCAATATTTACAATGCAAGATATTTATATATACCAAAGTTTTTCTATTTTTGTTTATTCCTCAACTTATTTACTTGGCTAAAATAATATAAAGGCGTTACGCTTTTTGGAAATTTTTCGCATCTTTTTGTTTCGATTTATAATTTTAGAATTTTTTCCTTCTCTCACTAAATATAGACAAACTTATTGCAGATAATTTTGGTATTTAAATTTAAATTCTAATTGACATCTTCACTTAAATAATGAAGATGGTTCCATCACGATGTAAAACTTAAAATTAAAAACATAAAATACAATACAATTTGTTTTCTAACATAAGAAAATATTGTATAACAATTTCATTTTCGGTGAGATATAACCTATAATAATTGTTAACATTTCTAGCTTATAAAATACAGTGTAAGAATTGAGAAAACTAGTTCCGAAAATCTATAGTACTGAATTCTCATCATGTTTTTAAACATGCTAATAATTCTGAATTCAAAAAAAAAATTGTGAATCCTTCATATTATGATAAAATCTCATAATTTCTGAATACAAATTAAAAATTGAATGGAAACGATAATTATGAATTCAACGTTATTTTTTGTTGGTCTTCCCATTAACGTCGATGTATCAAATTAGATAAAGCACGAATTTGCGATTGTAGTTCGGAATCCATTCTTCTCACTTCAGTGTCTAGAATACCTTTCATTTCTATGAGATCAGGTAATTCATCGGAATTTTTGATGTTTAACATTTTCGAGAAAAAGTCTGTCCAAACATGTTTTTTCAAGTACCTGTTGAAATAAAATTTAGATCTTTTATTTATTTTGAAGTAATTTCTGAAATGAGTTTGATTCTATTATGATTTCTTGAGCCTCAAACCAAACACGATAAATGACACTTTCATTTTTTATCTTCTAGTTAAAGTTTGTTTTCAATGGGTGTACATAATGACAAAAGATTAACGTTTGTGATTTGGTTGCTTTTAATGATAAGGGTGTTCATACTTTTCGCGAAAAACAGTTGACCTAAAATACTCAAGGCATATTGGAATCTTCCCAAATAATCCAAACATATTGTCGCGTGTTATTGGTTCGCGGCCAATAATTTTAACGTTCCGGGAAAGTGAAAACGCAATGTCTTTTAATTTAAGTTAAAAGAGTTTATTTAATTCAAGAAAATGCACAATAATCAGTTTAACACTTTCACTAATTTTAATTTTCACTATTAAAATAAAATCTAACACTTGTCCATAAATTTCTTATCGCAATTGTCGTCTAAATCACTTCACTATTACGAAACACACTTCCCACACACTTTCGCAGTTCTTATCGCGGTCGAATGAATGATCCTCCCCATTCATTCAGCTCGCCTTTATATAGGGTCTCTACCTATTCACCCATTTCTCGCACAATGGTGAATGTTCTACCGAGAGGTACCTGGTAGGTTCGAGCAAGTTCATGAATGGAGTGACGTCACTTGCAGATGTTGATCATGCTTGTTGGGTTCTCGTAAATTCATTCGTTGACGTTCTTAATGATGATGAAAACAATTGCAACAGTAGCTCGCAGAATTATTTGTACATGTAATTATTTGTACATGTAACAATATGTACATAAGTTACTGTTTAGGATATATAAAATATAAATATAATAGGAGCTTCGAATCCAGTGATGATAGATGACCCGCGAGCGATCAGTCGAACACAGAAATAAATATATTTCAGAGAACATGTACCAAATATTAGTAACCTTTGAAACAATCTCAAGTGTCCCCACAAAGCAGGTCTGCACAATTTTAGTAAATCAAACCTCCCCAAAAGCCAAGGCGCCTTTCGACCCGTGCCGAGTGGCTAAGCTGGTAGCCGGCATAATATTAGCACAAACCTTTTCTGATATCGGGCTACTCAGAGAACCTTACCGTAATCAAACAGGTTCTGACAGTGGTAAAACTATAAATCTGGAACTAAGAAAACGTATGGGTAAAAGGATAATAATAAAATTAGACCTAAGTAGGACTTAATGAGCTGTATGAAATTTTTGACGAACCGGAGGTCTCAACGATTGTAAAACTGCGGAAGCTACAATGGGCTGGACACATGAATCGTATGGACGAACAACGGATATCCAAGAAGGTATTCGTTGGGAGAACTGAAGACCGGCGGCCAGTGGGGAAACCGACGAAACGCTAGTCTGACTCGGTCGACGAAGACAGTTCATCGCTGCTCGGATTTCGGAATTTGAGGACGCGGTCAACGGACCGAGACAGTTGGAGGCGCTGTTTGCAGGAAGCGAAGGCCCGAAAGGGGCTGCAGTGCTAAGAAGAAGAAGAAGGACTTAATCACAATAAAATTCATCGATAGATTCGAGAAAAATGTCCGACGAGGATCTGAGGAATGCCTCTGCGAAGAGGGAATTGACTGGCATTAGTAAAAATACCCTAGGAAGGAGATATCAATCCTTCCAGAGAAATTAGCGGGCCCAGGTTAATGAGTAAGAGGGTAAAACAACCCAATATCGAAAGTGGCTCTTCAGATAAAGGAAAAATCTACAGGAACATTTATAGGACAACCGAAAGGACCAGACTACCCACGGAAGACAAGTGGTATCTGAGGTACCTAGCCAAGGGAATTTCATATGAAGAAAAAAGGCTCTCTCCAAAAGGAGAGCATGGGAAAACCTAAACCGCACACACCTGAGCCGATAAACGGGCCAGAAGGACAAACACCCAAACCCCTTTAACCAAACGAGGAAACGAGGCAGGGACTCAGTTATCCGTCAAGAGCAGCAGAAAAAGCAACCTGAATCCAATGTACATACGGATCTAAGACTGCAGAGGGAACAGGAATTGGAGCCTTGAGGATATCATTGCGAACGATGCCAAGCATCTTCCTGGCAGAGGTCGATGCAATTGCAGCAAATCCGCACGTTGCATAGGCAAAATATATAAGGACAAAACGATAATCCTTTTTTTAATAGCCAAGAAGTATTAAAGCATTATAATCAAAATGGTGAAGATTTTTGTCTAAAACTCAATCAATTGGGTGAAAAAGTGAGGTTACTCTGTACTGGATACCAAGCCATGCAGAGGTGATGGGTAACGAACAAATACACCACTTAGCGAGGGGAGCGTCAGGGGCGGCATTCGTCGGTTCTGAACCATTGTGCGGTGAAGCTCTTCAGTGCGGCCAAGCACTAGGTTCGGAGATACTTGAAGGACATAGAAACCAGGGAACGTAAAGAGCTCTGAAAAAGTTATGCAGGGCTTAAAACATCGAAATCGAATGAAGGCACAATAAATCTGAAAAGGCCGCATACAGTCTGCAATTACACAATTGTAGATTTGACCATAGATGGATATTTTGAACCAAGAAAAAATTTTGGTTTCAAAGGTATTTGTTGTTGTTGTACTCATAGAGAACGACCTCCATGATTCTTTGGATCGAAGGTGTCCAAACGCCAAGGAGAAACACACAAATTTTGAGTATATTGTCCCTTCTCCGGCACTCTTCGTTGCTCTTTTTTGGCCTTTGGGTAGTGAAGGCTATTTACCCGTTAACGGTGGGGCTCCCAGACGCGTAAGACGTTTCGACTACCCACAAAACAACTCCCCTGTCAACCTGAGAGCCTAGCCTGGAATCGTTTGACACATTACTTCGAGCTAAGCTTACCCGAGGATATTTGGGGCACCGTGAGGCTCCCTCCTGGGATGACAGGTAACGACCCTGACTGGATCTGGACTACGCTTTGGACAACGAGCTGGAATTGATGCTTTGGGCTGGCGGATATGATGGTTTAGAACCTAGTTGCTTTGCACGGTAGCGCCGAGATGACATTCGTGTGTGAACGGCTCCAATTCAACTCTCATACCGTCTCCGTCCCGGTAAACCTAGGCAGGCCTCGGGGTGCATTCGAAGTTCGCACCATTAGGTTGGTGGTGTAGGTTCAGTTGAGACGGACTCCCGATTAGCGCTGGTCTGACTCTGAGCACTTGTCCCCATAAGAGCTTGTGCCAACCCTCGCATGACCTCCCTGCTCTGCAAAGATAACCATGGGACCAAAAAGGCGACTACACACACGAACGGAGATAGTGGCTCCTAAGGGGGACCCAATAAAACTGGAGCAATCAAAACCCTTAAAAAAGATCAAAAAACCCAAAAAAAAGAATGCAAAAATAACAATAACAACGACACAACCAGCGGCTGCAGCCACGATGTTAACAGCACATCGGGAGCGATACTAAAGATGACAAAAACGACGATTAGTACAATGATAGTGAACACGGACGAAAAACGGAGATTAACAGACAGTCTGGTCCAGACTGAGATTCCTGCGGCGTTCGGGCGCAGCAAAGAAATGATGCGAACGCCAAAGCGTCCTATAAAGGAAAAGCGGGAAACCCTTCAGGACGCGCCAGATGTTCGAGCGGTGGAGGAAAATGTAAAGAAATTCAAGAATTCGATGATCACTGCTGCGATCGCTACCGAAGCGATTGAAGCAAGGGTCGTAAATCCCAAAATAATAACGAACCATCCTGAAGTCAACAAGGAGATTACGGCAGGAAAAGAGACGACTAACCAGGCAAAGTAAGCGACGATGCGTGATTTCATCGCCATCATCGAAGAGGTGGCGGAAGTACTGTATTCGGGAGCAAAAGCCGATCCCAAGGAGGATGGCCGCAAAGTACAATTGCCGCCCAGCGACATGAAGAAGAAAGGCTATTCCGAAAAGCGGGAATTGTTCTAAAAAGAATACAATCTGCATGCGACTCGCCAAAAATCACCAAAGCAGTAAGGATTGGGCTCCTTGAACTAGAGGAGCTCCTAGACCGCATAGGGTCATTATCGGAGGAGCTGGTTAAAGGCCCAAGAGGACCAGAAGGCCGCAGAAGAGCAAAAGGCTAAAGAAGCTTTTTGAGCGAAATCTAAAGGACACGTGCAGATAGCTCCACAATCAAAAATTAATAAAAGAATGGCGCCTAGCCCAATCGAAGGAGATCGGGAGAAAAGAAGGAAGGAAGAGGCACTTGATGGGCGCGGAACACCAGATCAGGGGTTCCAGACAGTGTTGACAAAAGGAGCGAAGAAAGCCGCTAAGAAATTCCTTCAAAAAGTGCCTGAAAGTGAAGTTTCCACGGACGCGCAACAAGAAAAAAGACCCGATGCGAAACAAGAAAGAAAGAAGCCCCGACGAAGGCCCCGGCAGCAGACACTGCTCGTGAAACCCCAAGATGGTCGATCCTACGCGGAGGTGCTGCGCGACATCAGCGGAAATGTAAGGTCCGAAGACACTGACACTGCCATTAAAGCAGTACGACCAACGCGGTCGGGCCACATACTGGTCGAATTTGGAGCGAAGGCCGAGAATAGGTAAGCATTCTGCGACGCAGTAAAGAAAGTTCTCGGCAAAAGCGCAGCTATATCCTCGCACGAGCCGATGGGAACGATCGAAATAAGAGACATTGACTGCGTCACAGATCTGGCCGAAGTAGAAGAGGCCATCAAAAGGGAGTTCCCTAGCGTGGGCAGGATCAAAGCGAGGCTAACACCAGAAAACCAGAAAGGACAACGCAAGGCCGTAATTGACTTGACCGAAAAGGACGCCGTACAATTTCTGAATAAGGGCAAAATACGAATAGGGTGGGTTGTCTGTAGGATATGGCGAAGAGCAACGCCTCTTCAAAGTTTCAAATGTCTTGACTATGGTCACACAGGACCCGATAGGAGTTCCCTATGTTACAAATGCGGTGAAATGGGACATAGAAGAAAAGAATGTACGAAGGTGGCACACTGTATTCTTTCAAGGATGCTGATCCAAGCAATGATTTTGGACACATCTTGGGATCAGGAAAATGCCAGGTTTTCCCCCTAGCAAAAGCAAAATCAGAACTTAAATGACCCGTATCCTGCAGCTAAACCTACACCGCAGTTCAACTGCAAAAAATCTGCTTGAGCAGTTTGCGAGGGACATGAAAGCCGACTTTTTGCTGCTGAGTGAGCAACACCATAATAAAAGTCCAGCATCATGGTATCCTGATGAAACTGGTACTGCCGCCATCTGGGTTCGAAATAGTGATTTCCAAGCGGAGAGCTGTGGACGTGGGGATGGTTTTGTGTGGGTTCGGTGCTCAGGGAGCACTTTATTTAGTGTGTACCTTACGCCGAACGAATCGATATCATCTTTCCAAGCCAAACTTCAGACTTTGGAGAGCGCTAACTCGAACGCAGACGGGAATGTGCTCGTTGGGGAGACTTCAACGCGAAAGCAATCGAATGGGGTATGCCTCAAACAGATCCGCGGGGGGAAACGAATCCTAAAATGGCGGCCAGGACGGCACTCATCGTACTAAACACCGGAAATACGCCGACTTTCCGCCGTATTGGATGTGAAGGAACCATACCGGACGTGACATTCGCCTCGGAATCCTTAGTACGGAGGATACACAATTGGAGAGTATTAGAGGACTACTCAGCCAGTGATCATCAGTGCATTCTGCTTGAGATCAGTGATTTTGTATCCCCACGTCCGTGCTCTTGGCTTTCTAAAATTGGATGGAACATCGGAAGGCTGGACGTCGAGAGGTTCGTCGAGGTACTCACAGCAGATGCACTGCTGCAGGGAGAGTCGGAGGGGGGCGGAAGAACTGGTAGCTCAAGACGTGGTGAACTCAACTATGAGCATCATTACGACTGCTTGCAAAGCTTCTATGCCCACTCGGTGGTCGTCTGAAATCGCTGAAAAGCGAAGGGAGTGTCACAAGCTTCAGCGTGAGGCTCAAAGGGCACGGAACCGTGACGAGATAAACAACCGGGTAGCAGTGTATAAGTCGGCCAGGAAATGCCTTCGCAAATTGATCAACAACAGCAAGGCTCGCTGCTGGCAAGATCTAGTGAACAATGTGAACAACGATCCGTGGGGCCTTGGCTACAAGCTAGTTATGCGGAAGCTTGATGCTCTACGGAAAGCTTGTATACATGATGCGGAAAAGATGGACGAGATCGTGCAGGCACGCTTCTCCGCCCATCCCGTCTGTGTTGACGCTGTCCATGGTGAAACAGCAGTCGAGCGCCCACTCTTCACACAGTCGGAACTGGAAGAGGCAGTCCTTTCACCGAAAGCGAGGAAGGCTCCAGGTGAGGTGTTGCAGCTTGTCTATCGCCAATTTCCTGACTTTTTGCTCAGCACGTTCAACGGTTGCCTACGGGACGAGGTTTTTCCGGTACGATGGAAGGTTGCGAGGCTCGTGTTGATCAGCAAGGAGAAGGAAAATCTCGAATCGCCGTCTGCATACCGCCCGTTATGCATACTAGATACGGCTGGGAAAGTGCTAGAGAAACCCATCAAGGGAAGACTTACTGACGCGATTCGTGCTACTGGAGACCTATCTCCTCTGGAGTGCGGCTTTATAGCAGGACGTTCTACCATTGATGCGATTGCGGAGGTGGTGAGCACGGTCCGCAAGGCAAAGGCATATAGTCGCACCAAGCGTCGGATCGTCCTGTTGATGAAACTTGACGTCGCGAACGCCTTCAACTCCGCTAAGTGGGTCGATGTTCTAGATACGTTGGGAAAGCCTTTTCAAGTTCCAGAATATCTAATGCGGCTTTTAAAGGGCTACCTGAAGGACCGAAGCCTGCTCTACGACACGACACAGGGCCAAGGAAGGATGGAAATTACATCGGGTGTTGCCCAGGGATCTATCCTTGGTCCGGACTTGTGGAACGTGTCTTACGACGGACTACTAAGACTGGAGATGCTAGATGAGGCGCGCTTGATCGGCTATGCGTATGATGTTGCGGCTCTGGTCGCTGGACGAACCGTTGAACAAGCGCAACTTAGGCTAGGTATGCTAATGCGCTGAGTGAGGGACTGGATGACTGCTCGCGGGTTCAGTTTAACACTGGAGAAAACCGAAGTGGTCATCTTGACAAACAAGAGAATCCCTAGAGTCAGTATTGGAGACTTACGAATCGAATCGAAGCCATCGGTGAAGTACCTGGGGCTACTGATCGAATCGAAGATGAGTTTTTCTGAGCAAATCAGGGCAACGGCTGAGAAGGCTGCTTCGGGAGTATCGGCTCTCAGTCGACTTATGGCCAACGTAGTGGGACCCAGCCCATGAAGAAGACGCCTCTTGATGAGTGCTGTAGGCTCAGCGCTACTGTACGGAGCAGAAGTATGGGGCGACGCTCTCAGTAAGTAGGCATACTGAAAACGTTTGGCACATGTACAGAGAATAGGAGCACTGAGGATTGCATCTTCGTAGCCGACAGTCTCTGATTCGGCGGTGAGAGTTATTGCAGGCGTGATACCTGTCGCCCTCCTTGTTAGAGAGCGCCGCGCTATTTACCTGAGTCGAAACGAGGATGCGAGGGAAATGGTTGTGCGCGAGGAGAGACAGCGCTCGCTCAACGAATGGCAGCAGTCTTGGATGAATTGCACGAAGGGAAGGTGGACTCCGCACCTCATTCCGGATGTGAGACCGTGGCTAAATCGAAGGCATGGTGAGACTGACTTCTATCTGACGTAGCTTTTGAGCGGGCATGAGTGTTTTCAGTCTTACCTGCACAAGATTGGTAAGTCACAGTCCCCCGATTGTCGGTTTTGCCCAAAGGAAGAAGACAATGCCTGCCACACATTTTTTGTTTGCACAAAATGGGTTAGGCTGCGAAGGGACCTTTACAAGGAGACGGGAGAGCTGACTCCGGATAATGTAGTCGCAGTGATGCTCAGACCGGTTGACAAATGGAACCAGGTGGCACATTATGATCGGGCAGTCCTAAAAGATAAAAGAGACTCACTGCAGCCGGGGGAGTTGGGGCTGGGAGATCGTTTTTCTACCACTGCCTCTTCCCCTCTCCCCTCCCGCTAGAAGAGGGGTCCCCCAGCTTGAAGACGCCGTTGACAGGGGAGGTGTTTAGTGGGTAGTCCAGTCGCCTTCTTGCGAGCATGGGAGTCCCACACTGTGCGTAAATGGCATTCAGCTTCCAAACACAAAAAAGCTTAGTTTTGCTATTCCGTAGGGCGCCTTAAAATTGGGGGTCCCTCCTCTAGCGGGAGGGGAGGGTGGAAGAGAGATTGCTAGAAAAGTGACCCTTTATCCCCGGCGTCACCGGCTGCCATGAGTCCTTTTTAATTTATCAACCGATGCAAGCATCTCCCCAATTAGACTATCCGGTGCGAGCTCTCCTGTTTCCTTGTAGAGGTTTTTGGCGCAGCATATCCAATCTTTTGCATACAAAAAATGTGTATAGGGCATCGTTTTCGTCTGCTTTGTTGCTGTTCAGAATACTTGAAAAGTTCTCGGCAACAACTTTCATTTGGCACCCATGACTATTTATATAGAAATAAAAAAAAAGTTTATGTTTATGTGAGGAGGGTTCCCTTAAGAACCTTTAAATTGAAGATGTCATGATTTTTAATTCAACTATTAAGTTTAGTGTCTGTACCTGCTATGATTTCAGACGAACAAACGGGCAGACCGACAGACAAGTCACGATTTCAATAGGATAATATACAAAACGCTAAAAGGAAGAATGTGTTTCTTTTGGTGAAAAAAAATTGCAAACTGTGTTCACGATAAAAGTAAGGCGATTTTTATTATTTTTAGTAGAGATCTCTAAACGTTTATTGTAACTACGAATTTAATTCATTAAATTCTTTGTAATTATTCTTTTTGCGAGAAAAAATAAAAACAGCAAACATGGCTACATACCTTGGTAATTTTTGTTTAATTTCCCAAGCACCAAATTTCTTCATTATTTGCATATATTCGCCAAATAGCATCACATGAACTGTCCCGGCTAGGCAGAAGTAATCAGTCTGGTACGACCAGTGTCGTCCTTCTTGCATTTCTGTACAAGTAAATCCATCCGTTTGAATCACCTGTAAGCATTTTTTGAAACATATTTTATATTTTGCTCTAGGGCAATATTTTAATTCTACTTATGTACCTTTTTAAACTCAGTATTTTCGGGGAATAATTTCATGTCTATAGCACATCCAAAGTCTATTAGCCTCAAAGAAGGAACATGTGAGTCTGAGCTGGGGCTGAAAAGAAACGTCAGCATTCAGAATACAAAGGAAATCACGAACCTGGATAAACTTACGCTTTCATTAATAAGAAGTTATCAGGTTTAATATCAGCATGGATAATTTTACAGGAATGCAGATGGCTAACGATATTCAGTATTTGACTGCTAAAATGCATCACCAAACTTTCGTGCATAACCTGAGTTGAAATCAAGGAATTATTAGTTTATTGATACATAAATTACGATATCAACATACCTTTTTGGTAGACTGCCTAATTTTGTTATTAATATCTAATAAGGAACCAAATGGAGAGAACTCCGTAACAAGAATACTAGCATTGGGTGCAATAATAGCCGTTGATAGATCCATAAAACCTGGCAGCTGAAATTAATTTCAAATTCCCTAATAATCAACCTTTCAAAAGAAAACTCATATACTTACGATATCATAATTGGTTACACGTTTCCGCACCTCAGTACAGATGTAAATCTCCCACACGTTCGGCGGTTTCTGATATTTCAGGGCAACAGTAAGGCCAGTGTTCAAGTTTGTTGCCTTATACACTGATCCATAAGATCCACGACCAACTTCTTTTTCAATGCTATAGTTAACTTCTGCTAAGCTAGTAACTTTAAGATTGACTAATTTAGGAATAGGCGTGTTTACTAACTTATACGGTTCACTACTGCCGTTGGAAGGGAAATCAATTTTCGTTAAAAATGCTTTACATAATTCCGAATTGAATGGATCAATCGCTTCCTTAGCTAGATGAGTTTCTATAGTTGTGAGGGCTTTCTCGAGGCGTCTCTGTTTGAGATCGTCATTGCTTTCTGCAGCAAAAAAGCTGTTTTGCTCGTATGAGCACATGGAATCATCATTTTGTACTGAGAGGTTGGATGTGTGCCTTTTAAGCGTCCGACTCAGAGGCGTCGAGGTCTTTGATGAGTAGGACTGGGATAACTTTCTGACTGGAGTGGAACAGTTCGATCTAATCGGATACGGACTCTCACTGTACGTAGAATTAAAATCTGTATTTGAAAGAGAATCATCATTATAAGTCAGAGTATCATTAGTTACAGTTGACACGCTAGCATTGTCAGTTGGTCGAACATCATTCGAATTCGTATTTGCAAATGAAAGCAATAAATTGGCATCGTCGTAGTTTTTCTTGTTTGTTGATTGGTTATATGTATTATTATTTACACTGTATGAAGAATAAACTTTTGAGTCCTCCAATTTATTCAGGATTTTCACCTTTTTTACTTTCTTAACTTTAGGAGTAAGGGAACTTGCTGACAACTTTTCTTTGTAGCTAACATCCGTTTTGACGTAATCATTTGAATCAGAACAATACGAGTCCTCATTGCGATCATATTGGCCATTGCTGCTTTCTGAAACATGTTTGTACTTTTCTTCTGGAGGATTAGATCGCTGCTGATTAGTTGTGTTGTTGCTTTCACCGTAGTATATGGAACTACTGAAGCTATTGGAGTTCGGTGCTGACTTATCCCGTTTGAACTTTATTGTGATTGTTTTATTCTTTGTACCACTGCCAGTATCACTGCTGAATCGAATAGTCGAGGCTTCAATTTGCTCTTCTATATTTCGACCACAAACTGTATTATTCGCACTCGATTGCAGTTGAGTATGCTGAATTTTAGGTGCGTTTTGTACTTGGGCGGTAGTGGAGGCGCAGCTCTGCTGTTGATATTGTGTTTGCTGTTGTTTCAATTTCAATTCATTGAGCTTTTTCGTCCACTTTCTGCTTCGTATCTCTTCTGGGCTGAACTCTACCCCACTACCTGGATAAACTACATCCTTACGATATACACATTTTCGATTTGGATCGTATGGTTCTTCTAAGTAAAGTAGTGGCTTCCACGATTCGTGATTGTTCTTACAAAAACGAACGAAATTATGTGGAAGTTTGACATTTTCTAGCGGATACTCAATCATTTGATTAGTATCGTCCTGCGTCTCATTATAGATGTAATTCAATGAAGATGAAATCACATAAGCGCTGTTCTTTAAGTTGCACTGGTCTGACTCTACGTGAGTGTAGGATCTCACCGAATGATGTGCTGTTTGCGATTGTACCGTTGCTTGTTGATTGATCTGCACCTTTTGAACTTGTGCATGATTCTGTTGAGGAATTTGGTTTGGCTGCACTTGGGTTTGCATTTGATGGTTAATTTTTTGCTGTTTGATTTGAAGTTCAACTCGCTGTTGTATTTGTTGTTGGGGAGGAGTTTGCACCTCGATGTGTGGCTTTGCAATTTGATGCTGGCCTTGCAATTGCGATATTTGTTGCTGGGTATTTGTTTGCAATGTTTTCTGTTGCATCTGCATCTGCTGTGCTGGCTGTTGGACATTCGTTTGAAGTGTTGTTTGTTGAACATGTTTGTGTGTTATCTTCCGTGGCAAAAATTCTTGTGGTGCTTTCAGGTGCACTTGCTGCAAGTTTTTATGCTCAAATGTTTGCTGCGCTACTTGATGACTAATCTGTGGCTGTTGTAAGTTCGGGCTGGTTTGAATACGGTTTGTTGCTTGGCTTATGTGTGATTGCGTTGTGGACTGGGCGATTTGTGCATTAGGTATATTTTGGATGGCTTGTGGTTGTGGTGCTGGCGCATAACTTTGATTATGGGTTGACTGGCCCTGAATATAATTTGGTACAGTTTCTTGCTTATGTTGGAAATTTTCCTGAACTGCTTGATAAACTCGAGTCTCAGTGCTATTTTGTATGTAGGCTTGCTGAGTATGTTGGACATGTGTATAAACTTGTGGTGATACTTGCTGTGTGCGACTTTGGTTTAATTGTACCTCTTGTACGTGTACATATTGGGGCTGTTGAACATGTTGCAATTGTATACGATTTTGTTGAACCTGAACCTCCTGAATTTGCACCTGAGGTTGTGGCTGTTGTTGAACCGGATGCGATTGTTGTGAGCTATCATGCTCGACATAAGTTTCCGCACAAGATGCTGTGCCCGTTACAGGTTCAGCTGGTTCATTTCTGGCTTTTTTAGATGGATTTAAGTTTGTAATTTGTTGACGTTGTTCAATCAAATGATTCACAGAACGTTTCTTCGAAGAATTATCTGTATATAACATTCGATGCGACAGTGAAATACGAAATTTTGTATGTGCTTCTTGGAGTTCATCGTAGGGCTCGGCTTTAGCCTTGAATAACATAAATTGGTTAATACGCTCCTAAGTCTTACTTGAACATAATACCTGAAAACCTAAATTGTACACAGATTCTGCTTGTTTAAAAGCATTTGCTGAGTCATAATAATGAGCCCAACCTATATAAAAACATGAGCATCGAGTTCCCACTCCTCGCTGATATAATATTTGATAAAGGTTAAGAGGATTTGCTTGTGTATCGAGCTAAAAGAAATATTACAAAATGATTATGTAAATGTATTTAAATCACAATTATTACATATTTAATCCATAATTTAACCATTCGAATATCCTGTTTGTAAGCTTCATTATGTTCAAATATAGTCAAGCATTTTTCCAGTGCTTCGCGGAATTTACTTTCAGGATCAATGCGCATGTTATAATCATACCAGCATATATAATTATACCATAATTCTAATGGATCAGGTCCACTATATGCAGCAATGGCACTGTCCCATGCGCTTTATAAATAAGAAGTTCAATTAGCTGTTGAATCATTATAGATCAAAGTAAGACTTACGCTTTGTCTCGAAGAAACAAAACCGACTGGTCGTTAGAGTGCATTTGAGGATTCATTATATACAACACTTCGTTGAATTATCAAATTGGTTTGGGTGAACTTTGGTATACGGATGAAGATCTGGAAATAGATGAACGAAATAAAACATAAATAAACTGGTTGCCAATAGCTAGGATGTCCTAAAGTAGAAGACTATCTTTGAAGAAATGTAACTTGCCCCTCCAATTATGTAAAAGATTCGAAAAAAGAGAGCCATTTAGAGCATTAAGTTTTAGTATTTTTATTGTTTGAAATTAGCTTTATATTCTTTGAAATTTTTTTTAACCATTAGCATTAATTAAAGCGCTTTTGACTTTGGCATCGATGAGATCATGAAATTTGGTAGTGACAGCATGCAAAAAGCCATCTGTTAAAGTGATCCGTTAAACATGGGACCTAGAGAAAATGCCGCCGGAGTGGAGCCGGCGATGAAGTAGCAGATCTCGCGGATGCAGTCGCGTCAACGTTGAGAAGTAACGCGCAAATCCACGAAATCTCGCAAACGCAATCTCATATGAAAGCTAACTCGGTTTAAAGATGGCGCAAATGATGCTCAGTCTTCGAAAGGACATCATGAAAGTCTTACATCGTTCACGCAGTCGCAGCCGCCCACGCTCGAACTTTCACAGCCGATCGAAATCCGAATTGCGAAATAGCTAGCACTCTTGGTACAATCAATGTTTCGGTGCCAACGCCAAAAAGTGCAAAGAACCGTGCTCCTTTTAGGAAAACGCGAACGGCAGTCGCTGATGGCGGCCAGCGATCGAAGCTCGAAGAAAATGTTTCTCGTCGATACTGAAGCCGATTTGTGGGTGATTCCGCATCCGCTCGTGCGCGGCCACCTCATACGAACTGGCGGCCGCAAATGGAACACCCATCGCCACATCTGGATTCTCAGCACTCACGCTCAATCCCGGGCTGCGGCGCAGTTTTGCGTGGAATTTCGTGATCACCGATATGCCCAAACCGATTATTGGAGCCGATTTTTAACATTTTGAATTATTAGTCGACCTCTAGGACAGCCGACTCATCGACAAGCTGACAAAACCCAAGTCCCGTGGACGGGTTTTCGAAGGCAGCCACACAGCATCAAGATGATCTTCAGGAACTCAGCGTACAATCAGCTTCTCACAGAGTTTCCCGATACGCGCGACCCGACCGAAGACCACACGACCGAACACCACATTCTAACAACGCCAGGAGCTCCCGTTGCGGCCAAACCACGGCGCCTCCCGACCGACAAGTACAACGTTGCCCGTAAGGAATTCGACACAAAGGGTCCAGCTTGGCACAGCGCGAGCTTCATCCAGTAGCTGGTCATCGCCATTACATGTGGCTTCAAAGGACGGGAATGGGCGCCCGCGTGACTTTTATAGAGCACTCAACGCGCGCACCATCCCCGATCACTATCCCGTACGCTACATTAAGACTTCGGCTCAATCGCTGCGCGGTGAGGATTTTTTTTCAAAAATCAATTTTGTGCGCGCGTACAACCAGATTCCGGTTGCCAAGGGAGAAAGCGGCAATAACAACGCCGTTCGGCCTCTTCAATTTTTTGTTCATGAGTTTGGGGCTCCGAAACGCAGCACAAACCTTCCAATGCCTTCGCCTACGCTTATATTAACGATATCCTCGTAGCCTCCGAAAGCGAAGAGCGTAACCGCGAACATCTCTGGCAGATTTTCGAACGACTCCACGAATGCGGTGTCGTCAGCAACGGCCAAAAATGCGAGTTCAGAGTCGAGGAGGTGACATTTCTTGGTTACACCGTCACCAGCAAAGGCATCAAACCACCAGTGGAAAAGGTTAAAGGTATTGTCGATTTCCCGAAACCGAAGGCAGCCTAGCAGCTACGCCGTTTCATCGGTGTGTGCAATTTTTATAAAATTGACACGCCTGATGTACCCGGCACACAAGCTCCGCTGCACGACATGTTGCAGGAAAACATCAAGGGTAACGCGCTGCTAGAATGGACACCAGCAGCAAAGAAAGCGTTCGACAAATCGAAAATTTGCCTCGCGCAAGCAACAATGCTGTCGTATCCTCTAATCCTCGCTTGCAATCGTGAGGAACACATCCGATCTTTCCGTCGGTGCAGCCTTACCGCAACAAATGAATAAAGTCTGGGAGCCGCTAGGCTTTTTTTCTAAGAAGCTCACTCCGGCTGAGACGCGCTATAGCGCTTTCGGTCGAGAACTACTGGCGACCTACCTCACAATCAAGAATTTCCGATATTTGCTGGAAGCATGAGTGTTCACGGTATACACCGATCACAAGCTGTTCACATTCGCTTTTCATCAATCACCCGAAAAAGTTTCGCCACGCCAAGCTCGACACCTCGTGTTCATCGGCCAGTTTACGATGGACATTCAGCACATGTCCGGTAAGGATAACGTTGTCGCCGACGCACTCTCGCGCATAGATGTAATCGAGCCGACAATCGACTACAACAAATTGGTTGCAGCGCAAGAAAGCGATGAAGAGTTGAAAGCACTGTTGAATTCGGGGACAGGCTTGCAGCTCAAACGCGTGCATATTCCAGGCACAGACGCACAAGTCACACCTTGATGGGAAAAGCTCGGCCATCATACATCACCCAGCCTTGAGAAAATCCACTTTTACTTCAGCCCACCGCATCGCTAATCCGGGCCCGAGAGCAAAACTGGCTACGCAAATATATATCCTGGCCTTCTATCAAAAAGAATTATCGAGTTTGGGCACGAGCATGTCTACAATTCCAGCAATCGAAAATTTCTCGACACGTGCATGCACCGTCTACAAGTACAAGATTCGAGCATGTGCACATAGACATCATCACAATGCCGCGCTCAGAAGGAAAACGCTATTGCCTCACATGCGTCGACCGATACTCCCGATGGCCCGAAGCGATCCCTATAGAAGATCAGTAGGCAGACAATCGCACGAGCATTCTGGATAAATTGGATCGCACGCTATGGCTCTTCGCATCGAATCACCACCGACTAATGACGACAGTTCGAAACGCACCTCTTCAGGTCGCTAAACCGTCTAGCAGATACCATACACCGACACACGACTGCTTACCACCCACAAGGAAACGGCATGGTGGAACGTTTCCACGGCGTCATCAAGGCCGCGCTTCGATGCCATCAGAACGATCAATGGACGAAAATCATACCAGACGTCATTATGGGTATACCGCGAGGAGTTGGGATACTTGCCGGCTGAACTAACATACTCTACGGCCAGCCGATACGTTTGCCAGGCGAACCCAGCGATTTTATCAAGAACTTGCGATGACGCTTCGACCTGATTCGCCCAGTGCCCGTCACTCTTCATGACTCACGTGCGCCATTCGTTTTCAAGGACTTGGCAACGTCTACATACATTTTTGTGTGACATTACGCCGTAAAAAACGTCTTGAATATGCCATTTGAAGGCCCGTACAAGGTAGCAAAACGCGACAAGACATTTTCGATAAGAGTGCGCGGCAAAGAGGTCACCGTCTCGATCTATAGGCTGAAACCTGCATTTATGTTAGCCTAATCTACACAATAAAACCGAGAGGCAACCATTCACAAATGGACAGCACCGGTTTTAAACGACCAACGACCGGACGAGGCACACCAACAACAAGAACAACAACACTACCTATGGGACGAGGGGGATCAACAGCAGCTGCAGAGGCAGAGGCAACAAGAACTTCTACGTAGACCAGGGTGACAAGTCTGCTTCGTCGACCACCTCAGGCCGGCTCCATGTAAAAGCGATTCCACCATGAATTTAAGATTACGGTGGTTTTTGTTTATTGCTTTTAAAACACGTCATCCACGTATCGCCCTTTTCCACCATGATGGTCTCGATATATCCGAGGAAACTATCACAAAGTAGAGGGGAGAGTGAGTTGCCCATCGCCACTCCCGAAGTCGTTTCGTAGCAAGCTGCTCTAAATGTGAAGTAATTTTCGGGCATGCAAATACTGGCCAGTTGTATTAGCTTTTTTCCATTTTGGACACGAGTTACATTTCATTAACCACTTTCCAAATTGATAGTTTTTACCACTGGCATGCTTGGAAACGGCGACTTTACTCGTACGTCGATAAGTTCTTCCCTGTTCCCGATTCCATATCTGCTGGTATTTTATGGAAGTTTTGCGTACTACTTGCACAAAATAAATCTGAAACAAGGAGGACGCGATTAACTTTCTTCATGCTAACAAAGAAACCAGCAAATATTGAAAAAAGCAAACACAGACACCTACCTCCCCGAAGTCATTCCAGCTGGGAAGTATTGTGGGATCAGCAAAGGATGCCAAAAAGATTGAGAAGAGCAGCATATACTCGTATAAAATCAAATGCCCAGATTCCTCCATTTTATACGTAGGCCAGACAAAAAGATGGAAGAAGACCAAGGTAACTGAGTATCTATAGAAGCTACGCTAGCGGAAAATCTCCGAAGAAGGACAATTAATCAACAATGGCGAAGAACATAATCAAAACTGGATACAGCACTGCATGGGAAAATACAACTCCATTGGAAGAAATCAACGATTGGAA
Source organism: Odontomyia ornata (assembly GCA_963969285.1). Lineage (NCBI taxonomy): Eukaryota > Metazoa > Arthropoda > Insecta > Diptera > Stratiomyidae > Odontomyia > Odontomyia ornata. The sequence continues at coordinate 102,977,097 of OZ017738.1, forward strand.
TAAGCTGAATGTAAAAAATTAATTACGGAAATGGGAAACGCATACAGCAGTTTTTTGAAGCAAATTAGTCAGATAGGTAGCTAACGAAAAAACAGATAATTAAATGAACGATGTGCAAAGATTTAGTCAATTACAGATTGCAAGTGGTTTCTATCAAAAAGCAACTATGTAATAAAGATTAACTTTTAATTTTTGTCAGTATATAAATCATGGTACTATAAAATGAAGAATCAGTTGTACTGCTAAAAATCAATAAATTATTAATAGCGAAGAAAAGGAAATTTTAATATGTTATTATTTATGTAAACCAAAATTATCAAACTTCGTGAAAAATTCTAACTAATATTGACGTGAATTTTTTCTCTTTGAAAGTGGAGTAAGATTATAAAAATATACTCTGTGTATTTTCCCATGTTTAGCACTTCCAGACTATCCTGTGTTTTCATCTTTTCTATTTAAACGCTGTTATTTTGTTTTTTCCGACAAATATATATTTCGGGAGTAAGTTTCTCCCTTCTGCAGTGTCAATTATTTTCTGAGATTACAAGGCCTTTTCGAGGATATTTATACTAACCAAATTCTAATTACCTAAGGTCTAATTGCTTAAGGTCTAATTGCTATTGGGTTTTATTACCTTTATATCTTAATATTATTCTTCGCTTAATTCTTTTTATTTTATTATTGCTTAAGGTCTCATTATTATTATTTATTACATGAGTAATTTTAATTATTATTAGTACAATAGACAACAATCTAACGCTATTTCACCATATCCAGGAGCCTAGAGTATCCAGTTCCTAGGACATCGTTGAGTCTCGTTTCGGTTGGCTGCCTCATGATCCACAATGATTCGCACACGTCCAGTTTTCTCATGTTTCTTACTTCCTTTACTACCGTAGGTCGTCCCATTCTATTTGATGTCCTTCGCAAATGTTTTTCGCTACTGAAGATTTAACGTTGCTCGTGGTTCTTCGCTTCATCGCCGATTGTGCCTCCTTAGTGTGCTCCTCGAATCTTATTTTAACCGTTCGTTTTGTTTGTCCAATTTATCACAATGTTTGCATATAATTTTGTTTACACCGCATTTCTCATCTTTCTTCTTGATATCCTATGCATTTGTGAGCCTACTTTTGAGTTGAAACTGGACGCTGCTTGAAATTAGCTGGATGTTAACTTAATTAACTGGATGTTATGGGGCTCAATTATGCGGTGAATAACAATGCGATACCAAAAGAAGAAATTGTGATAGACATAGAAGCAGCAAGAGATAAGGAGTTTGTTAATGAAAGAACGAAGAACTTGTTAAAGAAGAAATCAAAGGTCACGAGAAAAGGCAACAAGCAAGAAATGGAGACACTCAAACAGCTAAACCAAAAACCAGTCTTTTATTTACAAGCCGACAAAGGAAACAAAGTAGTTATAATGGAAAAAGAAAAGTATGACAACCTCGTGTTTGAAAAACTAAATAATGGCGAATATTTTGAATTAAGGAAGGATCCACTTCCTGAAAGTATCAAACGGGTGGAAAGAGCCCTAAAGGAGTGCAAGGACATATTGGGTGAAAAGACGAACTTGAGAGTGAGCAACTCCGTACTTTCAAGAATTAAATGCTAACCAAAGATCCACAAGAAGGAAATGGAGATGAGAGAAATCATTACATCAACAAATGCTCCAACATAAAAATTAGCAAAGTGGCTACTGCAGGAATTTGAACATATGGGGATTTCGACCAACAAATACTCCGTCAAAAACCGAGATGAATTAATTAAAAAGCTTATGAAGTGCAATCGTTTACAAAGTGAGGATAAAATGGTGTCTTATGACGTCAATGCGCTGTTCCCAACCGTACCAGTGAAGCAAGCTCTCCCGCTCTTGGAAGATCAACTTATTTCAAAAGACTCAACAGTGGAAGGAAAAAGATAAGCAAGAAAAATCATAAAGCTGACAACACTGTGCATTTCGGAAAATTATTTCACCTTCAGAGGAAAGTATGTTAGGACTATTCCGGAGGCCTAACCAACCTGGGGCGAGTTTCGTTAGACGTAGCACCAAAATACCCACTTGTATTTATTTGGTGCGTACGCGTATCCACTCGTTTGCTCTGGAATACCTGTAAGCTACACTCAACTCCACTCTAAAGTTTTCCCAATGAAATACACGTTTCCTCCATCAAATACATTTATTCATCTAACAATTACAATTTCTCATTTGAACTTTACGGGAACCGCAGTCCAAATATTGCTCGGTTCGTGTTCCGTCGTTCCTCTCTGCGTACTGTAAATGACAACATACATATACGAAAAGCTGCGAATTGTAATCAATGCATCTGTGGGCGCGGTGTCGTATCATGGATTAGCTGAAGTGGGTGTGTATCCATACTCGTATTAAGTATCAAACATATACACACAAGACTTCGCAATCGAACGTACCGCCCAGCGGAACGAATTGGTTACATGCATTGCAAATGGAGTGAAAGCTTTAGCTTTGTGGTTGCACCAGTCACAGAGAGATGGCACTAAATACGTTAAACTGTTTTTGTTGTTGAACTTTGATCTTTTTTAGGGTTTTGTAAAATAATTTTACAAAACCCTTCTAAAATCGCGTCCTGTCTGTCCGTCTGTCTGTCTGTCTGTCTGTCTGTCTGTCCGTCCGTCCGTCCGTCCGTGTGTCACAGCAGTTTTTCTCGGAAACTACTTAAGCTAGAAGCATCAAATTTTGTATGTAGGTGTCAAGTGGTGATCTCTTCAAAGTTCACTTACAAAAAAATTTTATAAGGTATTTTAGGGGGGTCTCCCCATGTAGGGGAGTGACCCCCCGAAAAAAAAATTTCATTGAAGGTAGCCAATATGGGTATCAAATGAAAGGTCTTGATGAGAACTTTTCAAAACAAGTCTCAGTTTGGTAAAGTTTGCTTTACTAAAGGGGGGGGGGGGGGCACGAAAAATTTGTGTCCCCCCCCCCCCCCCTCCATCGCGATTGGACACCTGTGATCCGAAAAATCTGAAAAAAATCAAGAACGTAGGCCTTGATGAGTACAACAACAACAAATACGTGAGAAGTCGAAATTCACTCAACTTTAGTATGATTTATTGATTTTATGTTTTCTTTAATAAAATCTTAACGGTACCCTTAAATTCAATGAAATTCAGTACGTAGATGTCTATTTATAAGATTGATTAACCCTGCAAGTTTCATAAAGATTGAATCATATTTCGCGAAGTTATAGCGGTTTGAATTTTCCTGTATTACTATGGAACAATATGCGCTGCATGTATTACTTTGACAACATACGAGTATGGCTATGGAACAACATGCGCTTTTTACCGACTCAGACACTACAGTTTTGCTAGGATTTGCTTGAAAATTTCAGGAATGATAGGTGTCATGTATGTCTTTGAGAATCGGTTCAGCTAGTGGTATCAGTAATCGTAAAACAAAATAGTGGCTGTTTGAAATGCGAAGATTGGATAATTTTAAGTTATTTCATCCCCAACTTCAACGTTTAAGGTGCATGCCTTGAACACTTGATTCAATTTAATGAATGATTGAAGATGAGTACGTACAATTAATACTCATAAGTGAAACAAGTCAAGGAGGCGGGAGAGAGCTCCTGGCAAAAGGGCTTTGTAACAACTCTAGGATTTGAAAAAATTGGCCATTAATCGATGATAACAGTACAGGAGAGTGGCCCCTGAAAAAAAATTCATCAAACGTAGCCGATACGAGTATGAAATGAAAGTTTTCATGGGAGCTTTTCAAAACAGTTCTTAAACTGTCAGTTTTTGCTTCAGTAGGGCACAGGGGGGAAATACATGAAAAATGTAGTTTCCTCCCTCACGAATGGACATCTGAAATAATTATCAAGGGAGATATTTATGAGTATAACAATAACAAAAACTCAGAAGTCGGAATTGGTTCAACTTTGTGAATATTAGTATGATCCTCGAATTTCATATTTTCTCCAATAAAATTGTCATTGACATGCTTCTTGACCTTATTCAATCTGGTGACTGCATTTTGAAAATTGAATACAAAACCCTTCTGACATGAGCGTAGGTCTGTTTACCCAACTTGTTAAATGGTAAATTGTCTTCATTATTTTAGTTGGTAAGCAATAAAGTCAGCATAATTATAGTATAAAAGAAAATTAAAGACACAAGAAAATCGAGAAGTATTTCTCCATTCACTGGCTCAAAGCGTGCGCCCGAGCTTATTCTATCCCAAGGCACTTAGCCCGGGATAAGTGAATTTAGGATACGTTCAATTGCGTACTCAAGGCATCAGCCCGAGTATCAGCGCCCCAAGGCAGTTATGCCCGCGGCCTGCAGTTGAACTAGTAATTGATTGATTTATCAATCTGACGGCGTACTCAAGGCATCAGCCCGAGTATTACCGTCCCAAGGCTTTGTGCCCGGGGCTAGCAGTTGGATTATAATCAATCGATTCGTTAATATAACTGCGTGCTCAAGGCGTCAGCCCGAGCAACAGTTGAAGCTTTAATTGATTGGTTTTTCAAATGTGATATCAAGCAATATCATACATTTCCTTCAAATAACAAAAATAATCAAAGTAAATATAAATCGCAAAAATTTTCCAAGCTCCATTAACACTCTAAATTCATAAATATGTAAATATAAAACCTCATTAACTAGTTCTTTAATAAATTAATCACTTCAGAAAATTTCATTCGTTAATCGCTCCATAAATGCCCGAACTTTATACGTCTCTGTAACAAATTAATTATTAAAAGAATTCAATAGCGAAATATGTTTTCAATATTAATATAGTCAACTGAACGTGTAATTATATTACCAAACAAAGAATAAAACAAAAATCAAATCAGTAAACAAAAACGCCCTTCACTGATCTAGCTGACAAGAATGTAATAGCAGGTAAGTATCATACTGGAAGATCTCTCTCTCATCATATCAAGCTCCCAGCGCATGCCAGTGTTGCACAATACCAGTACACCCTATGTATACTGGAGCACGCCTTGAGCCAGTGAATGGAGAAATACTTCTCGATTTTCTTGTGTCTTTAATTTTCTTTTATACTATAATTATGCTGACTTTATTGCTTACCAACTAAAATAATGAAGACAATTTACCATTTAAAAAAGATCAAAGTTCAACAACAAAAACAGTTTAACGTATTTAGTGCCATCTCTCTGTGACTGGTACAACCACAAAGCTAAAGCTTTCACTCCATTTGCAATGCATGTAACCAATTCGTTCCGCTGGGCGGTACGTTCGATTGCGAAGTCTTGTGTGTATATGTTTGATACTTAATACGAGTATGGATACACACCCACTTCAGCTAATCCATGATACGACACCGCGCCCACAGATGCATTGATTACAATTCGCAGCTTTTCGTATATGTATGTTGTCATTTACAGTACGCAGAGAGGAACGACGGAACACGAACCGAGCAATATTTGGACTGCGGTTCCCGTAACACCAGTATACATAGGGTGTACTGGTATTGTGCAACAATACAAGCAGAAGTCTGGAGCACCGATGGGTAATCCTTTGTCACCGTTTTTAAGCGAGATTTTTATATCATGGATTGAAGAAATAATGGAGCGAGATGGCATAATGCCCAAACTTTCGGTTCGATATGTAGACGATATTTTCGCCATAGTAAATGAAAAAGACCTAAATGAATTGCTGCCGAAATTAAATAACATCCACAAAAACATCAATTTTACAATTGAGGAAGAAACGAACAATGAACTACCTTTCCTCGATTTGAAAATTATGAGTGTTAGCGGAAAATTAGAATTGGACATATACCGAAAAAGTACAAACACTCAAAGGACCGTAGCAAGAACATGAAATCATGCATACTCACAAAAAATGGCATCTTTTCGAGCATGGATACATAGGATGCTGTCAGTACCACTGAGTATGGAAAACCGGATGAAGGAAATAAGTTATATCCTAGATACAGCGAATAAAAACGGATATGAAGCAGGGATGATCTCAGGTATGATGAAGAAAATTGAATAAAGGAGAGCACGAGATAGTTTTACTACGCTCTACACGCAAAATAGAAGACAACAACAAAGAGAACAACAAAAAGCAGCGGTGGTAAACTCAGAACTAACCGGAGACTTGAGCAGATTACTCAAGCAAGTTAACATCCAGCTAATTTCAAGCAGAGTCCAGTTTCAACTCAAAAGATGGCTCACAAATGCATAGGATAGCAAGAAGAAAGATGAGAAGTGCGGTGTACACAAAATTAAATGCAAACACTGTGATAAATTGGACAAACAAAACGAACGGTTAAAATAAGATTCGAGGAGCACACTAAGGAGGCACAATCGGCGATGAAGCGAGGAACCACGAGCAACGTTAAATCTTCAGTAGCGAAAAACATTTGCGAAGGACATCAAATAGAATGGGACGACCTAACGGTAGTGAAGGAAGTAAGAAACATGGGAAAACTGGACGTGTACGAATCATTGTGGATCATGAGGCATCCAACCGAAACGAGACTCAACGATGACCTAGGAAATGGATACTCTAGGCTCCTGGATGTGGTGAAATAGCGTTAGATTGTTTTCTATTGTACTAATAATAATTAAAATTACTCATATAATACATAATAATAATTAGACCTTAAGCAATAATAAAATAATTAAAAAAAAGAATTAATCGAAGAATAATATTAAGATATAAAGGTAATAAAACCCAATAGCAATTAGACCTTAGGTAATTAAAATTTGGTTAGTATAAATATCCTCCAAAAGGCTTTGTAATCTCAGAAAATAATTGACACTGAAGAAGGGAGCAACTTACTCCCGATATTATATTTGTAGGAAAGCCAAAACATATGTATAGCGTTTAAATCGAAAAGATGAAAGCACAGGATATTATAAAAATATGCTAGGAAATGTTGTTTCAGTAAAACTTTGAGCGAATATATATAGTTAGCATTTTTTTTTTGAATAAGCAAAACATGCGGAAAAAATTGGTTACACTTCTTTCAGAAATTTAATTTCCATTCCATTTCTATTTGCAAAGAAGGCGGCGGCTCCCAACAACGGGCATTTTCGCGGCGCACGTCGCCTGTCTAGTGCGCGGAATCTTTTTCGTACAGTGGATGTTTATCTACGGCTGGCTCTCCCGTACTGAAAGGGTTAAAAATGTATGGAAACACTTACGTATTTACTGGATGTTGCTTAAGTTGTTCCAGGAGACCAACACATTATAAGAAATCATTATTTTTAAATATTTTTTTTCTGAAAAAGCTTAATTCACTTAAAGTACCAATAGTATAAATTTATTTTATTGTGTTTAAACTTTGTTAAATAAAAATTTAAGGTATACCTAGTATTCATAATAATAAAATTAAACTGTTAATCTAGTAGTTGATAGAATTTTTTTTTTAAAGTGGAGAATATCTCAACCTCTGATAATTTATTTATAAAAACCTAAGCAGTTGCCTTAAGCATTACAATAACTCTTAAAGGAACGATTACTTTGTTTCATTGATTTTAGATCAGCCAGAAAATGATACGGCCACCGAAATATAACGATAGTTTTTTTTATTATTTATTTAAAAATAAAGTAACATAGTGTGTACGATTCAACTATTCATTTTATAACACAAATGAAACAACAAAAAAAAACATCGAAAATATTCATTTTTTATAGCCCCCCTTAATTAAGTATTCAATATTAAAATGAGCAATTACAAATCCGCAAAGTAAATTTAGTAGCACTTTCGATAGTTGATGTAGTTGCAGTTTGGACTCTATTAATTCTAAGCGTAGATTGAGAAATTTCAATCATTTATTTCTGCAAATTCCCGATTTAACATGATAGTAACGTATAAGAATAACTACTTACTCCAGGAAGCGTAACGCTTTATCGCATCCACTACCAAAGAATTGGTTGATTAATAAAAATATTTGATTTGAACCGTAAGATCTAAACAAATCTTTCGTATAATAATATATATCTACCTCTGGAAACGAATGTAAAGTTTTCAAGGTTCACGAGAACACTCAAAATTAAAGTACATTTAATGAATTGCTTATCGTACGCATCTTCCCAACTCTTTTCCCTTTCTCTACACCTCCGTTTTATCATCACATAACTACATCCCTAGCATTTTGCATCTACTCGCACCTCACTATCAAACAGGTGACCGATTTTGACATTTCTTCCGAATCCATCCACCATTGTAGACCATAACCCGAATCAATTGTCACCCCTTCACACCGTGATCAACTAAACCAAGCACTTTGAAGAATTCATTTTTTCACCATCGAAAAATTGCTGAAGATGCAATTATTTCCACATGCATACAATAAAAAACATAAACAAACCGACTTCTCAACTATCTTTTGCAGTACACTTTAAACAAAACAGCGACTAACCAAGAACTAATGCAGAAAAATTTTCGGCCAATGGCAAGCAATACCTGGAACATCGAAGCCGTGTTCGGCACGACTTTCTTCAAACTTTTTAACACGAAAATCCAAGGAAAAACTATTTGAACGATGATCCGGCAACGCACAGACGATGTAGAAACACTGCAACGGTGTTTATTCTACGTAATTTATTCGGAATATGATCGTAAACAGCACTTTTTAAGTCAGGATGTGAAAATAAAACCCGAACGACAGGACTTCAACTCCGCTGCAATGGATGACGGCTACACGCGAATCCCACAACCCAAGCGACAAACGATGGTGGCTTAAAAGTATTGCCAGATAACTTGCAACGGCTGTCAACTTCAAATGCACTTTGATTTGCTTATCACTGCATAGCTATTCCCATCTATGTCTGATGTAGGTTTAACCCTTAATGTATAACGGACCTTGTCCTCATGTTCTAACTAGAAAATAAAAATCGAGACAAATTCAAGCAAATATTTGAATTCAGGAAAATTTCATTTTATTGAATAGATCTGAAAATAATCAAAAATGTTAAACTAATATTTTCAAACGTAATTGACATCAGCCTCGAGATTAAAAAGTAGCAGCGCTATTGGTATAATTATTAAATTTTATTTTAAACGCATATATTGCGTTGATTTTATTTATGCTGCTATAAGGTGTTAAATATAAGATATAATTTAAAAAATATATGTACGTTACTTTTCGCAATATTTTGATATGAATTTTTATTATTTAAAGTTGAAGGAAATACAGTAATAAATTTCAGGAATATTTTGGAGTAAATTTCCACAAACTATTTGCGGTATGAAAGAAGTTTACTTAAAAGCAATGGGTAAAATCTGGGGCAAAAATAGATATGTGTGATCAAAACTGTGAACATGATGAATTTAGGAAAATAATGATCCTGAAATGTGATAAATGATGGAAATCACTAGTTGCTCGGTGAATCGCAGATAGCAGTTTAAAAAATATAAAGGAGAAAATATATAGTCCCAAATCACCTTGACATGACAATAATCTTTCGAGAAAGAATCTTGCTATTTAAATCACCATTATAAAACTCGTGACATTTTCCAAATTTGAGGGTGGTGAAAACCAGTAACATTGTTTTCTTCGATGCAGGTGTGAATGAGTATGTGACAAAGTAAAACTCTCTGTTTAGTGTGTATTAGTAGTGGTAAAAACAATTTTCTTTGGCTTTGCTGAAATAGAAGCTAAAATTTGCGTTTCAAAAGACAGGGTATGTTTCGGGACAACAGCTATCAGTTGTGTCTCTTTACAGTATTAACAATAATTTTTCAGTGAAAAATAGGAAAAAATATAATTTTTTGCAGGGTGAAACCTCAATTAAACAAGGAAATTGCACTAAAAGCCTAGGTAGGCATGCGATAGACATAAACAAAACAAAATTTTCTGGAATCTGATATAAACATAGTATCTATAATAGGTAAAATTCTGAGTATAAACGAAATTTCACTGTATCAAGTAAATTAATTGATTTTGGAATATATTCATACATTCTGACAAAAGTGTATCAATTATTGGTTCTGATTGAACTACTTTGCAGAAAAATATTTAAAAAATTTGGCTAGAAATAAGATGAATTTATCGTTTACTGTCATTTGATTTAAGCATCTGACTTTATTTCTCGAGTCTCGTTGGCGCCAACACATACACGTATGTAAATCTAGGATAAACCTGTTATAAACTGTCAAATGAATTCAGATATCAATATGAAATAATAGCAAATGATAAATTTATCTGATTTCTAGTCATATTTTTCAAATAATTGCATGAGAAATGGTTCGATAAGCACAAATAATTTTGCAAACTTACCTCAAAATGTATAAATATTGTCAAAAACTAATTTAATTAATTTGATTGATGTCAAATTGAAATAACAGCAAATTATATATTTAAGATCTAGCTATATTCTGCAAATATTTGCACGTTAAACGGTTCTATAAGCACCAATAATTATTAAACTTACATCAAAATATAAAAATATTGTCAAAAAATCAATTTAATTGATTTGATACAAGAAAATTTCATTTATACTTGGAATTTCTCTTGGTATCGATGCTAGGTTCATACTAGGTTTCACAATGTGGTAACCAGGTTTCACGTAGTATACTATGTTCATATACTACATATCTATCTGGGTTAATAGTAGGCTTTATGTAGTACACTATGTTCATATGCTGCATGTCTGTCTATACTATAAACCACGAAATTAACATTTATCTGTTGGTCACCATAATGAAAACATGTAATAGGCTCAAATGATTCACTCATATATGAATAAATTATATTCTTTAGATGGTATTGATGATGAATATTGATTTGAATGATATCTTAAAGCCATTCATGTTCTACCAATAAATGAGTAGATCAAGTTCAATAATCAAGTACCATAATTGACTCATAGCATAGTAAGTAGTGCGAGGGCAATTTATTAATGGCGTCTTTTCTGGATGCTATAGTATACTTTTTGACTTTGTGTTTATTGAAAGTAGTCTTATTTTTGAAATAAATAATATGTTGACTCTGATATCTTAATTCATATTCTAATACATCACTTTAAAATATATTTTGTTGGCATACATAGATATCAATATCGAAGAGGCCTTTATCATGGTAGTTAGAGAACTTCTCTGGAGAGTAATACTTCCTTTATAAGCTTTGCAATTTCCCACGAGCGTATGCAAAGATTTGTTACTAGAACTTTTTTTCACCCTGACAACAAAACTACCATAGTTGTTTTCTTCATCATGTCACTAAAGCCTAAGATTCCCATATATTTTGCCTTGAGCTGTCATGACCTATCAACCGTGACCTCTAGTTTTGAAATACAAGTAGTAATCTGCTGTCTTTGTTTATAACGTCAGACCAGTGCTTCATTGGTTTCTGAATTTCGTAGTTCTGGGACAAATTGGAAGTTTTCACTGTACTTCCGGTTTGTCCAAGAACTCATGCAACTCAAGGTTGTTTCACATTTTAAATTGATTTCTTAGTCATTTGGCATCTAAAATGCAGAATCATGCCTCAAATCCGTAGTGTATCATAGATTTTTCACAGATTATTGTACTTGGAATTTTGTTTTTTGTGCATGCAGCTTACCTTTAAGGTACCCAAAACTGAGTAAAATTTTTGCATTGTATTTTTCGTAAGATTTGCAGTCAGTTCTGTCATAGAAAAAAGGAGAAATGTTTTCTTAACTTCCTTCAACAGTGGTGCTTAATATCAATTTGCAAAGAATAAAATTGTTTGAGACATTTAAATAACATTTTCAATGGTTTATTGGAGTAGGTTTATACCTCAGCTATTTTATTTTCCGTGGATCCTACTTTTAAGATATAAAATTGAGCTATACAATGAGTAGTTTCAGTTATTGATATTAAAGCCTAGACAGATATGTGATATAAAACATAACCTGACATTTAAATACCAGGGTACCATAACACACATGCAAATGTAGTATAAACCTGGTATAAACTATCAAGTGAAGTCAAAGCAAAGGATAAATGTATCTAATTTCTAGCAGTATTTTTCAAATATGTGCATGCAAAATGGATCAATAGGCACCAAACATTTATGAAATAGTTTTGAAATAAATGAAGGTTTTTCAAAAATCAATTTAATTTGTTTGATTCATGGAAATTTCATGTATACTACACTTTTTATGATACTTAGTATAGATACTAGGTCCATACAAGGTTTCAAAACATGCTGTACTAGGTCTAATGTAGTATATTAGATTCATATACCGTATGTCTATCTAAACTTTAAGCTATCCATGTCATTGATATCAAAATTTGGTAAAAAAATTCGAATCGAATTTCCCCTAAACAAGTGTCATTTGATTTTCATGTAAGAAATTAAATGCTAAAGTTAAGGAAAACAGAATTTCTCCTAAACTTTTGATTGACAATTCAATGAATGTAATATTATGACTGCGTGATCTCGAGAAGGGATCTACCATTCGGTCACAAGCTTAATTCCACGACAAGGTGAGGTTCCGTTGAGCGCACACATGTTGAATGACCGATTTCTTCGTAAGATCTTGACATTTGACAGTCGGAATTAGCAGAGACGAAGATTCGCTGGCGAGAAAAGTCAGTCGTGGCCCGTGTATGGAAATTAAATTGTCACAGAAGGATAGCACCCATTGCCTGAGGGAAAATCCAAGATTTCAATCTAAATTTTGTGTATGTCCCTGGCTAAACAACCACTGTGCGTGTCGTGACCAAAAGTGTGAGAGCACCTAATCCCAAAATTCAACCAAGGTATGTGATGTGAGTGTAATATTTGAGTTTTCAATTTAATCCCTCCACAGGTTTAACTGTTGAATCACAGGCTGAATATATCCAATATTTCTTTATTGCTGCAAATAACGCGGGTGTAAAAACTGTTGTCTTCAATAATTGAGAACTTGGTGGAAGTACTACAGCACATCAGAAAATGTTACCCAAATGTGTAATTTGGCATCTGGTAAACAGTTTATACTGCACAGTCAGTAAAATAATTAAAGATCGACTCCTCATTTTATATAAAAACAATTTAGCTATGCCGATGTGGAGAGTTATTATCAAGCTGCCACTCTACATGATAAACTACATACAATTTTTGGTGCCTTAACTTTACTTCTATGTAGCAGATAATCCATTTCAGCCGTTAGATGCTATTCTCACAAGTGGTGCTGAGAAATTATAAATTTTGGCAATCATAGGTATCACTCGTGGTAAAGATATTGGTTTCTTGGAAGGATGTTATCCTAAGTTCATTGATCGACTATTCAGCGAGTTTTTCACATTTGCCTTATTTTATCTATCCGGAGATTTTGAAAAAAACATCTCAGGTCAAGAGTAATGTAGGAGCAGTCTCTAACCCTATGGTCTGCTGGAATTATAGACAACCGAGACACCAATTTTCTGCATGTCCAGAAAATCCGTCGATTTCCTGCTATCGCTGTGGGAAGGCGGGTACGTACGCTACAGATTGTTCAGATCGTAAAAAGCAAAAAAACTTGCCAACGAGTACCCAGATCAGCAGGAGGCCCTCAAAGCCAGTTTAGGGTGTGACACATCAACAAAAGCTCCCAAGATACTTGCCGAGAAAGAATGCGAACCATGCTAGGCTAGTGAACCCTCTCCGATCACGATATGAGATGATCACAAGGCTGCTAAAGCTCCGATACTGTCACAAAATGTTACCGAAAGGGATATGACCGTGGTAGCCGGTAATCCGATTGTCCCGTGGTGTGAAAGAACCGTACCATGCTCGTCTAAGGGATTATCCAGCGGCACATTGACGCATTTTTAGTGACAAAATTGCACCCGTCGGATGCAAAACTTCTGGAGAAAGGTGAGGCAGTCCAAAAAGATGTTGCATGCCATCAAAATAGACGGACTATTGACAGGTGACGTCCACCCGTGTGCTTTAGTACTGATCTCGCAGGATCAGATGGTAAGCTTAATCGACACTAGAGCCAGCTTCAGTTGCATAGCAGCCACTTTTGCAAGACAAGTCCTAAAAAACCATATGCATCAAATCCATCTCTACACTACCCTTTTGAGTAAGGCGCATAAAACTCGTCACTCTGTTGTAGGGAAACTTACGACAGATATCATCTTTAAGAGTACAACCAAGCCACGGGATTTTTACATTATACCCCAGCCGACCCTGAATCTTTATCTAGGAGTAGACTTTGTTCGACAATTTAACTTAGCTCCGGTATTATTCATCAGTAACTCCAATCGTAATTGACCAGACACTAGATCCTCAACCACTTCCGCTTCGACACTAATCAATAGCTACGATTAGACGCAGCCGTAACGATTTTTCCTACGCATGAGAAAGAAGGTCTAGGTTGGACTCCTTTGGTGTCTCCCGCTATAGTTGTGGGGAGGCTAAACCTACCAAGCAGAGAATTTTGCCATGTTTTTAGCGAAGGAAATATTGCTATACACTGAAGTCGATCGGCTATTGGGACTGGGTGTAATTAAAGAATCGTGAAGTGCATGGGCTTCACCAACTACCTTTGTAGTTAAGCCGAATAAAGCCTGACGATGCTGGGCGCCTGAATGTAGTTAAAGGCACTTATCTACTTCCGTTGATCGAGGGTATCTCATGTCGGTTAGAGACCCCAAAAACGTATTCATGCAGATCCCATTGGGTCCCAGTTCGAAAGAGAAGACCGCCTTCACGATTTAACTTTGTGACAATGCCTTTTGGCCTGTGTAATGCATCGCAGACTATGACACAACTCGCGGATAAGGTTATATCACCACACCTACGGCACCAAGTCTTCGTATACCTAGATGACTTAATATACTATAAGTAACTTGACGAGCATATCGTCCTACTTTAGGAGGTGGCTTTGCATATCCGGAAAGCAGGGCTAACCATCAACATCCAAAAGGGTCAGCGCATCGTCATAGACGTTATGTATTTAGGTCTCGGTAACATCAAATCGGACCCGGGTAAGACTAAAGTGATAGACGCCTTACCCCCGCCTAAAACCAGCAAGAAGTTACCCCGATTCCTGGGTTTATGTGGTTGGTTTCAGCAATTTGTACGTAATTAGGCGACTATCACCACGCTTTGTTGTCTCCATGATGTCGTATTCATCCTGCATGGTAACCTTTGCTAAGCTTTAATGCGAAGTTGTATTTTCATTGTTTGATGTTGCAGCAGTTGTACCGGAATCTTACATTTGAATAGTCTTTATTTTCGATTTGAAATCGATGTGTTTCCCGTAGGAAGAATGGGTGTTGTGCTTGATTATAATTCTTTTTTGGGACGTAGCATTTATTCGATGATTAAAGTCTTATCAATTAAGGAACTAAAGTCTTATCAATTAAGGAACTAACATTCTTCTTCTTCATACAATTGATTTTCACTGAGAATGTTTAGGTTTCAAGTTCTTAGGTAAGAAACTATCTAAGTCTTACATCAGAAACTTAAAATTCTTTTGCACTAAAACTTTCCGTTCGCATTTGTTTTTATTTCACTTGAAACTAATTCATTTGAAATACGAGAATCGCTTTGCTTATTTAACATTCCTTCATTTTACAGAATTCAGTTCAAATGTCAAGAGTGTTAACCTAAAACTCGGCAAATAGAGTTGTCAAACTTCAAGCAACTTGGTTTAAAGGCGCTTGCAATTACTCTCTATTTTCTACTAATTTCTAGTTTTATGTGACTCCCTTAGCAACCTTCATACCAATGCAATAGTGCCTGAAAAAACATATATCACTAATAATGCTAAAGGTGGAGCGAAAAGGCAGAATTTTTCTAAAAGATTACGTTATTGACAATCTTGTTTTTGTAGGGAAAAGAACAACGTTCCTTCGAAGATGTTTGGCCCCAAAAGCGTCCTATCGTATTAAAGTTGCTAAAGCAGGAGACAGTAACTCAACAGGAATGGCAGGATTTATTTTATAGTGTCCATTTAGTGTGTTTATGGGACGAAAAAGGCTCCGCGAAAATTTACGAATGCTTGCGGGATGACATTGTAGACTTCATCGTCCAGGCTCAGAAACGAGTACTCGTACAGCGTGAAGATCAGGCACTTTTGAAGACGTACATCATCGAGTGGCGAAAGTTCTTCACGCAGAGCAACTATTTGCCGTTGCCATTCCGGCAACTGGAAATATCGATGCAAGGTAAAAGTACGTCAAACCACACGTCATCATCTGGAAATCCTCAGAAAAAGCCGGCCAACGAAGAAAGTATCGTTCGGAAGCTTATGTTAGACTCATGGAATCAACACATATTTAAGGAGATCAAAGATCGTCTGCAAGACGCTGCTATGAAGATTGTTCACGCTGAGCGAAATGGAGACGCCTTTGATTCTCAGTTAGTGATAGGTGTTCGAGAAAGTTACGTGAATTTATGTTCAAATATAGAAGATAAATTGGAAATATATCGAACAAATTTCGAAGCAGCATATCTAAATGCAACGGCAGCTTTTTATCGTTTGAAGGCAAATGAACAACAGCAAATGAATGGGGTGCAAGTTTTTATGCGATACGCAGACACGAAGCTTCGCGAGGAAGAAGCGCGCGCCCAAAGGTATTTAGAACCAAGCAGCTACCACCCATTAGCACAATGTTGTGTTAACGTTCTAATTGGAGATCATTTAACAACACTTTTGGCTGAATGTGCGCCACTGATAAAAGGCGGTGAGACGGACCGCCTTAATTTGATGTTCAGATTGCTAGATCGTGTGCAAGGTGGTGTGGATCCTATGTTGCGCGATTTGGAAAGTCATATTGTATCTGCTGGTTTAGCCGACATGCTTTCCGCTGCCGACGTTATTACGCAAGATTCCGAAAAGTATGTTGAGCGATTGCTAGAATTATTCCGTCGGTTCAGCACTCTAGTAAAGGAAGCGTTCAATGACGATCCTCGATTTTTAACTGCTAGAGATAAAGCTTTTAAAACAGTGGTTAATGATACAACTGTGTTTAAGGTATGATATCCTAATTAATTCTTGTATCGGCATACATTAAAGTTTTTGTCTTAAACAGCTCGAACTGCCTACCGCGATAACAGCTCGTGGCACAAAAGTCACAGCACCTGAAAGCAAATGTCCAGAACTTCTTGCAAATTATTGTGATATGTTATTGCGACGGACTCCGCTGAGTAAGCGTTTAACTAGCGAACAAATTGAATCGAGACTCAAAGATGTTTTACTCGTTTTAAAATATGTAAGCAATAAAGATGTTTTTATGCGTTACCACAAAGTTCATTTAACAAGGAGGTGAGCAGATAATGTTTCTTAATCTTATTCTCTTTTAAACATGACTAAATGAATTTCAGATTAATATTAGATTCAAGTGCAGATAGTGAGAAAGAAGAAGATATGGTGGAATGGTTGAGAGAAGTTGGTATGCCGGCAGATTATGTCAATAAGTTAGCAAGAATGTTCCAAGATATCAAAGTAAGTTTCCATGCAAAATTTATTATGATAGCTAAGGATAAAACAATCGACAGCAAATTTACCACTAGAAAATTTTCGGATTGAGCTTAGATTGAAATTTTAAGTTTATTTGTGGATTCATGAAGACTTGATAGTCTTCTGAAATTTGTAAGAAAATAATGTAAGCCTGTTATACCCACACACATCATGAGAAATTCCTGTATATGGGTAAAAAAAGGTTCCGCTTGAAGACAAAAAAAAAACAAAAGTGCTTTGTTTTTACAGATGCTCAACGTTTTATTAGTTTTTACAAATTTTGTTTATTTATTGCGGGCAGCAATAAGCTGACTTACCCAAAATTTCTCTTAAATCAGTGAATAATCGTGGGTAAATATGAAAAAATACAATGACATGCTCCTGATGTGCTTTTATGTAGGTAATACGGGTTTCTCCAATATTAACAGTAAAAAACTCTAAAATACTTGTTGATCCCTGGTGTGAATACAATTGGTGTGAAAAGATTTGTTTCAAGTGATTTTTCGGACGGGCTATAAGTCCATTCAGTTATCATACGTACTGCTTTAAAAACGTATCGCAGCTGGGTGGATGAACACGGCGAAGCGTGTTACTAACCACATTGTTGTGGTCGAGTACAACCTCACTCATTTTTTGTTCGCACAGACTTTTTCTTATATAACATTATGATACTTTTTTAAATCTTACACATTTAACATGTTTTAAATGCGTTTATGGTCTTGGATTGGTTGCTCCCACGCTGCTTACATCTTTCCTGCTGGTACATCCACTTATCTGCTAATTCAACCGCTTAGCTGCTGTCTGTCAAGATGAGTAAGAACTGGTTTATAGGAGCAACAAGGCTTATCCTCACCGAAGCTTTAACTAACTAAATTGGGCTTGTTGTGTTCCGCTTGTAACGAAGCCACAAGGCTTATCTTTATGCCCAGGATAATTAACAAAATTAGGCTAAGTAGGTAAGGCCTTTATTTAGCCTTTCTATTTTACACGCATCAGTTGCTCGTTTGGGCCTGTGGCCAGGTTAAAACACGAGTTAGAAAACGTTTAACTAATTTATTCACAATATTCCGATATTCTAAGTTACATGATTACTGAATACTATTGAAATAATGCAAGGGGGCTTAATGTTTAAGCGTGCGTCTATGTTGCGAGATCTCGATCCACTGATAAGCATTCATTTCAATTGTCTGCAAGTTGCTATCAGCAAAAAATGCTGATCGCGCACACGCGCGACCACCACGTGCTCTAACTGGAACGTTCACCGTCTCAAGCAATTTGCTGATAATGCACATGTGTGCATTTTCTTCGAACTGCAAATTGCTACGACGGAAACGAGCAACTCGTTCTGCACGTGGTGGTCGGGCACTGGCATTGGAGTGCAGTTGATGCGGGATGCGTACATAACAGTCGTGCATCGGGCATCAGCATCCCGTAAATACGGGATGCATGCGTGACAGTCGGGGATCGGGATGATTGATCCGCCACACTCGCATTGTGCACTTCGTAACAATATCACATTTGCGAGTGTCGATACACTCAAGATAATACGATGCTTTTACTATCTGTAAGCAAAAGCTCGAAAGAAGTTTTAGTGCTAAAACAAACAAAAATTGATTGTTATAAAAAGAATGCTCTGCATCCACATAACTAAATACCGATGTCTAGCAGTGCAGCTAGCATTTTTTATGTACGAGTACATCGAACCCTTTAAAAACCTGCTTTATTAGGACATGTAGTGTTGATTTCGCTAAGGTATAAGTGTTCATCGTAACCAAAATTGTATGTTATCTTTGACGAATTGTCTCCCCGTGTCTTAGGAATTTGTTTATTCACACATTAGAGTATTCCACAAGAAAAGGGTGCAGTAAACAAATTGAGAAACGGCGAGAAAATCCGGTGGTCGCTTATGGGATATTTCTTCCGTTATACAACATCAAATATGTGAAAATTCCAAACCAAATGGACTTCATAATCTTACATTCATCTTTTTGAAGTAAAAAACTAACGGTTTTCATCAATATAAAATAATTAAACAAATTCGGTAGACAGGAGTATGGACTTGTCAGAATGGTTTTGTACTCAACCTGTGATTTGCGGAAAAATATCTCACGCCAAAAATAAGTCAACACAAGAAACATTTCAATGACAGGTATATTAAATTTTTGGATTAAAACATTTCACTTTCAGCGGATGCCATAATATCACTCTATTGTTAATGGCGTTTACTAAACAAGATCTTAGAACATTTATGTTATTCATTTTATCTGTTAATTTTGAGAAGTAGTGCCTGGTTGGATGAAAACTTCAAAAAACCGTGTGTTTTTGCCATCGTCATTATAACACTACAGACCATTTTGTGTCCTTGCTTCCGTAGGTGTCGCTCCCAACTGTCTGGGTCTATGGAAATTTGAAATCCGAAACGCGATCTACTCTCGTTTACAGAGCCGGACCAGCGCTTTGTAATAATTTTACTCCATCCGATCGCTCGAGATTTCCCGAAGGAAACCTAAATCAACCTCTCAACGGTTTATGACGTGAAGTCTTGAAGGCGCAACCACGAACTGTGCATCTTAAGGCCTACAAGTTCGGATGCTCGCAGTCTACTCCGAGGTGGCTGCTTGTGGGCCAGCCAGTTCGTAGAGAAATTTTGGTCGCAGGTCTTACGCGAGTAGACTTTGCTCGAATACAATATCCAGCCTCCGATTAAATGCCAGTTTGAAAACACGTCGATCATCTTCTTCAACTCGATATCTACTTTACTCTACTGTTCTCTTTGAAACCGCCCGACATTACAAAACCATAAATTCCAAAAACAAAACACGCGTTACCGAATACGTTCCGACGCGGTGCCAGAAATATTCTACTCGAACATGACATATCCTACGCTAATTAAAAATCACAAACTCAAGTTAGAGCACCGCGTACCGACCCGAAAGACTGAACCGATCAGTCACGGATTGTAAAATACCCTACCCCTTAGGCGGCATACTTGTCTCCCGCTTCTATTACCCGCTAAAAATCAAGACTACCGAAATGAAAGAGAATTGTTACTTTAATAATTAATGTATATTTTCAAAGATAATAGAGCTTTGGTAAATCAAACCTAAACTTTCCCTCGTAACTTTAGTCTTGGATTTCCCGTTATTTCGTTTGACAGACGTTTATCATCTTCACGCTCCACACTCAAAAACAATTTGCCAACGGTTTACAATTTTTACACTATGACATTTATATTTTAACTGCTATGAAAAAGGATACAGTTTAAAAATCCAAAACTATACTATCCTTTCTTGTGTCCTTACATCCTAAGCGTACTTTTAAGCGATTAGGTCAAATATAGAATATATATATATATATATATATATATATATATATATATATATATACATATATATATATATATATATATATATATATATATATATATATATATATATATATATACATATATATATATATATATATATATATATATATATATATATATATATATATATATATATATATATATATATGTATTTTAAATGAGTTTATAATGTTCAATATTCATTTTCCTATATCCTGTTAAAAGTCTACAAAATATTTTGATTATGTAGAATTAGAAAAGTGTATTGAGAAAGAGGGAGAGAAAACGAATTTAATAAGTTGGGTCGACCGTATTTTGACTGCATTCATTGAATGCTATATGTGCACAGTTTAATCAGTTGAGAATTGTATTTTAACTCGGTTAACAACTTTCTGCAAAGGATCTCAAATCCATTGTTAATACTAGTAAATATCGTTTAACATGACAATCTACGCTATTTTCTTCAATTCATAGTTTTACTTAATTTTTAATTCGATATAATTGGGTCACGTATTTCTAGTGGTCTTCGTGTCGTTTCACATAAATATACTTTCAGTATACAATTCGAAATATCTGACCTTCTAAAGCAATATAGTGACTAACATCCATCACTATCGCCATCACTACCCGTCGCCCCCGTTAAATTTCCCCTCGCCACTGACGCATGCTCATCTATGTCGATACTTTTGCAGAAATGAACTGCATACTTCAGTTTCTCCAGAAGAACAGCCTGTCAAATTTACAATTAGATTCGAAAAGATTGTCTCAGTTAATTATAGGGGTTTCCAATAAGAAGTCTTATTTTGATATTAAAAGAAAAATGCCATTTTTAATATAAATGATCGGATGTTTATTCCATTATAAAGAGGAACGTATGCCGTTAATAGTGTAAATAACATCAGGCAAATAACCACAACGACCACGCTTACAGGGCCATATCCTTTTCATGAAATTTTCCATAACCAAATCGGAAAGTGGCTGGCCTATGTCCTCGATAGCCTCACGAATTCCATCTTTGAGGTCTTGAATTGACGCTGGGCTGTTGGCATAGACCTTCTCTTTGACGTGGCCCCAAAGGAAGAAGTCGCAAGGTGTTAAATCACAAGATCTATTCAAAATGACACCTCTTATTGGGAAACCCTATAGAACCCACTTTGCATGAATATCTTTGCATTTTTAGCAAAAAGAATCAATAAGCGGGTTGTACTTGTCGAGGACTTGAAGGACGAAATCCCGAAAAAAATTCACAATTTATGCAAGAATCCAATTGAAGAGCGTCAACTGTCAAAAGATTTTCTCATTGGACTGGGCGGATAGGAAACTTCACTTTTCATCGCTTAATGAGCGTATTTCGATAATTTCAAACTTTGCACGGCATAAATCGGTCAAAATCTGAATTTTCCTCACAATTTTCACGATCGTATCGAGTACAGTGGTACCAGTTCCTCTCAATGACTTTCCGCAAACGAAAATACAAACGCACCCCGACGTCGAACCGTAGAATATTCCAAAATAATCCACAAGTGCAATTCAAGCACAGCCCAGAAGTCGCTCCGGTGTCGTTAGAATTGCTGGACGCACCGTCGAACTGGTGCAACTTAGATTAGGTATACTAATGTGCCGGATGGTAGACTGGGTGACTGCTCGCGAGTTCAGCCTAGCACTGAAGACAACCAAAGTTGCTATCCAGACAAAGAAGGAGAAGGAGTTCTGGTTGAGTCAAAATCATCAGTAAAGTACCTGGTGCTGTTGATCGACTCGCGGGTGAGTTTTTCAGAGCAAATCAGGGCAACGGCTAATAGAGCTGGTTTAGTAATCGAGCAGTCGCCTAAGCAAACTGCTCGAAAACTTTCATAACACCTACCTGAAATTTTAATTGCAGATTCGAAAAAAACATTTTTTTTTTAATTATTTCAATTTATAATTATAAATCATAAAAAAATTTTGATTTCTTTTTATTTTTATTGAATATAAATTTTAGATTTTTTTTCTATATTAAATTTAGTCTTTGCGTTATAGTTATATTCTTTATGAGTTTTACCTTTTCCTATTATTACTTAAATTTTTCTATATTATTTTTCACACTTTAAAAAGTTCAATTCTGCAATTAAAATGTGGATATGGCAACATCTTTTCCCGCTGCACATGCACGTATTGCATTGACGAAGGCAAGTGTGCAGCGGAATGAGTGGAAGGCTCGTCAACTGCCGTTGTACGAGGTCCCGCAAGGTGAGTCCGCTTGGGATCGCCAAAACGCAAGCACACCGGTGAGAAATTCGAGAACTTGCGCGACAACAACTCGGATTTGGCGGTGTTATGTAAAATCGGGGAGTTTTTGAATTTGCCGTGAGGGGCACTAATGGACGACGCTGTCTTCGATTGGAAGAGAAGAAACAGTGAAATAAAATTGTGAAGAATTTGCATTGATCCAAAATAATTGAGTGTTGTACATACAAGTACACGTATTACACTTTGCAAGGAAAGGAAAATATTCTTACAACAATTACTATCGTCAGGGTTCTGATCGAGTGGTCTTTTTGTGCTTGACAGAAAGGTGTGTACTTATCCCGCATATGTGTGAAGCAACAAAGGAGAGAAAGATCGGGAAACAAAGGAGAGAAAGAACGGGAAATAGCTGTCTCGTCGTGATCGTCACTTTAGTGCAGTCGATTAATTTTCTTTTGATGATTTTTAATTTATATTTGTTGCGGAACGAGATTCTTGTGCGGGAATAAAACGAAACAGCTGTCTCATCGTGGTCATCACATTGTTAGAGATTGTCAGAAGAAGCATTTTGGTATTGTACATCACTGATCAAAAGCTAAATTCAGAGGCTAAGAGTTTTCCAAGTGATTGTGTGCGCGATCGTAACGGCGTCTTTGCCATATCATACGATATGTACTCGTAGTATTTATCAAACGACATTTAATTTTAAATGACAATAGAAATGGCTTCCGAATCTATTTGACTTCCCGCAATTTGGAGATATTTAAAATACAAATGTGTGATGGCTCCGTTAATAAATAATATCAAATCGAATAATGTTATTTGTAGAAAAATTGTGGTTGTGTTCTGATCATGGTATACCAAAATAATTAAAATTGTGCGTTTTAATTCGCGCTAGTAAATACTCTTGATTTTCGGGAGCTACCCGTGTTCCCCCGTCGTCGTGAGCCAGTGTGAATGATCACTTGTCGTGTGTTATTTCTTGAACAGTTGCATTTTAATCCATTCAACTTCACGAATCCACTTCGAATTAATTCAACCTTTTTATATTAAACAGTCTTGAGTGAACAGGTAGTCTTAGTGGGACGTTGAAAAAGTTAAGCAACATTAATGGGTGGTCAGGAAACTATTGTAATTATTAGCCATTTTGGCCAACTTTTGAGAATCTTTTCTTCTCGCTGTAAGTGCGGACTGAGAAAAAGCAATCAAATTAAAACACACGGATAATTTTACTGTGAATGAACTGCGTGAAAAGAAGAATGTTTATGAAGTCGCTGATTCCAGTGTCGGGCTGCATATAAAGCTTTATGGTATATTAAATGAAACCAGAGGATTCAGTCGGATTAGATGCAATCGATGAAGATTTATGTGAAAGATTCAACCGTGGATAAAGTTATTTTTAAGTGAATCTTTCCAATGTGTGCTGTAAAAAAAATCAAACAAATGAAAGTTAAATTAGTAGAATCTGTGGTCACTCTATTTGACTAATTAATGAGATAAAAACGAATGCATGAAACAGTGTTCTAAAAGAATTGATTCCTAGTCTTAAAAATCAGTTTTCAGTCATCACCAAATCGTCAAGGGGCGCTCGTCGAGGATGCCGGTGAATACCTGTTTGTTATTTTTATTAAAAATATTGTGTTTATATGTTAACGTACAAATTTTAATTAATTGCTAGTATGATTTAATGAAATAGTTTAAAGAATTTGTAGTTTGAGAAGGACCGTATGAACATTTATTCAGGGTGAAGAAGTAAGACCTTCCTCCTTCGTTGGTTGATCGGTACCTAGTTTTTCCATATTTTTTCAAAAATTAAAACCAAAAAAACGGTTAAGGAATCATCCAAAATTACTGGGATAATTTTAAAGGATTCAGCTGAAGATAATTCAAACATATTTAAGATGAATAATTTAACCTCTTAAATTATTTAGTTTTGTAAAACTATAAATCTCGCAAATCTTTGTTGATCGTTAATTTTAATATGGAAAATATGATAATCTACGAACACGATTGCACAACTGGAGTCAGGACAAGCTAAGAATTATAAATCATCGTCAACAAGGATTTTTAAATCATTAGATATGCTTGAGAGATTTTGCTAGCGCACGACAGAAGAAAATCAGTCGATTGCACAGATCCAGTGCATTCGAAACTTCAGTCACATGCTCCATTTTTTTAAGAAATAAAGTAATTAAGAGAAGGAAATAAAATAGAGAATGTTGAATTAAACTATAAACTCGGTCTTTCCTTTCCTCCAACCTGACCGGGACCCGCAACGATGACCGGGCCACTCCACTAAAATGACCTAGCCATCGGGCGCGCTCTCCCCTTTTATTGGGTTTTAGGGGCTCTTGCCCGGGGAGAGTGGCCTTCCGCTCACGTGTCCTTTTACGGTATAGAGTTATATGATTCCATCGCATAATACTATAACATAAATTGGCCAAGTTTATATTTCTCATTTGATGGGAAAATTCATGCAAATTATGTTTGTATGAGTTTTTCACTCAAATGGAAAATATATGGCCACGTCTACATTTGGATCTTGATCCGGTTGAGAAGGTGCGAGGGGGCACCGCTTCCACCTGGATGCCCCACACTTATTTTTGGGCCATAAATATCGTTGGTAACGACGAAGTCTGTCCCAAGTCCGTCTGTTTTCTCCCGGCCCAGTTTGTTACTGGCTATAGAAAAGTTCAACCCTTAGTAGGTTACCTCGGCCTTGACACAAGTCGATCGGCTCTAGATCGCTTCGAATTCGTGAATGCGAAATTTTTTGTAGTGGGTCTTGTGCTGGGGAAAAGAACCCACCCCACGACACCGCAACGCTAGCCTGCCAGCGCATTCACGGGTCCCTACACAAGGCCAAATCTCCGCGGATAATACTATCATCTTTCGTCGAGGCAGCAGACCATCGCTGCAGTCCTTTACGGACATATCTCTACCAAATTCACTACACAGCTTCAGGCGCATTGGCTCTGAGTCGACTTATGGCCATCGTAGGGGGACCCAACCCATCAAAAAGGCGACTTTCGACGCGTCCTGTACATTTTATGCGACTGTATGCAGCAGAATTATGGGGCCACACTCTCAGCAAGGAGCTGTACCAAAAACGCTAAGCACAGGTACAGAGAAGCGGAGCATTGCGTTTTGCTTCTGCGTATCCAACAGTCCTTGATTCGGCGGTGCTAGTCATCGATATCTTCGTCTTTGCTAGAAGGCACTACAAGGAAACAGGAGAACTCTCACCAGATAGTCTAAACTGGGAGATGTTCGGATCGGTTGATAAATGGAACCATGTAGTAGTCCTAAAACATTGAAAAGGCCTTACAGCAGCTGGGCGTCGGGGATGGGAGATCACTTTTCTACTAATCCCTCTTCCTCCCTCCCCTCTCGCTAGAGGAGTGATCCCACAATTTGAAGGCGCCTCACGGCATAGCAAAATGAGGCTTAGTCCGAAGTAATGTGTTAAACGTTTCCAGCCTGGGTTCTCAGGTTCACAGGGGAGGAGTTTACTGTTCAGATGTCTTGCGCGTCTGAAAGCGCCACACTCAGGGCGTGGATGGTCTTCACCTCCAAACCGCAAAAATATCAAATCCGTGTATGCTTTATTTTATTAATCATTATAAATTTTATAAAAACATAAAGCACGTTTCAAAACATTAAAATAACCAAAAAAAAACGTAATGGCCCACTAAATTTGAATCTAAATTTGAAAAATATCACAACAAAAAATATCAAACGAAAAAAAACAATATATTTCTATAAAATGCGAATTATCTAATATCAATTAATTGGAAAAAACGGGAAAAACCATCCAATTCTATTAAAAGTTACATATCATTCAAAGCATTAATCCTAGATATTTACAAAATTGAAGAAACATATATTATAGAATGATTAAGAGCAAGAAAAACATCAGCAAAGATAGTAAAACAAAGTACTATATAACCAACTTCCAAGCGAAATATGGAGGGGCATAGAAAGTATACGTCAACTTTATTGGCGAAAATATTCAAAACCTAAAAAATTCTTTGATTTTGTAAATATCAAGCGCAAAACCCCCTATGGCATTCAAGAATTCAGTCTCTTTTTGTCTAGCACTAATGTGTGAAATTTCGGCAAGTTTTATTACAATTCTGTGAGCCCATCAAAGTTCCGTTTTATCTGAAATGGTGTATATTTTAATTTCTGAACAAGAAATGTCTTTTTCCTCCCAGCTTTCTGATTGAGTACAAATATATATTACTGCGGCCACTGCATGGTTTTAAACGAATTACGTATATACTGGAAATATTCTTACGTAATATCAATTCATAAGAATGACAAACGGCTAAACAGCTAATCGCAAGCTTTTTGAAAAAAATATTTTAGAACAAAACCTCCCCTCATAGGGCACACATAAATGAAGAGCAACACGGGTTCCAAAAAACAGATCCACTACTGCCAATCTTATTATGAAATCAATGTTCTACGTGGTTTAGAAAAACGCTTCAGGTTGATGCGATGCATACAGACTCCTGCGTTCGACCGTATGAATCATGAAGCATTGATAAATAAACTCTGTAATTTTGGAATCTCCGATCGCTTACTGAGCTGCATCCATTCCTACTTTAAAGATTGTCCTCAAGTTTTCAAATTTCAAGGCGGTTTATATAAAATAATTCATGTCATTTATGGGGCTCCTAAAGGAAGTTATCTCGATCCTCTTCATTTTAATATTTTCATATCTGATCTCTCAGTTGTTTCTTATGATGTATTTAATGGCTTTTATGCAAATGATCTCAAAGTCTACCACGTCGTATCATCTCTATCGGGTATGATGTTTGTAAAGTTTGGATTTAACACTCTCCTTGCTTAGTGCAATTTCCTCTAAACTTAGAAAAATGCAAGGTTAAAGGTTTTCTAGGTTTTCTATCACATCAACAGTGCAACACAGTGGGGTCGAAACATTGTAGACTATGATGTCATCCTGGATCAAAAGCTTCACTTGAATCTTCATTATGATGAAGTTTTCTCCTGGTCCAATGAAATGAGGGATCCGATCAAACAAAAAACCAACGAGTTCAAGAATATATCAATAAAAAATCACTATAGATTTCATTAGCATGCCCCATTCTTGAATATGCCTGTCAATCTGGAATCCTTTTTTATATCGACGCTGATCGGTTAGAAGGTCCTGAAAAAAACCCTACTTTTTGCACTGAAATTCCTTTACAAGCCTAGGAAATTCCACACAAAAAAGGTAGTTTTTATAAATTTAACATTATATTTATGTAAAAGATCCATACATTACGTGAAAGATATAATCACGAATAATATCCAATACCACACATAACTCACTACTTTCTATACACAAATAAAATTATTCAAATAAAATGTATATCCCTCTCTAGGTAAGCGAAGACTTGAATGGTCAATTCCGATCGTCAACATCACGCCATGATGCCATTAATATAAAAATTTTAAATGCTGGTGCTTGGGCACGATGTTCTGAACGTGTATCCGTTAGTTTACCACTAGAATTAGAAGATTATATTCCTGATGTGGAAGATTTTTATAAGAAAAAACATTCCGGACGAAAATTGCAATGGTATCATCATATGAGTAATGGCACTATAACATTTGTGAATAACGTAGGGCGCTTCGACTTAGATGTAACGACTTTTCAAATGGCAGTGCTATTTGCATGGAATCAACGTCCATTAGAAAAAGTTTCGTATGAGAATTTACGTTTAGCTACGGAACTACCAGGTGACTTTCATTTTAAAGAAATTTTCACGAAAATTGTTGTAACATTAACTTTTCCAACAGATCCTGAACTGCGAAGAACATTGTGGTCGTTAGTTGCATTTCCTAAACTTCGGCGACAGCTGCTTCAAATGGATCCGGTTTGTCAAGCACCGAAAGATTTCGCTGAAAATACTTTGTTTTGGGTGAATCAAGAATTTTCTATAATAAAAAATGGAAAAGCGCAGCGCAGAGGGAAGGTAAGTTTATCTTTCAAGTTAAGATAAAGCAAACATAATTTGACACTCAACACAACGTTGCAGTTCAATCTTATTGGCCGCTTACAATTGAGTACAGAACGTTCTCAACAAGAGGATAACCAATCAATCGTTCAATTGAGAATACTGCGAACGCAAGAAGCAATAATAAAAATCATGAAAATGAGAAAACGCTTGAACAACGCTGCTCTTCAGGTAAAGCGTTTTCCTTTTCCCTATAACGACATAAAAATTGTATTTAAATTTAATCCATTCTCAGGCTGAGCTTATCGACATTCTAAAAAACATGTTCCTACCTTCAAAGAAAATGATAAAAGAACAACTAGAATGGTTAATCGAACACAAGTACATGCGTCGTGATGATGACGATATAAATACTTTTATCTATATGGCTTAGTATGAAATGGAGTGTGAAACTAATATTGTTCTTTTGTAAATGAAGCACGTACTATTACTCCTCTTAAATATAGTAAGAACGCATCTAAATTATTGAAATGAATGAAATAACAGCACGCTGGCACCACGTACGCCATTAAAGCAGATAAAATTTTATTGTTACAATTATTTTTATTGATTGGCTGAGAAACTGACGATCCGCATAACTCTGGCGGTTTTTAGTTCATGTTGCATGTTTGCCATGCTTGGCTTTAATATAAACCAAAAAAAACTTGATCCGTATTGTATAGAAAATATTATTCCCAAATAGATAATTGGATTTATAGAAATCAGAAAAAAATTGTGAATTATTCCCGTTCGATAAATGTTCTGTGTTTGCCTGATTTACAGATTGTATTGATTTAAAACTTGATCGCAAATTCTATGAATATTACTCAACATGTTATGTGGAATGAGTTAATACTAATCGTTATCAAAGTAGCTTAAATGTTAAGAAACGAACAAATATGAAATCTCGAAAGTTTTATTTTAACGTTTGTTTGAATTGTAAAAGATGAAAGAAATTTGAATACATTTAATCTGTAATTATTGCTGTTATTTAAGTAAGGATAAAATGATGATGAAATTAAGGACTAACTAAATAGAAATTATTTAGACATTGTTTTGACTTCGGTCAAATCTCATATGTAAAGAATTGTAAAAAAATATTAAAGTGAAGATGAAAAGACGTGAATAAAATATTGAGTCATTATCAAATAAACAATTGCTAACAATTGCCTAATTTTTTATGGATATGATAAATTCTATGCATTATTCAAAAAATAATATTTCTGAAAATGTTAATTGACGATAATTTGTGTTTATAAGATTTCGAAATTGAATAATAATTACGCGTGCAATAGAAATTTGGGAATATCCTCCACCAAACTCAATTAAAGAGCGGTCAGGTGAATTTCTTGTTTTATATTCAACTCGGTGAAGTGGTTAAACGAAGAAAAAGATTACACTATCGACTATTCCACGCGTAGAATAATTTAAGTGCTGGTAACGGTGGAGAAACAGGCCTTCCCAAAACAATTATCGCCATAGACACATCAGGATTCACTTAAACGTAATAAAAAGTTTAATGGGAAATCGAGTGTTCAATGCTCGATTTTCTCCTTGTTGTCCATTCTACTACGGGTATCATGGTGGCGGATTTGTGTGATTTTGATAGAATTCGATGAAGCTTGGCTAACGGAATCTTGTTTGTTCTAGGCATTTGTATCATAATGAAGCAAATCAAACCTTTTCTCATAAAATTTGACCCTCACGACATCTTATGTTTAGTTTTCTAAATCAGCCCTACATGAAGGCGCAGTGGCGGCAGGAATTTGATTTCTCTGATTTTACAATATTTTGATACCATTTGATCGGGCTTGGTTTAATATCATGTGTCCTGGGCGTTTGACTGGAGAGTCGTTAGTTGTCAAGATAATAAAGAATAAACATCTCCATACAAATTGGATCCGGCGGCATTCCGACATCTGAAAAATGTTGATATTGAGTCTCAAAAACTTGGGGCTTTTACAAAAAAAAAATTGCATAGTACGAAAATGCTTTTTACATCTAGTCCAATCGAATGGCATCAAAATCTCGCCAAACGTTACATGACTGTTTCAAGATAATTAATTAACTCAGATGCAAACGGTCCAAAGCCCGTTTGAAAAAGGAGGAGAGTTTCTCATGACTCCCTGAACTATAAATCCTTGTACAAAAGCCCCTCCCTCCTCCAAGTCAATGTGTAATGCAACCTGTCTCGAGTGGCTTAGTTGATAGCCGAGGCTAATTCCGACGGCCACAAATGATGTCTTTGATATCCGGCTGCTCAAAGAATAACTAAGCTTTACCGCTGGCAAATTGTCTCTGACAGTGGTGGACCTATAAACCTGGAGCGCCTGACATTTCAGTTGTAAGTGGGAAAGTTATCCTTATAGCGAAGAATAGTCTTCACCCCGCCAGATACGCTCTGTGGATCTAGCTAGAACGTTCACAAGGTAACAATTAGGGCTAGCACTGATCCAAGAACCCTGGACCCAGAGAAATCAAAACCAAAGACTAAACACTCGACACTCCACAATGATTTGAAGCATTCGTTGCTTTCAGACGTGTTTTTTAATCAGTAGTGTTTATGAAGATGTTATATGTCCGTAAAGGACAGCAGCGATGGAATGCTGCCTCAGCGAGCTAAATATCTGTGCTCAGCTGGAATTGATAAGGTCTAGGAGCACGTACATGTACTGGCAGTTAACTGTCTGCAGCGTCACGGGGCGGGCTCTTTCCCCTAGCACCAAGTCCACTACAAAATATTTCACTTGTACGAATTAACAGATGGAACTAATCAGACCAATTAGAAAAGACCGAGGCCAGAACTTAAAGATGCAATATATCTTTCTATCTACTGACTTATTTTGGCCGCGCGGGTTCAGAGAACGACCTCGTCTTTGACGAGGGATGTTGTAGCCCACGATAAGAGGTGGGCATCTCGATGGCATTGGTGCCCCCTTATAGCCCTCCCAGCCTGACTTAGGGCCCAGATGGCATGAGTCAACAACTTTGGGGATATTTTTACTTCATGAACCCAAAAAATTTAAATCATGAGGCTATTGAGTATATAAAATTATTATTTTTTTTATGATTCAGTTGGAAAAAGGAGAAAAAATCAACCAACACTTTTCAAAAATTAATTATAATGTCAACACAAGAGCAAAGTGAGCTTTAATTCTACATCTAATATGTTATGATCTAATTCTAATGAAATTCAATCAAAAACAAACAAACAACAACACTTAATATAGCAATAATGAGCTGAAGCTCAAAACTAAGTCACGAAAAACACAAAACAAAATAACCACGAGTAATTTAGACATTGTCATTCAGCCAACAATACCTAGACTGCTCCGACCCAGCTCGACCAGCCTCAACGAATCTAGAGCAAATGCGTATCTCCATTGGAATTGTTGGTCTCGCGAACTCATATTTTGAGGATATTTTATCTGCTTATCGGTGGCCTGTCTATATGCGTGATATAAAATTGGGACCCCTTCAGAATCCAAAACATATCGATTCACGACTACACGAATGCTTCTGGAGGAACGAAGCCAGTAGCGAGACAAGTCTCAATATACCCATCTACAGGGTGGAGCGGTGGTGAAATCCAGGGGTTTTCACTCACAGCTACAGATCTTGCGATATGATTCTGAATTCTGAATATGAAGATATCGACTCTCGTCAATTTAGCAATTTGATAAATTCTTCTATTTGATATAAGAGTATCTTTGGATATGAGAGTAGGTTTACGCAGAAATAAAACGAGGAATTACGTGACAAAATGAAAAACGCTTTATTCTCCAATGGCGTACTTTACTGAACAGGTTATTAATAATATCGACACGAATCTCGTTCACAGAACTCCTCTCATACAACAGATAACTTTAGAGCTTTGATTGCACTTGAAAGCTAGGGCTGAGAATTTTTGTGTTCCCATGGTTGGCATACATAAACGAAAAATGCAACACTCCCGCGTGTTTTATAGCTTATTTCTGGTGAGAACATTGCGAAGCACATTGAATCGCATTTTCGGGAGAGCCTCTATGAACGCGTCTGCGACTTGTTTTTCAGTTCGATCTCTTTCGACTGAATTTTTTCTCTAACATAATGATATCGTGTATTGATATGTTTCGTTCGCCTATGATATTCGGGATTTCTCGCAAGTCTTATCGCGCTTTGGTTATCGACATTTAAAACCGTAGCCGTAGCCACTGTAACATACTCGGACTCGGTCGTACTCTGAGCCACAATCTTTTGCCTTTGTACGCCCCAAGTTACAGGGCCATTTGCGAGAAAGAAAACATATCCCGGAGGTCGATATTTCGCGTATACATGTCCTCGGCAAAATCGGCGTCGGAATAATCATAAAGTCCGTTAGGGCTCCTGCAGTTTGAGTGCTCGATACCGTAATTTTTTGTTTCTTGCAAATATCTTTTTACGGCCTGACAATGAACTGCGGCGTGTGTGTTTAAAAACCGGCTGACATTGCCCACTGCAAAAGCAATGTCGGGTCGTGAAACAACGGACAAAAACATCAGGCAGCCGACTGCCTCACGATACGACACGGTCGTGTCACTCGCATTTTCTTCGGCTTTCGACAATATTACGTGCGGGTCTGCTGGAATACTGGATCCCTTCGCCTCAGTCATACCAAAATGCTCGAGTATCTGCCTCGCATATGCACTCTAATGTATAAACATTCTCTTTTCCGCTCGATCACGCTCGATTTCCTCGCCAACAAAATAATGCTCATCACCGACAGTAATACAAAATTCGCTTTTCGGACCGTCGATCATTTCATTTACAATTTTGATCGATTTTGACGCAACCAAATCATCATCCACAAACAATGCGAGAATAACATTTTCGCCGTCTATCACACCGTGAAACATGCACGAGTCGGCACTGCTCTGCTTCAAACTGAACTTTTCGAGGAAACACACGAATTTCTGGTTCCAACATCGTGGGGCCTGTTTAAGCCCGTACAAAAACTTGTTGAGCTTGAGAACCACTGGACCTTTCTCGACGATCTGCAGACCTTGAGGTGGTTCCATATATATTTCCTCTTCGAGTTCGAATTGGGCCATTTCAAGATCCTCCTGTGCCACTGTTGCCAGAAAGACTCGGAGTGAATCGTAACGAATCACGGTCGGGAACGTCTCGGTGTAATTCACACCGTATTCCTGTTTAAGTCCTCTCACGCATAAACGAGCTTTGTATCGGTAAACGGTTCCATCGGTGTCATGAATGACCTTGAAGACCCACTTAAAATCGATAGTCTTCTGATTCTCCTTCTTGGAAACGGTCGTCCAGATTTGATTGTTTTCGTGAGCGCATAGTTCATCGTCAATGACTTCCAACCAGCGTCTTGCGTCAGAGCATGAGATAGCTTCGTCAAAACTGCTGGAAGTGTCGACTTGAGCGAAGTCAGCGTTGTATCTGGACGGTCTTCTGATTTCAGTTCGATTTCTCGGCTCGTTTTGAATTTATGGGAGACCCACGGGGTCGTTCTCATTCTGATTGGGCTACAATGTGGGTTCCCTCTCGATCTCGGCAGGATGAGGTGCTTCGAGCTCCCTCTCGTTTTCGAGACGAGATACTTTAGATTCTCTCTCGTTAAATTGGAAATATACGTCATTCGCTTTGTCGTTTTCAGATGCATTCCGATAATTTTCGTTGAAAATAATATTGCAAGATACAAAGACAGCTTGTTTTTCCAAATCGTACAACCGGTAGTTAGAAGATTCTCCCTCGTACCTGACCAGAATCATTTTCTTGGCCTTTGGGTCAAGCTTTCTTCGAAGTTGAGTGGGGACGTCTGTATAAGCATCGCACCCAAAAACGTGAAGATGCCTCACATCTGGCTTTTAACCTGTCCACAATTCATATGGAGTTTTCTCAGGATGGAAGTCCTGTTGAGGACGTATACTGCGGAATTCACAGCTTCTGCCCAAACATAAGTGGGGAGGGATGATACCTGCAACATCTTCGAGACTCTCGACGATCGTGTGATTATCTCGTTCACTGCGGCCGTTCTGCTCCGGAGTGTGCGGCGCCGTTGTCTGCAACTGGATACCCCAATTTTCCAGGAATGTCTTCAATTCAGTGTTTATATCTTCACGACCACTGTCTACTCGAAGCACTTTCACATTCCGGTTAAACTTATTCGAGATCCACGTTACAAAGACACAGAAGCGATCGGGTATCTTCGACATGTGTTTCACAAAATAAACGTTTCTGTAGCCCGATGCATCGTTATTAAAATTCACGAAAAAACTCGAGCCCTTTACCGTGGGTATTGACATTCGTCCGAATGAGTAAATTCGCCGGGTTCGGTATCGCGAATATCTTTCTTAAGCGGAAGTCTGTGTGATGTCCCTAATTGATAGGGCTCGCAAAACAAATTCCCGTTTGAGATCAGATTCAATCCCGTCACTTTTTCCTCTTTTGACATTTGCCCGAATCGCTCATGCCACCGTTTCAAACTACTCGATGCAATGTTCGACTCCGTGTTCGAAATCGATTTCGTCTCAAAACAAAACTGGTAAATATTGTTCCTCTGTCTGATTCCCTGCGCTACAATTTTTCCATCTCGTCGAAGGTGAACGAATTCGCTTTTGAAAACAACATCGATATTTTTAAAAGTGCACGCTCTGACACTAAACAGATTTTTCTTCCATTCTCCATTAACAAACTTACATACTTCGACGATCCCAATGCCAGTAATTGGACACTGCTTATTGCGGCCGAGCGATACGCTCTCCCCCACCACCGATCGGAACTTCGTGAATCACTCTCGACGATAAGTAATGTGGCGGGAGGCTCCGCTGTCCAATAGCCACCCGACGGTTACATCGCGTTTCAACTACTCGTCGAGCACCTTTCGTTCATATTTCTCGGGGATCGCGCGCGGTTCACACAGCACAATTCGCACTGTCTTTCGCTCCCCTTTTTCGACGAAGTCGGACAATGTGCCCCTTTTTATGGTCGGACAATGTGCCCCTTTTTATGGCAGTAAAATTACTCGCGGCTCTCTCGTCTCAGACTGTCCTGAAGCACTTGACGATTTAGTCATATTTCTCGCACTCGCATCGTGTTTTCCAATAGCCATAGTGGCAAAAGCACCAACCTCCTCACCGTCTGCAGCCATTCTCAGCTTCTCCTTTATCAAACTTTCGATGAGTTTCTGAACTGCCCAATCGACGACCGAGACTGCTTCCCCGATATGTTTGAGTTGCACCATCGTGTCGTTTGGTGCCATTCTATACTCATGGAAGCGTTGCGTTAGCATTAACTTGCTTGGCTCCGATTTTCGTTCATGGATTGTGCCGAGCTTATCCCACATGTCTTTCGACGTATTGCACACAAAAAGAGCCTGCATAATCACTGGATCAACTGCGGTCGAGATTTTCTGGATTCATTCGCATTGGCGACTTCTCCTTTGGGTTTTACGCGAGATCCATCGACAACATCGATTATTCCGGAAGCCGTCAGGATTAAAGTCATTTTAAATTTCCACGCCTGAAAATTCTTTCCGGCTAGCTTTGTGTCGTATTTCGCCGAAATCTCGTCAGCCATTTTGTTAGTTCGCGTCGTCCGGCACATGATCGGGATTCCTGGGTAGTACGAGAAACGTTTTTCACGGTGACCCGCGGATTTCTCTCTCGTGTATACGAACGCGATACCTGGGCCTATAACCTCTTGGATATAAGAGTAGGTTAACGTAGCAATAAAAAGAGGAATTACGGGACAAAATGAAAAACGCTTTATTCTCCAATGGCGTACTTTACTGAACAGGTTACTAATAATATCTATACGAATCTCGGCGATGGCAGACTGGTCACAGAACCCCTCCCCTACAGCAGATGCCATACAATTGTTCTAGGTTGTTGAGCTATGACAATAAACGGTTTTTCAATAAGAGGTGTTATTTTAAATAGCCCGCTATTTCGGTAGATGTCCCTTTTGAAGCTGTCAATTTTTGACATTTGACAAGTACAAACTACGCCATTGATAAAATAACAATGCAATGAAATTATTAAAATTCACTATAAAAATGGTGAAAATTTGGCTGAGACGATTCGTAAAACTTGAACATTTTTGGGTCGTCGTGAAGCAACTTGTCGGACCGCAATACAGAAATTGGTGGAAAAATTCGAGCTGTTGGGACAACTCAGTGATGTGAAGAAAAAAACCCGTGCACGTCACTCAAGAACAGCCAAGAATATTGCCGCTGTAGCCGAAAGTGTTGAATAAAACCCAGATTTGTCCATTCCTCGTCGTTCTTTGGAATTAGGTATTCCACAAACGTCATTACACCGTATTTGGCATAAAAATTTGGGTTTTGAGGCTTATAAAGATCAGTTAACACAAGAACTCAAACTTTTTGCTGATTGGGTCCTTGAAATGCATGAAAATGATCCGGAATTCCATCGGAAAATCATCTTGAGTGATGATGAGGCCCATTTCCACCTCGGTGGCTTCGTCAACAAGCAAAATTGTCGCATCTGGGACTCGGAAAGCCCAAGAATTATTGTTGAAAAGCCTCTCTATCCTCAACGTGTGACTGTTTGGTGCGGTTTATGGTCCGGCGGAGTCATTGGACCTTACTTTTTCGAAAGTGAGGCTGGAGTAAGAGTTACGGTGAATGGATTGCGCTATCGAGAGATGATTAATGTTTTTTTATGGCCGGAATTACCATCCAATTCCGGGCAACGTTAACTTTCAACAAGACGGCGCTACGTGCCACACAAGCAACGAAACTACTGATCTTTTACGGGAAAAGTTTCCGGAGCGTGTTATCTCTCGAAGAGGTGATCACAATTGGCCACCGAGATCTTGTGATTTCAATTTGCGACTTCTTCCTTTGGGGCCACGTGAAAGAGAAGGTCTACGCCAACAGCCCAGCGTCGATTCAAGACCTCGAAGATGGAATTCGTGAGGCTTTCGAGGACATAGGGCAGCCACTTTGCGATTTGATTACGGAAAATTTCATGAAAAATATATGGTCCTGTAAGCGTGGTCGTGGTGGTCATTTGCCTGATGTTATTTTCCACTATTACCGGCATACCTTGAAATAAACATCCGATCATTTATATTAAAAAATGGCATTTTTCTTTTAAATTCAAAATAACACCTCTTATTGGAAAACCCTGTAGTTATATAACTTTAAAGTTATGATTGATTTGAAAGCTAAGGCTGAGAATTTTTTGAATGTATTCGCGTAGTTGGCATACATTTGATTTTATCAATATTTTGGAAACAATCGATTCTTCTAACGAATATCCCGGTGCCACCCCCTCCATCACCGTTTCCCCTTTCGTTTCTTACGAATTTAAAATCTTTGAACGTCATGGAGTGCCATGAATTGAGGTGATTCTCGCTGATAAAGAATTAAGTTGCTGCTAAATTTTAAGAACTTACATTATTTACAGTATTGTCTGCTGGTCCGGGCTTGAAGGAGTTGAAAGGTATTACACTGCGGTTTAGTTGCGTTTTTTTAGGAATAAATTTAACTTTTGCATCTTGATATCGGGAGCATCCTCGATATGATGCTGGGCGATCAATTACACAGCAGTTGACACAATAATTTTTTCTTAGGGCTCCGTCTGAGCCAATTTGCACTCACCGGGGGCATGAACTTCTTTGCATTTTACGTACCGATAGTGCATGGCGCAGTTGGCAGCCGAATGAACAAATCGTTGGCACCGGTAGCGCTGGTTGATTTCTCTTTTCTGAAGGGGTCCCATCTCACCACTCGGAAATTCAAGTACCTTATTTGATAAAGGGCACTTGGACTGCTTTTGTTCGAAATTTGTATCGGATAAAGTGTTAATGACTTCATTTCTACGGCCGATATTCTCGTTGCAAGGGTTAGCAAAACATGGGTAAAAAATATGCATGGCCTAAAAACTGGTCAGAAATAAATTCAATATCTGATGCAGCTTCGCAGTCCACCCTTCAACAAAATGTCTGATTTTTTCGCTTTTTGGGGTATAGGTGAAGTATGGAAACTTCGCAGAATTCAGCACACCTTTGGCTGACTTAAAATCATCCAGTAATGTCGTTTAATAATACTTCTGAACATTGTTAAACGTAGAATTCTAGGCGAGATTTTACGCCAATGTGACGTGCAGCAGAAGTTGTATTGCAAGCGGAAAGTTACTGAAGAAACCTCATCACCAAAATCATGTAATTTAGCTATCTACAACGTTAAACTTTTTCAAATTATATCTTTTGTTTTAAAGAGCATTCTAGGATTAGGTTTTGTGTGGTAGCTACTATCTTAAATGAACGTCCTGAACGTTGCTGAAATTTCGTCAAAGCTAGCAACCAGCGTTCTACTTTACTATCAAATTATGTATGCTGTAATTACAGATATTCCTTACAAATTCAAACGAACAGGGCTATACGAGTATACGTTTATCTTCACCTGATTTTTATTAATCTAATATTAAAATGTTTAACAATTACATGTTGAATATGGAAATTACATATATAAATGTGATGGATCTTTAGCTCGAGCAGTGAACTTTTTATCACATGGAACATTGAGTGAACGCAACAGTTGCAATATTGGATCCGTTGAAATAGCGTCAAGATCTTCAGAGTCGATATATGCTATGTATGATGATGCCGGCAGGTTTTTGAAATATCTCCAATACGCAGCTAAAATTAATCAAATTAATACTTGCTAGCATCTAAAATCAAATATATTTGCTTACCTCCAGAGCTTACACCAGTAATGAAATTTGGTGCTTCCAACTCCTTTATGTTATCCACTTCAGAGTTAATACCTCGTATGAAAACGAAGCTTTTCACATCGCTCCAGTCGGTTCCTTTGTACAACACTTGCGGTTGAATTGATAGTGTTATCACTTTCTTTGCGATTTCCAACCAATTTTGCAACAATTCTGTGGTCATACCACTTAAATTCAAATCATTTTCTTCCGAAATGCAGACAATTTTCTTTTCAGATAGTGCATAAATCGTACAAGATGCTCCAGATAGTTTGCAAATTGGAGATCTATCTTTAAGAATGGCGGCATTCACAAATTCTGATATTCGGGAACCTTCAATTATGAGAAATAAATCGATTTCTTTTGGATATGACTCGATGCCCTCTTCAGTGAACCAAACCCATTTGAGTCTATAGAATAGATATTATTAACAATATATTAATATGCTACAATATAAAATTAATCAAAATGTAGTTAAGAGTTGATTTAGCAATAGTTTATAAAATAATGAATTAAGGAATAATTTATTAAATGAAATATTTTAATTCGATTTGGATTTTAGAGTGATAGAAGGTTCAAAGCGCGAAGGGGTTGTAGTGTTACAATGCTATGAGTTGGCACGAGTTTTATACTTATGGTAGGCGAAGATTCTGATGCTATTGGTTCG
The DNA here is from genome assembly GCA_963969285.1 of Odontomyia ornata. Classification (NCBI taxonomy): domain Eukaryota; kingdom Metazoa; phylum Arthropoda; class Insecta; order Diptera; family Stratiomyidae; genus Odontomyia; species Odontomyia ornata. The sequence goes on from OZ017738.1 coordinate 103,017,440, forward strand.
AACTTGAAGAAAAAATAATAAATGATCCTTCCATTTCATAATGTAGTCATATACATTAATACGGGTAAAATTAATTTAAATTTGTAGATGATGAAGACTGAAAAGCTGAGTTTCTGTGACAAAATAATTATAACTAAGTGCGTTTGATATTTTCCTCTAAGCTTGACCAAATGGCACCAAAATCTCAACCTTCCTATGCATATGTTATATTCGTTCCATAAAAGTTCTTCTGCAAAGATTTCTGTAGACTGTGCAAAGTACAAAGATTAAATCATATAACCAAAGAAATGAAATTTTTGTTAACAGAGCTACAAAGATAATTTACTTCTTTCGGGATTCTCGTATTTTTTAAGATTTTATTGGGTGTTTTTACGTACATACATTTTTAACATAATCAGAGGGTACATAGCTTGACAACCACACTATAGTCAAGCAACAATTATTACAAAATTCAGTCGAAACCAATTTAATGTGATTGAAAAATTAATATAAATAGTATTACCCCAGTGCTCAATGCTTATAAATTGAAACGAAATACAATTAAGAATTATTTGCAAAAAAAACAACAAGAAAGGAATTTACATGAATATGATACTTTTGAGCTTACTAAATAAAATAAGATGTTTAACAAAAATTATTAATATGAGTTAAATAAATGAAACCAGAAGCCAGTGTAAACGTATACTACAAAAAGTTTTAGAAATGATGTTTATAGTAAAACAATGAGGAAAAGAGGAAGAAATAAATAAAATATAAGAACTAAATTATTGACCACAATCAAATGTGTAATATTAAAAACCCGGTGAGAAAAATAATGTCTTATGTAGATCTAATGAGGGAGTAAACGAGGAATCATCTACACAAAGTGCTTTGATACGTGAGATATAATGATCAACATTCTCTAAAAGTACGTTTCGATTAAATAATTCCATTACAACTTGGTCTTATTTAATCCAAACGTATTTTTTTACATTAATGTATACCAACATGCAAGCCGGTAAACGCTTCTATCGTATTTTTTAAACGATATTTTACTAAATACCCACTCACTCAGGTATTGGAGGGGCTTCATCTTCCAACTCAGATAATCCATCCCAAAATGCTCGAGAGGTTGGCTCTAATATTTCGCCAAAATCCATTTTGAATTAAGGAAATCCGTGGTGACTGGCGAAAAATCAACTTTCTTTTGACACTTTGTTGTTAGTGCTAGGGCCTTAGGGAGGGAAGAAAAGGAGTAAATGATAGCCCAAAAAATTTCCGAATATCAGCTATGTATTTGTATGGCTTCCTTGATAGTATTGATAGTGGCTTAAACCAAGGATAGTCTCAGAAAAGCAGGGGCAAATTTTATCAAATGGCGGGAAAATTCAAATTGAAAGCACCATGATATAAATATTTAACTCAAAATGAATTTGTATATCTTACAAGTTCCTCATTTAAAGTGCCTCAGGAAAATTTGAGAATTAACTTAACTTTAGATTAAATGCAATCAATGATCGAATGACAACTGTTTAATTTTCTGAGGAAAGTTTTTTAACAGATTCAAATCGCCTTCATGCTAATTATTGAGTATTAATCTGATAATATATTGACATACTGGTTAAATTTGTAACTGGTCCACCTACTCCTTAGCCAAATCAAAATGCTATGTAAGACATTGTGAGTTGTTTCCAGGGACTACCACGTGGAGGTTGGAGTTAGGAGATTTAGACACAAACCACGTGATGCTTGGATCCTCATCTGAGCTTTCGAAGCAATCTTTGATTGATATTTTATTCCTTTTTGAAAAAAAATTAAGCATCAAATTATCATCCTAATTGAAAAGAAGAAATTACACACGACGTTCCCGTAGCATACTTTGGCAAAATACTATTTGTTAAGTTTTAAACTAGCAAAAGTCTTTACCCCAAAAGATGAACATTCCGATAGTATACCGATTTTTCTCATATATAAATTTAAATCCTGTGACAAAGTTTTCTTGCGTTTGTCGAACCTGGAAAGTGAATTCTAGTAATTATATCAGATAAAAGTCATAATTGATAGTTTTGATTGAATAACTTATATTGTATTGCATATGGCAGTATTAAAAGAATGAACTGGTACTTCTTACTTCTTTATTTTAGTTTATAATATTCGATTTTAAGTTGATATGATAATTCAAGAATAAATTTTGAAGAAAATACATTTGTCCCCAATATGATTTTAGAACAAAGCTTTTGACTTCGAAACATTTACCTAAGACTACACATAAATGTTAATACTAACATAAAACTACGACAGCACTTTGAAATTAAGTCTAAGACAAATCGTTTCTCATGCCGAAAACGAAAAAACTTATAGTTCTAGAAGGGAAATTTATTTGATCGGTTGTATTAATAGAATTGCCTTCTGTGGCAGCTTCGGAATCGACCATCATAACGCAGTCAGCTTCAATGGTAATCTAGAACGAAAATTATTAAATTGGTTTTCAAATATAATGCAGGAAAACACTTACACTCCTTAAATTCGGGCTTACAGCCATCATCATATTGGGGGTAGCATTCAATAGAGTTAAATACTGAAACAAAAAAATGCCAAAATCAACGAAGCATGAAATATAATAGAAATTTACGCTCTCAAAACTGTCCGCAAACAATGGAGCCGGGTTCAAATTTTGATGGGCGTTGCACTGTAAAAAGTCTCAAATATAATTAAATCAAAAATTCAAACTCAAATCTTACATTTTCCATATTGGATTCATACATTGCTTCTATTTTCTTAGTCGCTACGTCCACCTTGAACAAGTCCTAAAAACCACGGTGTTTATAATTTACAAAATAATAGATAAAATATACCTACATTTCCGGAATCTGGTCTTAGCACCATACAATTTGACGAGTCATCAATGGCTGCTTGAACCGTATTTGCTGTATACAAATCCTAAAATCAAATATTAGATACGAAATAGGCCCGAAATTTTCATAAAACCATTACATACATCGCCTGAATCCGGCATCACATCAATACTGCTAGCTGCATGATTTACCTCTCGTTGATTTGAAATCTGAACAAAAAATGTTATAATTGATGTTACATAGCATATACTCGTATTAAAACTTACCCTCTCCAGGCCTTCCACACACATCGCTGAAGAGCTTGAATCAACACTAATCTATAATTGTAGAGTTAATAATGATGACATTATGCAAAAAATTAAGAGGTACCTCCTCGCAAATAATTTCATTGATCATGGGCTTCGATAAAAGGATGTTCTAAAATAGAGAGGATTAAAATTGCACTAAAATTTAATGTAAGGAATTCATACATCCTCCATATCCGTTTTAGAGCTCACTAAACTATTCGAATGGCTAAGGTTCGCAAATTCGTCGTTTCTTGTCCAAGAGTCCTGAAATTGAGCGTGCTAAATGTAATGTTTGGGTAGCTAAATACCACTTACACTTTCCAGGACAATTACCTTGTTCGCGGAAACCGAAGAAATCGTTTGATAATCGCACTAAAATTAGATGCTTAGAAATGAAAATGGCAAACACATGTAAACTTACACATCCTGAATTGAATTCGGAATTTGAACAAAAATTTGTTCTTTTCGTAGTTGAACTCTAAAATGAAAAAATATGAAATTGGCATTTTAATCAATTATGAAATTTACTTACATGTTCAATAGTAGGTGTAAGGGTGTTGCCTTCAGTTTCTCGTCGAATCTAAAACATGAAATACTTAAATTCTTTGCAAATATTAATTTAAGGATAGATATCTTACATTTTTAGCTTTTTTGCAATTGTAGCATGTTTCAAATGAGTGCTGCGGCTTTGCATCATGTGATAATCGTACCCTTTCATTCAAATAAATTATGTCGACATACTTGAAATGATCTTCGCAAATTAGCAAACGTTTCATTTCCGGGTTTATTCCGAGAATTTGGCACCATTCCATTTTAGTATTAATGTTATTCGGAATTCTGAAATGATAAAAAATTAAAATGAATTATAACCCCCTTAAAAAATGCCACAATTTTGAGCCGCTTCTGCTTTAAGCCACGGAATTTGCGGCAAAATATTAAGCAATCAAAACAAAACATTGCAAATATTTTTGAGCAGTTTTCTTTTGATTCACAACTCAAAACGGTTAAAACTAAACTTTCTCACGATTTTAAATGCATGAAACTATCAATTTTTACCTAAAGAGGGACTTTCTGCTCGAGCCATTGCTGAAATTTGGGCAACACGGTACCGAACAGCGCATTGTCGTTTTCTAAAGTTTAAGTCACTTGATTTAATCAAATTTCACTATATCACGTGTAAAACTAACCGAAACAGTATTTATTACGTTCACCACTTAAATATTCACTACCGTTTTCAAGAAAATCACGAGAAAATGAAATTTCCCGCACATTTACCACGATGAATACGCGAAGACGTAAACAAAATTTTGACGTTTGGAATGACTTCCCCTTTCCTCGTAAAAACCGCCTCCAGAAGCAAAATATCGGAATTCACATACAGGGTTTTACACGGATAGACTTACTCCTCTTCTCTCTCTCTAAGCTTCTCTCTCTCTAAGGCTAGGGCTGTGTTTGACGTTTGACAGAAGACCATATTAAATTGTGCTGAATATGAACACTTTATTGCACGTCAGATAATGGCTGAATATGTCCAATATTATTGTTGATAATTGATTGCCAGTTGTCAATAATTGCGGTCTATAGGAAACTACAAAAAGGATCAAAAACAAAGTGAAATGTAAGTTATTACTGAAATAGAAAACAGAAAATTATGTGATGAATACATTATCAGGAACGAACATATGTGTTAACCGCAGATAATTAAATATAAATTAGTGTTATATTTTAACTAAACGTTTGTAGTGTCGGCTCTCTCATTGTTTTCATAATATTTAAATATTATGATTGCTTCTTAAGAGAAATACGTTAGCAAATTGGCGTTTGCATTCTAGGCAGATGATTGAAACCTGGTTTTCACACCTCAATTTAGAAAACCAGGCAAAGTGTTTATCTTAAATGTTTAGTTTCATGGGATTAAATCTAGGAATAACCAAGAGCTCGTTATTAGCCAAATTGTTTAATTTCGTGGAAAAACATACATTAACCCTGTCCCATGAGGGCATTTCAAAGGAATTTTCACAATTTTCCGGAGTTTGTCACTACAAACTCATTCGCTTACCTTGATTATACATTGAATTCACATTTAGCTTGCTTCCTGCAGTCAAGCATTAGACATAGACCGATAGGCAGATAGGATACATTCCAATTGGAGAGTGAGATCAGAATGAAAACTGAGCTTCTTGAGAAAAAAATATACTTACTCCATACCCCAATAGTTCATAGGATTATGAATGCGGTCCTATAACCACAAGCACAACACAAAGATACATGTATATGTATGTATATATATATATATATATATATATATATATATATATATATATATATATATATATATCATATTCAGCTTGTTCAACCATAATCCTAAGTTATGATGCTGCCTCCCTTACATGTCTTCCTGTTTTCAGCTATTCTCATCCAGGCTGTGTCAGCTATTTTCTTTATATCATGATCCCATCGAATATTTGGGCGTCTTCTTAGTCGTTTGATTTCTCTTGGGTACCACTGCGTTATTCTTGTGGTCTATCTGTCGTCCGTCATTCTCGCCAAGTGACCGGCCCATCGCTATTTCAATGATTTCGCTTATGTATCACGTCTGTTACTTGGGTCCTTTCTCGTATCCACGAAAGTCTCTTGCGATCCCTTCGTGTAGTCCCCAGCATGCATGCATCTTTCCATGGCCTTTTGAGTGACCTGGAGTTTCCTTGTTATCCTTGTTGTTAGCGCCCATGTTTCACTACCGTATAGCAGAGCTGGTAGGATACATTGGTCGAAGGTTTTCTTTTTCAAGTTCGTCTTCATTTTAGACTTGAATATAATCGAATTCTTCCCGAAAGTACTTCTTGCCATCTTTATTCGTCGATTGATTTCTGGTAGTAGTGAGCCGGATTTGTGTATTAGATGACCAAGATATACATATTCTTCGACTATTTCTAGTGTGGTGTTGTCCACTTTTTTATGCTCTTGAGTGCTTATGGAGCCATTGAAAACGATCTTGGTTTTGCTTAAGTTCATTTTCAAGTCTATTTTTCCGCTGTTCTTGTAATTCATCTTGGCTGTTAGCTGTAACGACTATGTCATCTGCGAATCTCAAGTGATTGAGGTGTTCACCATCGATGTTCAATCCTTTATTTTCCAAATGTAAGGTTCGAAAGGCAAAAAGAGTACTCCTCATTGGCAAAAAATAGGCGATAGCCCTAAATCATGACAAAACCCGACTCACAGATAATATAGACAGGAAATAATTAAGGCAATCACTGACTTCTACCGAAACCTGCATAAGGCTCCAGATAACTCGACTGCCAACTTAATAATAACAACCACTTTCTCTGCAACCAACGATAATGCCCTAAATATCCTAGTCGAAGAGGTCGAGATGGCTATCAACTCCATGAAAAATGGTAAAGCGGTAGGTAATGACGGTATCACGGCTGAACTGCTCAAGTACGCAGGCAAAGAAACCTGGAAACTACTGGCAGAAATCTACACTGATTGCATTAACACCAGATGCATACCTGATCAATGAAATAGTGCTAATATAATACTGATCCGCAAGAAAGGCAGCAAAGAAGACCAATAAGTCTACTATCAGTCTTTTACAAAGTATTCACGAAGCTCATTAGCAACCGAATACAAGCAGCCTTAGATGTCGAACAGCCACAAGAGCAGGCTGGTTTCAGAAGTGGATACAGCACTATAGATCATATCCACGCACCAAGGGAAGTCTTGAGTAGATATAAAGAGTATGAGCAACCCCTAGCACTGGCCTTCATAGACTTTGAGATAGCCTTTGACTCAATCTTTCCTGATGCAATAATAAATGCATTAATAACACAAGGCATAGACAAACCATACGTGGAAGCTCTAGCTAATACCTACCGCAATGCCAGAGCAAAGGTCAAAGTACTAGAAGACTCCCCAGAGTTTCCCACACAAAAAGGTGTAAGACAGGGAGACACCATATCGTCAAGGCTCTTCAACACCACGTTAGAGGGTATCTTCCGAATATATATATATATATATATATATATATATATATATATATATATGTATTTATATATATATATATATATATATATATATATACATATATATATATATATATATATATATATATATATATATATATATATATATATATATATATTTATATATGTGTATATATATATATATATATATATATATATATATATATATATATACATATATATATATATATATATATATATCTATATATATATATATATATATATATATATATATATATATATATATATCTATATATATATATATATATATGTGTGTGTGTATAATATATATGTATATATACAGTCTTCCACAAAAGTCAAGGTACAGAGAATCGGTAACTGAAAATTGTATTACTGAATCAATATTTTTATTTGAAAACCAAAAGTTATGAAATGATAATAATACGAGTTCTGTTGAATTTAAGTTTTCATAAATTTAAAGGGATTCGGCAATAACGATCATTGAAGACAATAATTTTTTGTTGGCAATGTCTCTTTTCTACTCCACAAAAGTCTTGGTACAGTTGCTGAAAATGCCCTGTTATTTGTAAAAAGGGGAGTCCCCCAAGTACATATGTATTATCAGAGTGAGTTAACAACCGTAGGCCGCTGTCTTTAATATCGCGTCCGTATTCGTGGTGTATCTTTTATTTAATAAAATTTTTAAAAAATGAGTCGAAAGGAGTTGAGTATTAAGGAGCGTGAAATAATTATTAATCTGCATTCAAATCAGAGCAAATCATATTCTGAAATAGCTGAACTAGTGTTGCGAAGTCGGTCAACCATTCAAAAAGTGATAAATGGATTTAAGAAGGAAAATAGAGTGGAAAATGTGCCCCGAACAGGTCGTCCATCTAAACTAAGTGCAAAGAACAAGAGAAAAATTTCGCGAATGGTAAAACAAGATCCATTTCTAAGCTGTAGAAAAATCTGCGATGTTCTTGGAATTAATGCTAAGAAGGAGGTTAGCGCAGAAACTGTGCGTAGAGCTGTCGTAGAAGCTGGATTTTCATCTCGTACGTCTAGAAGAAAACCTCTTGTAAGTTCCATAAACAAACAAAAAAGAATAACATTTGCAAAAGCATATATTGACAAACCAATAACGTTTTGGGATAATGTTTTATTTTCGGATGAGTCTAAATTTTGTATATTTGGTGTAAATGGGCAGAAGAGGGTCTGGCGAAAAGTAGGAGAAGCATTTAATCCCAAGAACACTATTAAAACAGTAAAACATGGAGGCGGTGGTGTTATGGTTTGGGGTTGCATGGCTGCTGCTGGAGTTGGAAATCTGACATTCATCGAAAATACTATGGATCAGAGCTCTTATTTAGAGATTCTACGAAACAACATGAAACAAAGTGCAGCCAAATTAGGTATGCGAGAAGATTTCTTGTTTCAACAGGACAATGACCCTAAGCACACTGCGCATAAAGTTCGGATGCGGCTATTGTACAATACTCGCATGCTTGCTACACCGCCTCAAAGCCCTGATTTGAACCCTATAGAGCATCTTTGGAATGAGCTTGAGACAAAAATCCGAAAAAGAGTGATATCAAGCAAGGCGCAGCTTAAGGATGTTATATTGGAGGAGTGGGCCAGAATCAGCAGCGAATTCACTAAAAAATTGGTATATTCTATGCCTAAAAGACTGAAGTCAGTAATTCAGATGAAAGGATATCCGACAAAATATTAAGAAAAGTATAATTCAAATAACTATGCAAGACTATAATCATAATTTGTATCATTTTTCTTTAGGTGTACCATGACTTTTGTGGACTTCATTCATTGACTTTCCAACACATCATATGTAATAATATATTAATACGACAGAATTTTCGTTTTGTTTTACATGAATTTAAAGTGTAATGATTATAGTTGAAGTAATACCAAAAAAATTTTATCACTATAGGTTTTTTAAATAAAAATATCAAACAATTTTCATGATATTTATCACTGTACCTTGACTTTTGTGGAAGACTGTATATATATATATATATATATACAGTGGGTTGCCAAATTATTAGGGGCCGTCACAAAAAAAAACGTTTTCATGATGTATTCAAAAATCAATTAGACAAACACAATTTTTAGTTTAAAATACATTTTATTAATACTGCGCAGCTATTCACCAATTGAAATTAAAAATAAACGAATTATAATAAAAATTACCTAATAAATTTAAAATAAATAAGCAGCAGGAGATGTTACTTCATAATAATCAGTACTTAGTGACATTACCTTTTGCCTCAATGAGCGCCTTTATGTGCCTGGGCATACTTTCTATGCATTGTTTGGCAATTTCTTTAAATTCAGGGTTGTGATGCCAAACTTTTAACTAGCTTTTCTATCAGTTTTACCATTGCGGTGATCATTTCTTTGACAATTTCTGCCTTGGTAACCTCCCACCAATTCTCAATGGCGTTCTTCTTAGGAGAATTGCCAGGTCAAGGTAAAACTGGAATGCTGTGGTCTGCCAAGAGCTTGGTAACGCTTCTAGCTATATGAATGGTGCTGAATCGTTAACAAAAATGAAATCTTCACTATCAGGGAACCATTCGTTCAGTTGCGGTAACAGGCGGGTTTGTTAAACTGGTTTGTATTGGTCTTGTTTCATGGTACCCTGGACTATGCAGAGGCTTCCAACCTTTTAGCGCTTATAAAAAGCCACACCATTATTTTCACGGGGTGTTTCACGCTCTTCACGATGCAGTCGTGATGGTATTTTTCACATGGGCGTCGTCTGACAGAGCTGCTCTTGTCGTTGAAATGTTTACTTATCTGAAAAAATACACCTGAAAGAAAAAGAAAACTATTTATAAGACTGAAAAATATCATTTTAAATAGTGTCAAATTCTACTTAAAACAAAAACTGACCCTCCAGTCCTCAATAATCTTCTGACGGTCAGAGCCATACATTTCTTTTTCATCTTTTCAGGTCTGTGAGGTTGATCTGTCAAGCCTTCTTTTGCCAATGTCCGCTGCACAGTTCTCTTCGCAACTGTTATACCTGACTCTTGAGCCAACTGGGTTGGGTCCAGCACTTTTTTTCGATTTCGCAGGCATATGTTCCGAATCTTCCTGTCAGATCGCGGTGGTGTAATTCGTTTTTTTTTTCCAATATGGCCTTTCCGGTGAAACTGGCTGATTTTGCTCCAAATTAATTTTAATTTTATAAACCGCTGCTTTAGTTGTGGATTTTCTGAGTTTTGACCTCGTGTTATTAATTGCTAAGTAAATAAAACTCGTATTTCCCTTATAAACGGGTTTATTTTGTTTTTTCCCATATACGTATTTCAGGATCTAGTTCACCCCTTCTTCAGTGGTTTGTTTACAACTACATTTTATTTCCTTACTTCCTAGCTTTTTACACCTTTTATTTTTATTTCATTAATTATTTACTAACTAGTTACAAAATATTTCAACATAATTTATTACTACTCGTATATTGTAATTACAAAACTATTTACTACTTTTAGTTACCTACTTATTTTATAGTCCTCTTAATTAGGGTCGTAAATCCGTTGCCTAAATCGTGATTCATCCGTTTACCTTCTTCGGTTCGAGCAATGTATATGCTTTCGTAGGCGTCCAACTGGCTTCATTATTTGACCATTTTTATGCATTTTGCATCTTTTTGACTAATTGCATGCCCTTCGTTGATGATATGCTTCGCTACAGATGATTTGACTTCGTTTCGCTTCTTCTGGACGGCTAGCTCTGCTTTTCTGAGGTGTTCTTGTATCCTAGTTGAAATCGGTCTAATCGTTTGCCCAACGTATCGCATATCACACTCGTTGCATTTCACCTCGTATATGCCACTTTTTCGGCCTCCGTTACAGGATCCTTCGCTGATCCTAGTGTGGCCTTCGTTTTTGCCATTTGACTGCTAATTGTTGCTTCTATTCCTGTTTTTCTTAATATTTTCTTTATTTTGTCGCTGTGGTTCGATCTGCTTCTTGCTGCTCGTTTGATTGGCTCTCTGTTGCTGCTCGTTGTTTGTAATGTGGATTTCCTGCTCATTTTCTCTTGATTCTCAATTTTGTTTATTCTTGTTTTAATTGTTTCTTCGTCGAACCCATTAATCTTTGCTGTTTTTTATATATTCGATTTCATTTGTTTTTCTTTCTTGCGTTAGTGGTATTGAAGTCATTCGGTGAATCATCGTGTTATAGGCTGCCATTTTTTGTGAAAAAACTATGTTCGGATATTCAGGTGATTGTCCTTTGTATGTATGTTGGTTTTCTGTATATCTTCTTCTTCTTTGTACCACTACAGCCCCTCTCGGGCTTTCGCTAAGAGATAGTTAGAGTATCTCATTTTTTTTTTTCGGAAGTTGGTTTGGTCAGTACCATGCTCCCGTGTGCCTGCCTGGTTTTCTGTATATATCGTATTCAATTATTCCCCCATTGTTGATGATCTTGAGGTCCAAAAATGGTATTTCATTATTATCTTCCATTTCCATTGTGAACGTTATATTGCGATGCGGACTGTTGAGCGTTTGGAATGTTTCTTCCAATTTTTCTTTTTTCACTATTGCCAATGTATCGTCGACGTATCTCGTCCAAAAACTTGGCCTCCATCCGCTTTATTTCTAACCTATCTTCCAATGAGGCCATAAATATTTCGCTCAAAATTGGGGACAGAGGATTACCCATTGTTAAACCCGCTGTTGATTTGAAGTATCGTCCCCGGAACGTGAAGAAATGTTCTTGCATGCACACTTCAGCAAATTTCTTATATAATTGTACTCGTTTTTTTACCTTCTTTGTTGTCTTAGTGTTTTAGAAGCCATTCTTCAAATAGTGTAATAGCTTCTCTGGTTGGTATGCTTGAAAATAAGTTTTTCACGTCGAATGACACCATTATTTCGTCTTCTTTAGTCTTAATTTCTCCATTAGCTTTGGTAGTTCGGTCGAATTTTTGATGGAAAATTTACTAACTTGTTTTTCCATCATTTTTACCTCTTTTACCAGCCATCTTGCTATACCACTTGTTGGGGTGTTGTTCGCTGTTATGATCTCTCTAATTTCATTGCCTGACTTATGACTTATAATTGGTAATAGTGGGTTTGGTGTCCTGACACTTGCTAAGTTTTCAAAAAGGCTCTTACATTCTTTAAGCATTTTTTCAGTTCTTTTTATCGACTCTGGGAGTGGATTTTTTCTGAGTTCAAACACTTCTTTCCCTTTGTTGAGTTTTTCGTTCACTATTTCGTCATACTTACTTTTTCCTAATATCACAATTTGATTGCCTTTATCTGCATTTAGGTAAAAAAACAGGTTTTGTTTCAGTTCCTTGATTATGTCTGCTTCTTTAGTCCTCTTTTTTTGTTATGGTTTTTGGTTTTGTAGTGCTTTCCACGTTTCTCTTCTGACTTCTTCTTTTGCTTCGTTGTTGGTTACTCAAAACTTTTTCCCATACCCAATGTACAATAAATATACTTATTTATTTATTTATGTAAATTGCGTAAGCAAAAAAAATGCCCATACTACAATTTGTGAGCTCTATACAGTATTTCTCTGCAAGAAGCAAAAATTATTTCAAGCGCGTATTTAGAAAATAAATATGCATATTTCAGACTCGCATGAATTCGAATTTAATTTAACATTTTCTTTAATAAAATTGCTTGCTTGTGCAAAATATTAATTTACTCGTATAATGAGTGCATTTATTCAAATTCTAGTTTTCGAGATCCTTACAATTTTTAATATTGTAACATGTCCATGCTACAGTTAAGAAACGAACAACGGGAACATCTTAAAGTTCTCCGGGAAAAATCCTCCGAATGTAAGATCATGGCAGATCATATCATTGTAATCTATATCTTAACAAAACTTCAATTCCAGCTGTTGTCGATTTGTGTAAGCTTGCTATTGATTATTTGAATAACGGGCCTAATGAAAAAAAATATATTGCCGTGGCAAGTAAGAACCTTCAACAATTCCTATTTGAAAACTTTTATTTGTGTAAATTTCTATTCAGAAAAGCTTAACACATCGGTAGATCTCGTGCAGCCTACAATTGAAGCATTGGTATGTCTATTGGTTGATGCTACAAAGGCCAATGTAAGCATACCTCATTAAATTTGTATACTGGTTAAAATATGACTTATATTTTAGGTAAGCGAAGCTGAATTTGAAAACTTAAAAACATCTGGGTTCTCGTTGGATCACATTTCTATTTTATGGCAGTTTGTTTCTAGTAAAAGAAATTTTGTGGAAAATATATTAAAGTCGACAAGTCCTAAGGAGTTTCGTTATCGAGATTTAGAATGGCGACTAGATGGGAAGGTTAATATTTAAAAAAAATTTTATTTTATTACAGCATTTGAAATTATAACCTCTTTGTAGATTGCTTCCAGGAGTCTTTTGTATCAGGCAACACCAATTATTGTTATCAAATTGCATTTGGATACCGAAAAGATTAGCGAAAACCGAAATATTTTGGGTGCAAAACGTGAAGAATCTAAGAGGAAATATGAAACTGCTCAACAGATATTAATTCAAACTGATCCAAATAATTTAATGCACATTATAGATGTCCTCGAACAAGCTTTAATGGAATCGAAAACGCATAGAATGCGAAATATGTTAAAAGCTCTACAAGTCTAAATAGTAATTATGTAAGTTGATAAAGAATTAAAGTTTTAACTATTACTTTATTTATTGATTTCATCGGGCCGTGTTTTGTTGTGTGGACAGACGCATTTTGACTCCTTTGAGTCATCTTCAGTCTAAAGGATGTGTGGTAGGAAATGATTTTATATAGGTGTAAGGTGGGTTAAGCAGGTAGGTACTAAATTAGGACAGGTAGAGGAATATTATGTTTTTGTTTTTTGGATGTCCGTTTGTCCTGGTTCGTCTCGCTTCTGTTTCCATCGGAGAGTGTGGTCTGGTACTGGGAAAATTGGGTCAGCACTTGTAATAAGTTGTTTGTTCATAATGTTACCGTCTGTTTTTCTATGTTTATATATTTTAAGTATTTTTAGGATGTCAAGTCTCGGTCCTTTGCTTTATTTATGCAGCAGTGCCATAGAATTCGTCATAACGTCAGGCTCGTGTGCATGGTTTTGTAGATGCGTCGCATAATTGGAGTCTGTCTTGTTCTGTAAGAAAGGTCGTAAGTGCTCTTTGTATCTTGTCGTTAGTTTCCGTGTTGTCCTTCCTATGTATACCATGTTGCGTTTCCGGAAATTTGCTGTACCATCAAAGCCCACAAAAATAATAAAGCGCTGCACATCGATGAGGTTCTAGTGGAGCTCATCAAATATGGTGGCAGCAGTGTTCATAAAGCTATTTACAAAGGCATCCAGCACTTTTGCCAACAAGAACATATGCCGAAAAGGGGGAGCCAATCAATTATATTTCCTATTCACAAAAAAGGTGACAAGTTACAGTGCGAAAATTATAAAGGCATATCACTGCTTTGTACGGCGTACAAAATATTTTCAAAGATCTTAGAAAGTAAAACCGGATGATACGCCAACAGTATTATAGGGGAGTATGAAGGTAGTTTTAGACCAGGTAGACCGACGATAGACCAATTGTCAACACTGTCAAGTAGGTAATTGAAAAATGCTGGCAGTTCAACACAGACGTACACCAATTTTTCGTTGACTTTAAGGAAGCATACGACAGCATTAATCGTAACGCACCGTACCAAATAATGCTTTGCTTTGGCATCCCAGCCGAATTAGTCCGTCTTACCAAAATGACAATGACGTTGACGATCCCCCAAGTCCACATCAATAACCAACTCACCGATGCCTTTGACACAAATATCGGACTAAAGCAAGAAGATGGGGTTATCCTATTGCTATTCAATTTGGCTCTGGAGTACGTCATAAGAAACCTGCCTGTCGATACACGAGGTACATTACTATTCAAGTCCAGCCAAGCAGTAGCCTATGCGGATGAAATCAACATTTTATCACGGCCACTGACAACTACCAAAGAACTCTTCTTGAAACTCGACAACAAAGCAAAACTAGTAGGGCAACGAATTAATGAGAATAAATAAAGCTCATGGCGCAGTCGTGAAAAATACCTTAAGTCGACAAAATATCACACTTGGCGAATACAATATCGAAAGTGTGAGCGAATTCGAGTTTTGGGCGCCAAAATAACGAGAATATCTATTGAAAGAGACGAAATACGCTGAAGAATACAGCTCGCAAATAAAATATTTTTTTCAGTTTTGCCGATCTTGAAGACCATATATGTACATAGGAAAATAAAGCTCCAAGTTTACAAATCTGCGATAAGACCTGTGTTATGCTACGGGTGTGAAACATGGGCCCTAACCCAAGCATCTGCAAATATGTATATTGAACGTCTTTGAGCGACGGGTCCTGAGGCAAATAATAGGAGTGAAACTAGACGGAGACCAACGGAGCTGTATGAAATGTTTGATGAGCCGGAGGTCGCAACAATTATAAGACTCCAAAAGCTGCAATGGGCTGGCCACATGAATTGTATGGACGAATAACGGATACCCAAGAAGGTATTCGTTGGGAGAACTGAAGGGCGGAGACTAGTGAGGAAACCGAGGAAACGCAGGTCAGACTCGGTCGACGAAGACAGTTCATCGCTGCTTGGATTTATAAATTGGAAGACGGGGTCAATGGACCGAGACAGTTGGATGCGCTATTTGCATGAAGCGAAGGCCCCAGAGCGGCTGTAGTGCTACGAAGAAGACAATAGAACAATATATTGAAATAATAACATTTGATAGTTTTACTGATTATTACAAGTCACCAGTATTTATTCACTTTTTCTTCCATTGAATGTTTAAAAGTTTTACATAAATTCTTCGTGATGATCAACCATAAGAATGAAATAAAATTTTCATAAACAAAATAATATCAGAAAGTTTTCAATGATAAAATATCAAGCGAGTATAAGGCAATTGAATACTTTCAACAAGCAAGACGCAAGGCAATAACACATTCATCAGCAACCGGTTATGACCAACACCAACGTACATAAGTGTAACAAGCCCTCCAGGGAAAATTTGCATTTGTTGTAGTCAGCCTACATGTGGCCAGCTTTCGTGAGCTGTCAGCCTACTTTTGGAAAATCAAATACTTGTATGATGTAATATTGTATATTCTGAGTTTCACATGAAAAAGGCACAAATGAAATTCCTTTCATGCATAAAATTCACTTTGGACTGTCCACTGAGCTACGTGTTGTGAATTGACGTATTTTGAGTGACGGTTCAGACTAGCAGTTCATGTACTGCTAAACGAAGTGTCAGTATCCGTTGATTGCAGTTTGCGCGCAAGTCTGCACGAAATTACGCTTAATCCACGCACTTGTATGTAGTTGTTGTCGATCGTGGTGATCAACCTGCGGTTTTCTGTAGAGTACATTCGATCCGTTGTGGTGGATCGCAATCGTGTGAAAGTTCCGTATTTCCTTGCAAAAGAATACACGTGAAGTGACATTAAAAAAGAAAAAAATCATCCCTATACGATTGCGCGCATCAAAATAATGAGACGGTAATCGGAGTATCACCTTCCGAGAGTAATCGGGGAAACAAGTGTGACACAAGCAGTTCGCTATTCCTCCTCCTCCTTGAGCACATGCTTCCCCTGATTGCGTGGAGGACTTTTATAAACACTATTATTGAAATAGTGGGAGTCTGTATGGGTAATAGAATCGTTATTATAATATTAATTTCTTCAAAGAATTTCCGAAACAGGCATATTATTCGACCAAGAGTTCGAGGCGGATTTGGAGGCAATTTTCCCCTCACGCTACCACTCCCTCAAAAATGCAAATAGACAATCTTTACTATGCTTACCACGAGATTGTCGGCAATAAACAGTTAAATCACACTAGAAGGTAATCGCCAGTATAATCTCGCAGCTATAATCAGTATCTAAGTACAACAAGTTGGGTAGACGTAGTTCTGTCTCGTGTCAGAAGGGTGTTGTACTTAACATACGATATGCAGACATACGAGTATAGAATGATTTAATTCAAAAAAAAAAAAACTTTAATGACATTCACAACAAATATATTTTTGCTTTAAAATAAAAACCAGTGCTACTCTATTTTAACTGGCCATCATTCTGTTACAATATTGCTAAAATCATTGACTAGGCCGAATCTTAAATGCCTTTTTGTTATATTATATATTTGGAGACAATACAATCAAAAGTGTATGGTCTGGTTTGATGGAAAGCCCACGTAGTAACCGTATTTATTGTTGTAATCGGAGAAAATTCAAACGGCAATAACTTCTGTAGTGGATTGGGTGGATTAGATGTTCGTTAAAGACTGCAGCGATGGTCTGCTGCTGCCTCGTCAAAAGAGGGTAGTGGGATCTGCCGAGATTGGCCTTATCTAAGGACGCGTGAATGTGCTAGCAGGCTAGTATTGCGGTGTCATGGGGTGGGTTTTTTTTCCCCCAGTACAAGGCCTATTACAAAAAAAAATTTCGCATCCATGAATGTCGCGGTTCAAACAAATATCGACCGATGTCGAGAATGAGGTAACCTACTAAGTGTTACAAATTGCTGACGCAGAGGACAAACCGGGCCTGGAGAAAACAGATGGACTTAAGGGGACTTCGTCGTTACCGACGATACTTATAGCCCCCAAATAAGAGTGGAGCATCCAGGTGGATGCAGTGCCCCCTCGCACCCTCCCAATCGGATCAAGATCCAAATGTAAGCATGGCCATATTTAAGCGAAAAACTCATACAAACATAATTTTTTTTCCTTTAAATGAAAAATATAAATGTGCCAAATTTATGTCATAGTATTATGTGAAGAAATCACATAACATTATGCCATAAATAGGCACGCGAAGGCTACCTTACCCGGGTAGTATTCAAATTACTCAGGAGGAAACGGCCAATCTAATTTGAGGTGAAATAGTTGCTAAGAAAAATTTTTTTTATAAAAGTAATTAAAAAAATTTTTATTTTATGTAATAAAATAATTTGATAAAAAATTTTTTAAATAAAACAGGTTACTTATCCAATATCCTTGCCGGGCGCCCGCTGATGAATGTGGGTGATGCAGTATTGCTGAAATATTAAATTCCGTTATCGCTACTTTTCGAATACAACTCATTGTATCCCGGGTACTCCTATTTAGATTTTTATTTACTATCTTATCAAATATGTACGTTCAATTACACAAAACGGGCTATCTATTCCTCTAAAGTTTTCCATTTGTTCTTATCAATTTCCTCTTTTTTTTTGGTAAAGTTTTCTATATTCACTCTCACTAAATAAATATCTTCTTATCTGTTGATGTGTGTAAATAAGATTTTAAATACGCTAATAATAATTAATACTTTCAGCAGACACGAACAGTGCATGCGGGACACATCACCAGATTTTGCTTCCGTTCATCCCCCCGTCCGACTTTGCTGCATTCACAGCTGATGCACGCCGCGTGTTTGTGATGTAGAATCACACGAGCGTCACATATGCGGAGCAATGATATAATTTTTTGGATAAATCTTAGCTTACTCCAAAGCTTAACTGCAATTTGTTCAGTTAATGTCGTTATTGACTTATCGCGAACTGAGAAATTGTTTTTGAAGAACCAGAAACTCTGCCTCCTATTCAAGGCCAACGGGGAATGCGCCATTCGTTTTGCGAGTGGCTCCAGGAATTCAGCAGGTAGAGATTAATCAGGCAAGGTTGAATGAACATGGGAACTTTTATCGTAAATTTCCAAGCACTTTACGGAAACAGCACTCTTTGTTACTGCACAATATCCACAATGGCTGGCACAAAGAACCCAACAATAGACATTGGAGACGCGTATTCACCAAATTTCACTCGCAATGGATTCGGATGAGGACGTTGAAATTAATTTTTATTGTTTTTATGTTCTCACCTCACTGATTCAAATTAATCCTTGGTTGCTCAACTCAAAACAAACTCAATTGAATGGTGGTGCCCAATTCATTCCATTGAATTTCCAAGGGGGAACCCAAGAATATTTCCGGAGATTCACACAAATTCACCTGGCACCAGAGTCGGACACCGACTTATATTCCGTCATTCTGTGGTGGGCGCGCTATATTGAACCGTCTTGATATCCTCTTAATTGGTATAGCACTCGATAATTAACGTGTCGCGAGTAAATCATAAATGTAAGGAAAATTAAGAAATTAGAATGCATGCCTTACATAACGCATGCGGCGAGATCACTTCAGGGGCGCACTATATCGAACCGTCTTAATATCCTCTTAATTGGCATAACACTGGATAATTGACGTGTCGCGAGTAAATCATAAATGTGAGGAAAGTTAAGAAATTAGAATGCGTGCATCATATAACGCATGCGGCGGTATCACTTCAGGGGCGCACTATATCGAACCGTTTTGATATCCTCTTAATTGGAATAATTGGAGAGTTGAATTATTAAATTAATAAAAAAATAATAATAGAAAAATATAGATATAAGTAATATAATTATAAGGAAAAATTTAATATAGGGAAAAAAGATAATATTAAATTAATATTTATAATAAAATAAAAAAAAAAATTATAATTTATAAGACTACGAATTGGGATAATTAAATTTTTCAAATCTGCAATTGAAATTCGGATCCGTGTTATGCTGATTTTTGAGCAGTTTTCTTAGGTGACTGCTCCCTTACTACACTTCTGTAAATTCTACTAAAACATAGATTATAAGGACTTTTTAAAGGACACCTAAATATTTACTTTCATCCAATTTAATCATACTTATACAGTTTTAATGTCGAAAATATTTAATTTACAGATTCTACTATTATGAGCAAAGTTGGTTTTTGGGGGGCACTCCTCTATATGGGTGGAACCTCTTAAAAGTCTTTGAACATTTTTTTATCCCAAAACATTCTAGAAGTCATAACTTTCGACCTTTCCACAAAGTTTCATGACTGCAGCTTTTATAGTTTCGGAGAAAAACTGCTGTGACATACAGACGGACGGACGGACACAGGTACCGATTTCAGTAGGGTTTTGTATTTTAGTACAAAACCACGCGTGGAAATTGAGCGAGAGCCGCAGGTAAATGGTGTGCCTAGATACTGGAATTGTGGTGAGAAGGGGCACCTGCAAAAAGACTGCAAGAAGCGAAGGAAACCTAGCTATTTTCCAGGGTGGAGGAGATCCAGACCGAGTCAGGAGCCCAGAATGGAAGCCCTTCAAACTGAGGGGGCCAACTTCGTGGGGTAGAGGTTGGCTAGGAAGATCGATGTATCCAGCACCACCATCGCCGTGTCAAGACTACATTGTGGAGAAGCAGACTTATGTCTTCCGGGTCAAGTTGACGGAGAACATTGCACCATACCAATCGACACTGGTGCAACCCGATCGATTATCCGACCAGACCTAGTGAGTCAACAGCTACTTCACATGTGCAGAATTTTCTCATTACGGACAGCTACGGGAGAAACTGTACCTGTCCATGGAGAGGTCAACCTCTAGATACAATTGGGAGACCTTGCGTTCCGACATAATTTTCTGGTCGCGAACATTATGGATGACTGCATTCTCGGAATGGATTTTCTGCGACCACATGGAATTACGTTGGATTTGGGCAAACGGGTATTGAAATGGCGGAATGTTGAAGTATTGATGGAGGATCCCTGCGTCCAAATTCCCAAGATGAATGTGGTAGTAAATACCGACGCTGATGTACCGAAATCTTCCGAGAGCATTGTATGGGCCAAGCTTGATGGTGATTCTGGAGACCACCAATCCTACCTGTTAGAGCTAACGAAGACGTTGGCATTGCGCAGCTTGATTGTAGGACAAAGCCTTGTAAGATCTATAAGGAATGAATACGTGCCGGTTAGAGTCCTTCAAACCGCAGACTCAACCACGACCATCAAAGCGGGAGAAGTCATCGGCAGCTGCCAGCTTGTTTCCACCATCACCTCTTTGGAAGCTACCCACAACCATCGTTGGAAAAAAGGCAAGACACAGACAAAGCCCGGAAACTCACGTCTGCAATATTGAAGCAGACCAAATTGCCAACGCAGCTATTCAAATAAGCCCCTGATCTGGTCACCAAGTACAGTGACATCTTCTCAACAAGCCCGGATGACCAAGGCCGAACGAGTCTGGTAACTCACGTCATAGATACACAGGAAGCCAAGCTGATTCGACAAGCAACGAGACGTCTTCCTATAGCCAAACAAGGAGAAGTGAGCGCACTGATCTCGGACATGGAAAAACAAGGTTTTATCGAGCCTTCTATCAGTCCATGGGCCACGCCAGTAGTTCGAGTAAAGACAAAGGATGGTAGCACTTGTTTTTGTTTTGATCATAGGTAGCTTAACGACCTCAATAACAAAGATATTTACCCACTTCCATGCATCGACGACATCATGGACACTTTAGCCGATGCAAAATGGTTTTCTACACTCGATCTCAAGACTGGGTACTAGCAGGTAGAAATCGACAAGAAGGACCGCGAGAAGACCGCATTTTTAGTTGGGATCAGATTATGGCAATTTGTAGTTATACCATTTGGGCTTTGCAATGCTCGAGCCAGCTTCGAACGCCTGATGGAATACGTGCTACGAGGCCTAACCTGGAAGACCTGTTTGCTGTACCAAGATGACATTATTGTTATCGGGAGAACGTTCAAAGAGCATGTGCAGAACTTAGAAGAGGTGTTCTCCCGATTGCGACTGGCGAATTTGAAACTAAGTCCCGACAAGTGTACCCTTTTTGCAGCAGCAGTAAAATACCTGGGACACGTTGTATCAGCAGAAGGGCTTAAAACAGATCATGAGAAAATTGACGCCAGGCCTACACCAAACTTCAAGCGTCAACTATGAACTTTTCTGGGTCTGGCAACCTACTATCGAAGATTCGTCAAAGAGTTTGCCAAAATATCTAAGTGTGTCCATCAGCTAACCGAGAAAAATCGTCCGTATGCCTGGAATGAGCAATGCCAGGCAGCCTTTGAGACCTTGAAGGAGAAGCTGTGTGAATCACCCGTGCTGGCATATTCAAAACCCGGAAAGATGTTTGTAATTGACACCCATGTGAGCAACGGTGGGATTGGAGCTGTACTATCCCGGCGGATCGATGGCGAAGAAAGAATCCTCTAATTTTACAGTCAAGTTCTCTCAAAAAGTGAGAGGAACTACTGCGTGACCAGGAAGGAGCTATTGGCTATAATAGAGACCACAAAGCAGTTCTACAAGTACCTTTATGGCCAGAAATTTGTTCTTCGAACAGGCCATGTATCGCTGAGATGGCTGCTTAACTTCAAAACCCCGAGGGACACAAGCTGCATGATGGATCCAAAGGCTGCAGTCATGCGATTACAAAATTGTTCATCGCAAGGGCGGAGTTCATAGAAATGCTGACACCCTATCTCGTCGTCCATGTCCAGCTAACTGCAAGCATTGCCGACGGATTGAGGAAAAGGAGCCACCTGTTGATCTGCGAGTGATACGGCCAAATTTGATGAAGGTTGTTCATTGGAGGAGATTCAAAACGCCCAGCTAGCCGATGAAGAAGGAGCCAACTGGGCGGCCTGAGTAGAAGGACATTTTGACGTATGGTGCCATCCTGAAAAGTTATCGGGCACAATGGAACTCCCTTCAGGTGGTGGGTGGCGTACTCAAGTGGAAATGGGAAACGGCGGATGGCAGCTCCTATAGGATGCAAACTATATTTCCCAAAAGCCGAATCCACGATGTGGTTAAGGGAATGCACGAAGGATTCTCGGGAGGCCATCTTGGTGTTAACAAGACCTTAGTGAAATTGCGGGAAAGGCTACCGGCTCAACGCTCGAAAAGACGTAGAGGAGTAGTGTCGTAGATGTACAATTTACGCTTCTAAACAGCTAGTGTTAAATTGGGTCAGTAGATACGGCATACCTTGCGAACTACATTCGGATCAAGGCCGAAAATTTGAGTTACTAGTTTTTGGCGAAATATGCGAGCTTCTGGGAATACGCAAAACGAGGACAACACCTCTGCATCCCCAGTCCGATGAAATGGTTGAACGTTTCATACTCTGTAAATTCCTGGTCAAGATAGTTGATGAGGACCAAAGGGACTGCCGAGCACGCATTGACGGAGCAAGCCCCAGCCAAAGTCATTTTTGGAAATACTATTCGTCTGCCGGCTGATGTAAAGTTCGTAACACCCCCTGAGAAACCCCAAACGATCTCGGAGTACGCAAGTGAGCTAAGGCAACGGTTGAACAAGATACAGCGGACAGTGTGAAAACACCTCAAATCGGCTACCAATCGCATGAAGACCAGTTATGATCTGAAGGCAAATTCTACTGGCTTACAGCAAGATGACTATATAACCCACAACGGCAGAAGGGTAGGTCTCTGAAGTCGCAGCATAATTGGGAGGGACCACACCGAGTTACAAAGTGAATCAACGACGCCGTATACCGCATACAAGAACATCGTAAGCCGAGAGCCAAAATGAAAATCGTGTATCTCGACCGTCTTGCCCCATATTACATCCAGGGAGACTTAATTACAACTGGCGACATATTTTTTCGGGGTGAAAAGAACTGAGGTGCGAGCAGTGTCACATGTCCAAACAATTCTGCGAGCTACTGTCACAATTGTTGTCGCAACCAGGGCCGGTTTAAGGGGTAAGCAAAGTATGCGGTCGCGTAGGGCACCAAGCAAAACGGGGCGCCTTATCACTCTCCAATGTTCAGTATTAAAGAAGGAGACCAGACTAGACGTTGAAAGTTGATTCACATCACAAGATTGTAGGAGTAAGGAGTTAGGGAAAGTCGTATGGGGATATCCATTTTACAGTTGGGAAAGTAAAGCTGAAGGAAATACATAAAATATTCAGATAGAAACAACAGTTTTTATTCAGTATAAAGATTGAATCTTGCATTATTCAAATGTCCTCCACGGGACTTCTTCCAGGCCTCAATCCTTTTGAGGTAATTTTCAATGACACTTCGGCACATTTTCGGCAATATCTCGGCCATAACTTTACGAATGTTAGTTTTCAATTGCTCAAGATTTTGAGGATTGTTCGCGTAAACACGATCTTTCGCATAGCCCCATAAAAAGAAATCCAAAGGTGTTAGGTCGCAGCATCTTGCAGGCCGATTGACATCACTCAATCTCGAAATTACGCGTCCTGGAAATTTCTCTTGCAAAAGTACTCGATTAGCCTATGTTGTGTGGCTTGTGGCTCCGTCCTGTTGGAACCACATATTCGCCAGATCATAATCTTCAATTTCTCTCCAAAAATAATCGGTTAACATTCGTCCATAGCGGTCAGAATTGACTGTAATGGCTCTTCCTTAATCATTTTCAAAAAATACGGGCCAATAACACCACCAGACCATAATACACACCAAACGGTCACTTTATCCGGATGCAAAGGTCTTTCTGCGATCACCTGAGGATTTTGAGAGCCCCATATGCGGCAATTCTGTTTATTTACGTAACCACTGAGCGAAAAATGAGCCTCATCACTTAAGAAAATTTTGTTCGAAAAATCGTTATCAATGGCTTGTTGTTCAATCATCCGATTTGCATACATTCTGCGTTGTATATGGTCTTGAGGCTTAAGTTCTTGAGTGAGTTGGATTTTGTACGGATGGAGATGCAAATCCAAATGCAAAAACCGCCACAATGAGCCGTAAGACAAGCCCAAATGTTGATCTTCCTCCACACTTTGAGCAACGACAGCGATGTTTTCAGCAGAACGAATGTTACGATGATGCACAGGCCTTGCAATATCAATAACCGATCCAGTCTCTTCAAATTTTCTCGCAGTGTTCGAAATTGTTTGCTGTGTAGGTCGATTATGTCGACCGTAGTCGGCTCGTAAAGCCCTAAGTGTTGATACAGCAGAATCACCATTTTTATAATAAAATTTAATAATTGTAATGCGTTCTTCAACTGTTAAACGATCCATATTTCGAAATGGCAAACCTTCAGCTAAAAAAAACACGCTTTGGATGACATTTAATTTTGACAAATGTCAAATGGCAGGGTTATACTTTCCTACCACGAAATGAATAACCCTGTATATCGTAAGGTGGGACCCTTGCGCATATTCCCACTACTTGATTAATTGTTATTCCCAAATAAAAATTACAACAAATAATAACAACTGGACTCGTCCGTCGTGCACCCCTCCGTCATCGACTTGGACTCATCTGGCAGACGCCCCTCCCCCTCCGTCGCATCTTGCCTCGCTCTGTCGTCTACTGCCTCAGTTCAGTTGCCTCATGCCATGCGGTACTGAGACATTCTATCGTTCGATCCTAACCATAGAAAACGAAACACCGCTTAACCCATTCGCAATCTAGTGCTTCTTTGTTTATTAAACGCAAGTTATATCTAGTACTAGTGCCGGTAGTAGTAGTAAAAAGCGCTCTGGGTCATTCAACCGCAAAAGAAAACTTAAGATAAAATACAATCAAAAGCACTACAGAAGTTTATTACGGCTTCAACTTCTACGAAGTTGGACAAGGACGACACTGTTATAACAGCCAATGTAAAAGAAGATGAATTGCTAATTTTGGAGGCTGTAATTACTTTATCGACAAGCCATCAAAGAAAGAAAACTGTAAGTTAATACATAATCTTGGGCTAGTTTTAAAATTTAATTTACATAGAATAAGTGCATAGTTAAGCTTTAATAAGCAGTAAAACATTTATTTAAAATACATTATATACCTTTTAACTTTGTTTAGTCAGGTTTATTTACAAAACAAATAATATTGGAGAGCCTACAGGTATATTGGCCTAATAGTATTGGCGTGACACGGGATCGGGGTATGCATAACTCATCGGTGGTCGGTGAACTAAACAATGAAAACTCTATAGTCTGCGCGCGGGATTATAGGTCTTCTCACGCTAAACATCTTGGTTGCCGCTTTAACGTGCATTTAACTTGCCTAATTTATTTATTTTTCTTTTTGCGATCGTGGTTAATCTACTCGTGGATAATTGGGAGTCTCCTGTATTCTTATACAGTCAATTGTATGACAACGTTTATCGTTTATCTTTCATTGGTGATAAAATATAAATTTCCAATAAATCAAAAATTCATATGGGCGAATGGAAAATGTTTAATTAATTGTTTTGGGTCCCAGCACCCTTCTATTGTTTTTGTCCTTCATCCTTGTTATTGCCTATTGCTACTCTGTTGTGTTGCTGGCCATGTAAAAAATAAAATATAAGCGCTGGATGTTGCAATGTTTGATAAAATGATGCAAAACCCAATAGCTGCTGGCAGTTTAGGTTAGGTACTAGAAATTGATTATTTTACAAGGAGCAAGCTCATGTAACAATTAATTAGTGAATAGAGTTATATCAATTATCTAGTCAAAAAACGAAATAACTCATTAAAAATTAGTTTTTTTACATATGCGACGATAAAAAATTTTAGAATTGGAATTGTATTGTAGGATCATAAGTTGTCCGGAAGCACGTCACCGCTACTATCGATAGACTGTGGAGGGTAGCCGCTAAAAATCACGGATGAGATACGAAAAGTTCTTACTGCGCGTGGTCCTGTGCAAGTTAATGACATTGACTTTCCCATTGATGCTAAAGGTAGAAAATTCTCTTCGCTTTATTTCCCAAGAAAACTTAGCAATAAGGAACAAGTCCATAGAAATTGGTTGGATTAAAAAAAATGCAATATTTTGCTTTGCCTGCAAAGTCTTTGGAAATGTGCATTCATCTCTTGCCGCCGGAGACCAAGGATATCATGACTGGCAAAACTTAACCAAGATTTTGACCAGTCA
This sequence comes from Odontomyia ornata, assembly GCA_963969285.1. Taxonomy (NCBI): domain Eukaryota; kingdom Metazoa; phylum Arthropoda; class Insecta; order Diptera; family Stratiomyidae; genus Odontomyia; species Odontomyia ornata. Next base: position 103,044,327 of record OZ017738.1, read on the forward strand.
TGAGAAATCTCTACCCACATACACAATTGTAAATCTTGGCGTGAACTGTCCATGCGATTACGTTTGGATAGAACCAAAGACATATAAAGTAATGGACGCGAAATGAGCTTATTTTCATCCATACGTGAGAGAAGTACTTTTACTATATACATGCCTTCCTCTCGCATGCCAATTGAAATCCCCCTACCTTTCACGCCGCTAGAAGATCCACACACTCAAGTGGCTCCTCCAGTTGCTCTCACGAAAATCCCACTCCTCTTACACCTTAACCCCCGAATTGTCACCATATGATTTGTGAATATTCAACATTGATGGGAAACGTCTAATCAAGTTAAATTTGAAATTGTACATAAAACAATTTTTTAAAACAAACCGTGTTGAATCTAGTGCCAAAGCGTTGCAAATGTGATAATTAATCAAACTGAAAAGTTTGTTACGGATCGCGAGTGTTTTTGTGTCAAAAAATAAAAAATGTAGTGACGTGTGTGGGATTATAAAAACAGCTTTAGGAAGCATGTCAGGGACGTATCCTTCGTAGGGTAAGTCATGCTCAATCTTTTACATCGTTCAAGTTAGAATACCCGCACGGAAAATTGATTTAGTTCAAGATGCGAAAATTAGTGGGAGACGTCACGTAAAATTTATTTGAAATTCGAATCAACAGCTAATAACGCGCCAACTTCACGCTACATGATAAAGTGCTTCAATTCTCTCGATGCATTTCGTATCCATTCTCTCTGAGGTCTATGGATAGAACTATCGACAAATAGCATGAGAGAACCATTCAAGCTGAAACATAACATTAGAGCCAAGTGTTGGAACGTTTACTTTATGTTGTCCAATTTTTAAGATCTCGAGGGCTTGCTTTTCGAGGAACAAAAGAGCCTCCTTTTGAGCGTAACAATGGTAACTTTTTGAAACTTGTAGAGTATATTTCCAAATTTACTGTTGTCATGGCTGAACATGTAAGACGAGTTACTTCCGAAGAGACACATGTTCACTATTTGAGCAAACAAATACAAAATGAGTTTATTTATCTCTTGTCCACAAAGATCCAAGACCGAATCATAAGTGACCTAAAACAAGCAACATATTATGCTATAATACTGGACTGTACACCTGATATTAGCCATACAGAACAAATGACATTGGTGGTGAGATTCGTCACATGTATTAAAAATGAGGAAGTGTCAATAAAAGAACATTTTTTAGGCTTTCTGCCTATCAATGATACGACAGGTGAAGGTCTCAGAGATGTCTTAGTCAGTGAGTTAGATACGTGGAATATCCCGTTAAAAAACATGAGGGGCCAGGGATATGATAATGGCTCCAACATGAGAGGGAAGGATGCTGGAGTCCAGAAAAGATTACTTGATTTGAATTCCAGGGCATTTTTCATCCCATGTGGTAACAATTTCATCAATCTAGTGGTTAACGATGGTGCTCTCTCTTGCCCTTATGTAGTTGATTGTTTTAGTACGATCCAAGAAATATTCAACTTTTTCTCCAGTTCAACTCTCAGGTGGAGTATTTTGATGAAACACATATCCACTCTAACAGTGAAACCCCTTAGCAATACTCGGTGAGAGAGTAGGATTGAAGCCTTAGTACCTCCTAGATATCACATCGAGGAAATGTATGATATTTTGTATGAAGCCTCTCAAGACCACAAGCTGGATGCTTTTAGGAGTAACACTGCAGTAGGAGTAATAAGAAAACTTCAAACTTTCAAATTTTTGTGTTGTCTGGTAACGTGGCATGATATCCTTTTTAAAATAAACATGGTGTGTAAGACCTTGCAAAAAGCCTCATCTACTTTGCAAACTTCAATGGACCTCGTGAAAAGTGTTCAGACATTTTTGGAAAAAATGAGATCTGATGAAGGTCCTAATAGCATTATCATAGACGCTTCAGAACTGGTCGGAAAAATTGGTGTTTCTGCTGAATTTGAAAAAGAAACCGAAGTTTGTCCAAGGAAAACCAAGAGGCAATTCTCATATGAGAGTGAGGATGAACCAATTCAGACTAGACTGGCATCATTCAAAGTGAAATTTTTCTTTGTGGTGCTTGATAAAGCAATAAACTCACTTTATGAGAGGTTTGAGCTCATGGAGAACCACAGCAAGAGTTTTAGTTTTCTGTATGTGATAAAGATTCTTCAGACATGGGACAGGAAGACCTTGAAAGACACCTGTATACAACTTCACAATGTTCTGAGTGATGGAGAAGAATGTGACATAAACGGAGTTGAACTGTTCGAAGAGCTAGACATTTTTGCGCCAATGTTGCCACCCGGAAGTTCTCCAACTGAGGCCATATCGTATATAACAAAAAATGATTATATGGACATATTCCCTAATGGTTTTTGTTTCTCTAAGAATCCATCTGACGCTCCTCGTTTCAGTAGCAAGTGGTGAAAGAAGTTTTTCTAAGTTGAAACTAATGAAATCTTATCTCAGATCCACCATTTGTCAGGAACGTTTGAGTGGACTGCTGTTCGATTACACTAGAAAAATGTCTAGAACCGGCCCTGGTCACAACTATAAATAACATCATGATCAATAGTGATGGTAAAGTAAACGAATGTACTCGAAAGCACAAGAATAGGCCAAGTAGATCCATGAACAATATCTGAAAGTGACGTCACTGCGGATATTCAGAATTGCTCGAATATTCCAGGTAGTTCTCGTCAGGACATTCACCAATATACGAGAAATGGATTGAATGACTAGAGACCCTGTATAAAGCCGAGTTGAATGAATGAAGGAGTATAGTAATAGTAAAACGGCGATAATAAAAGCTGCGATAAGTTTAGAGCGCGAATTGAAGGCGATATTGATTGATAGTGAAGTAAAGATTTTTTTGTGATATATTTGAATACTTTGGGAATATAAATTGATAGGATTTGTAAAATAGTGAATTCAATTACTGTGCATTCTCAGTAAATAAACTCTTTTAACTTAATTTAAAAGACATTGCGTTTTCACTTTCCCGGAACATTAAACTTATCGGCCGCGAACCATAACACGTGACAATACTTAAGGTTTATTTTGTGAAATTCAATCGCATTAAGGTGGTTGTGATGAGAAGGAAAATAATTTTTATTTTCAAATGAAGTAGATTTCATGTTTTTTAATTAAAAATGTTTAGGCATTTATTGACATTATATAAAATTTGATAAAATTTCCTCTCCTTAATTTAATCGTTAATTTTTTTAATCGTTAATTGGTCATCTCTGTCCCACAACTAGGAGGGTTGACCGTAGCTCTGACATAGGGGATCTTTCGAAAACTCCTATAGTAAATCGTACTTTTAATGCTGTCCCGTTTGCTGGGGTTTATAGTGGTTTATTTACACATTGTCAATAGTACACTGTATAGTTTATAGCGGGGCGGGCGGTGGAGATCCCACCGAGCTAAATTTATAGGTACAAACGCAATTTCATATTTTACATCCTGTTTATTCATTTTTGGCTTATGTGAATCGTAACGATCAAACTTTTGCTTATTCATTTGTGTGCATACATATAAAGTAAACAGTTCTAAGATGTGATAGTCACTCAATCAAATAGTAATTAAAGTTGATGCCCAGAGCCGGAATGAGATTTATTTTGGGAGAATCATTTTTTTACTAAAACAAAAGTGTTTTAGGTTGCATCATGAATAAAATCTTCGAAATATCAAGAATCGAAATCATCGAAATGTTTCAAATAAAATATGATTAAGAAATATTTATCGATCTTAACTTTCAATGGATTCATTTTACGCAAACATTGCAAATAATTAGCCACGCTGTGAGGGTGGCTTTCAAATTATTAACGCCCTATAACTACGCAATAGGCTCGACGTGGCCTCCCATGCACAAATAGGTATCTTTTTCCACTATATTTAATAATAAGAGACATTGAATAGGCTTGAGGTAATTTGTAACTATATTTCATTGCCTAATAATAAATAGTTATCTTACAAGTATACAAATAAAAGGAAATATATTTTGCGTCCAAATTGGATTAAGTTAGTTTAGTCAAAGCATACAATAAAAAGGCTGACTTTGAGAGGAAGTATCACAGTAGCTTTTTGGAAGTTACAACGCCTTGTCCTGGTGCCTTCGTTTAAGTGTTTGTGATAAATTAGACTGAAGTAGTTCGATTCATTGAATTGTTTCGATTTTCTTCAGTAGTCAAAGGTGATTGATTAATATATTAGATTTAGGAACAGTATGAAATAATCAATTGTTTATTTAATTGCAGGTACAAGCTCATTTTAGTTAACGGACTTTTGGAAGTTAGCACCATTAAAATGGCGTTTCAAAAAATCAGTGGACCATCCTACCAAGGTTATGGGTCAAACTTAACGGTTGTGGATATGATACCGCTAGACATGCAACATCTAGTTGATCCTTATTGGTATCAATTTCCTCCAATGAACCCTCTATGGCATGGAATCTTAGGCTTCATCATGACAATCATTGGAATTATCGCCGTGTTGGGCAACTTTACAGTGATTTATATCTTCACAACAACGAAGACACTCAGGACGCCTTCAAACTTATTTGTCGTAAATTTAGCCATCTCGGACTTCTTTATGATGGTTTCGATGTTTCCACCTATGGTTATCAACTGCTACTACGAAACATGGATTCTTGGTCCATTCATGTGTGAATTGTATGGAATGTTTGGTTCCTTGTTTGGATGTGCCTCAATATGGACTATGACCATGATTGCTTTTGATCGCTATAATGTCATCGTAAAGGGTATTGCTGGAAAACCTTTAACAAATGGAAGAGCAATGGCACGAGTGGCAGGAGTCTGGCTTTTCGCTATCCTCTGGACTATTGCTCCATTATTTGGATGGAACAGATATGTGCCAGAGGGCAATATGACTGCTTGCGGAACGGACTACCTCACCCAAGACTTCGGAAGTAGATCATACATCGTAATCTACTCAATCTTTGTATACTACGCTCCCCTCTTCCTCATCATCTTCTCTTACTACTACATCATCAAGGCTGTGTCAGATCACGAAAAAGCAATGCGTGAACAGGCCAAGAAAATGAATGTTGCGTCTCTTCGTTCAGCTGAAGATGCCAGCAAGAGCGCTGAAGCGAAATTGGCAAAGGTTGCCCTAGTAACAATCTCACTTTGGTTCATGGCTTGGACTCCATACTTGGTCATCAACTACAGTGGAATCTTCCAGACAATGAAGTTGTCACCATTGAGTACAATTTGGGGATCAGTATTTGCTAAGTGCAATGCTGTATACAACCCAATTGTGTACGGTATCAGGTAAGATTTAACATCATAGGTTTCCTAAAAACGTATTCTTATAAAACATTTTTCTTTAGTCATCCAAAATACCGAGCAGCACTATTTGAAAAGCTCCCATGCTTGGATTGCGGAAATGATGATCAATCGCAATCAGTGGACACGAAATCAGAGTCTACACAAGAGAAAATTTCTGCTTAAGATATTGACTTGATTTTTTGAATAATTTTTAGTTAAGCTTAGAGTTCAAATATATAAATCATAAATTTAATAGCGGCTACTTTATTCTTGACAATTCTCATAACTCGTTGTCCAATGCTGGATACAGCACAGGCTAGCGTTGGCTGTTTGCTTCCTCTGGAAGGTGTTAATTAAAAAAAAAAAAATGGCGGGAGATCTTAGTTTCATGGTCGCCACATTGTCAAACCTTGTTGCGCGATTACGCTCCAGGCATTAGAGGCTTTACAATAAGTTTGGCAGGTGTTATCCTTTTGTATCTATTCATTTTGTGCGTTGACTTAGAAGGACGTGGCGTGTACATGTGCCATTATTAAATTTAAGCTCTTTTGGGTTTTCCCTAGAATTTTCAGGTCTCGTTTTGTTAGGAAAAGGCCACAAAATTCGAGTCATCCTACAGTCATTACTGTTATTCCATTTCTTTCATCCAATCTTTACTAATGGGACCTTCATCGTGTCTACTGTAACTACATTTTAATTGAAGGGATGTGTATGACCTGTGCTCATGTCTCTCATGTCTGCGTGACCAATAATTCCCCACAAACATGGATGCCACAGTTACCGCCTTGGCAGCGCAGCGTTTAATTATTTGCAAGGTATTTGTTGCATATTTGCGACAGAGCAGAAGAAATCTCGAACAGCCAGCGCTCTTGCTATGTAATGATTTTTCTTCGCCTGTCTCGTTTCGAGATTTCCCAAAGTTAATCTTTATAGACGTGAAGTCTTCGTTATAGACGTGAAGTCTTCCAATGTGTCAACGGACTATACCCATTACGTCAACAAGTCTGGGCACCGTTAGTCTACTCCGAGGTGGCTGCTGGCAGGCCAGCTAGTTTGGAGAGGAATTTTGGTCGCAGGTATTCCGTGGACAGACTAAGTCCGAATACAATTTTATCAGCCACCAAATTAAATGACCGATTAAAACGCATCAAAACTACTTCCATCCAAGCGATTTTACTCTACTTTAATCTAATTCGTTTCCATTTCTTTCCGACTGTACGTCCAGTCCAAAAGAAAAAGAACAGGAGGAAACCTCCTCAACTAAAAATCACGCGGTGCCCGATTATGCACCTACGCGGTGCCAAAAATCAACTACTCGAATCGAAAACTGAATCAATATACTTTAGCTAAAAACGCAATGCCCAAACTACGAAACCGCGTACCGAACCACAATATGGAATTGAACATTCGCAGATTATTGAAACCCTACTCCCTCGGTGGCATGCTTACCTTCAGCTTCCCTTCCGCCGGGAAAAGAGCGACTATGTACTGAAAAGGAAAGCTCCGGGTTTTTCTTCTTCTTCGTAGCACTACAGCCCCTATCGTGCCTTCGCTTCCTACAAGTATCACCTCCAACTGTCTTGGTCCATTGACCGCATCCTCCAATTTCAAAATCGGAGTAGCGGTGAACTGTCTTCGTCGACCGAGTCAGTCCTGCGTTTCCTCGATTTCCCCACTGCTCTCCGGCCTTCAGTTCTCCCAACGAATACCTTTTGAGGTATCCGTTGTTCGTCCATACGAGGTATTGCTTATACGCCTGATTCTTTTTATCTAACGCATTCTGGCACTAATCATTGAACCAATCATTTCTTTTGCGCCGGGATTGAACGTATGATTAGATTTCTCCTACATGCAAAGTCAGTCAGGCGCTGGCCGTTGTCATTTTTTTCATCGTGGAGGCTATACCCTCTTGTCATCCCCCGATGAGATAGGGCATGCCAACCATAGCGTTGAGATCACCCAGAATTATTTTTGTATCGTTTGTGGGCAATGAGTTGACTGGTCTTTCCAGGTGATTGAAAAATATTTCCTTCGTTTCTTCATCATTTTCTTTGGTGGATTTGGTGATTTATTAGACAAACTTTAAAGAATTTCGCTTCTATACGAACCGCACACAACCTTTAAAATCAATAACGTGCAAAGTGAACTCCCTATCCACAATAAAGGGCACTCCGGACTCTCGCTTTCCAGCAGGCTTCCCACTTTTGAATATTGTGTGCGATCGCATATCTTGAATATCAATTCCAGTCCAATTCTTTTCCTGGATTGCCGGTTGTTCAATCTCTAGATTAAACAAAACAAAAAGAATTGAGAACGTTCTTGTATAATGATTAAACGCCAATGCATTTATTGAGTATCAATTTGAACATTTATAATAAACACTATGCTTACATCTATTAATTTGCCATTCATAGCTCATTGCATGAAATAAGCAAATTCAGGCAATGACTTATAAATGTTACATTTTTTGCTGCCCAAATGTGCATGCATATGCAAGTGGAAAACGTGCGTATACCGAATTATGCAATTATAGGTCATTGCATGCATTGATGGAATATGACATTAATTAAGCATTAATTAAGAAAATGCATTTTAAAGGAATATTTGGATACGCACACACGCAAATAGGCAATGAATTAATGAACTGCTTTGCGCGCATATGTGTTAAATAGGAAAATGCAATTTTAAGGAACATTTGGATATGCATATGCGCGCAAATATGCAAGCAGTTAATGAACTGCATATGTATGCACATATTCCCGGGCCCTGAAATGAAACGTTTCAGAATGATTGTCTTCTTTGAGGCCGTAGCCGGAAATCGTTTTGTGCTGTATCAGAGGGCCCTACCTTGTTGTGCCTGCAATGGTAATAGAAAATGAAACCTAAAATGAAGAAAATGATGATAGATGTAACGCCGGCAGTGTTAGCAACTACGTGGCACGGTTTTGGCAACTATGATTATTGTTGAGATGGAAGGAGTTGTAAGTCGTTTTTCAATTGCTTAATATCGTCAGTGTGGTTAAGTGTGAGTAGGCGGTGAAGTTCAGGTCGGGTGTGTTGGTGCATATTGTCCGTAATGTCAGTGACATTTAGGGTTACTAGAAGATCGTAGCCGCTTTTTATTCTGCTTTGATTAATGGTGATACGCAGTTATTGTGTAAGAACCATCCATTAACGAACAATCCTTGAAAAAATGTAGATACCCCAATTTGATCAATTTGATTTTAGTTCCACAGACGACCATTAGCGGTGTTTCATTGGTGTCAAAATATATCCAGGAGTCAAGGTTGTATTGTTGAGTCCATCTTTTAGCTGCGGGAATTGTTTCTATTTTACAGGTATTTGGAAATTGTCCTGGCTTGTCTATCAACTGGAGTACACATTGTGCGGGGCCGGCGTTTCTTGTAAAAAAGGCGTCATTTTGATTGCAAATATGATTTTCATCAGGGTCGACAAGACAGCGATCGAGCTCGTCCTTTGATAGTTAGTAATAGTTATTCCTGTGAAGTATTAGAGCCAAAAATTTAGAGTTAGTTTGTATTTGGACGTATCTTGAGTGTAGTTTGAAAGTTAAAGGAATAACCTTAAATAGTTGATAGATTTCATTTTTTATCAATGATACGATTATTTCAAAGATGTTTTTCTCTGTCAAAAGCCTCGCCTCAATGCTCATGAGCATGTAGAGCTGGGTTGGTGGCTTATCCATAGAGTGGCTGGGAATGGTTTAAGTTTTCGGTATGTGCTCCCTAATTATTTGAATTTCGTTGGATAACTGGTCTGGAGAAAGGATTGATGGGCTAACTTTTCCGTTTTGGCTGTCGGTCACGATGTTGAAAAGTAATGATTGTGTGTGTTCATAAGCTTCCATTATGGTTGCAAGATGTATGGCTAGAGTATTGAACGTGGATAGTATTTGTTGCTCGTCCAGTACCTTATTCGCAGAATTAATCGTTTCGAGGAAATTTTCAAAATAATTGTTGACTGTTCGGAGTTGTTTATTAAAAACGCCTCTGTTACGTGTAATCACATTCATTGGTAGCGTTTGCTGATGATCTGATCATCTATACGGCAGACCGAAAAGCTACAATAGTTCAGAGAAATCTCCAAAAAATGTTCAATGATGTGCAGCTGTACACTGACAATTGGCGAATGAAAATCAATGTGCAGAAGTGTGAAACAATCTTATTTCGGACAACGCTGCGGGGGGTCAGTCAAGACCTGAAACGTAATTGGAAAGATTTCCACATCATGGCTGGTGAGGGTAGTCTTGAACGGGTTCCACATAAATCCTGTGTTCGATACCTCGGTGTTTATTTCGATCAGTATCTGTACTATACTGAACATGTGAAAATCATGCTCAGTAAGGCACTAAAAGTAGTCATGGCCCTTCGAAAACTCTTTCATTCCAGATACATTGATCAAAAGGTCAAAATTATCTGTTACAAGACACTGGTTAGACCAGTTTTGACATATGGATGTCAGATCTGGTATAACCAGAGCGCTAGTACTATGGAAAAATTAAGAGTTTTCGAAAGGAAATGTCTTCGTGCATGTACTGGTTTGTACAGAAAGCCTGAGACTGATTGGAAACATTATATATCGAATAGAAAAATTTATCAAACTGCTGAAGTGACTAGAGTTGATATCTTCATATTGAAACTTCTGCAGAATCATATCGCAAGATCTGTGACTGTGAGTTAAAACCCTTGGATTTCACAGCCGTTCCACCCTACAGACGGGTATATAGCGACTTGCCTCGCTACTGGCTTCATTCCTCCCGAAAGCATTCGTGTATTTGGACATGAATCGATATGTTTTTGATTCTGACGGCGTCCCAGTCATATATCACATATATCGACGGGCGACCGATAAGAAGATAAAATATCCTCCTAATTTGAGTTCACGAGACCAACAATTCCAATGGAGATACTCATTTGCTAGATTCGTCGAAGCTGATCGAGTTGAGACGGGGCAATCTAGGTATTGGTGGCTGAATGACAATGTCTAAATTATTCGTGTGTATTTTCAGTTTTGGTGTTTTTCGTTATTGAGTTTTTGAGTTTCAGCTCATTATTGGTACATTTAGTGTTGTTGTTTATTTTTGTTAAAAATTAGGTATAGGCTAGGTTTATATTATGTTTATTATATTAGGTTAGAGATAAGGTAAAACGCTTAGGTTAGGAACATTGTTATAGATTTTTTAAGTATAAGATAAAGTTTTTGATAGCATTTATTAGAATTAAGTTAAAACATATTAGGTGTAGGATCAAAGTTCACTGTAGTGTTAAGATTATAAATAATTTTGGAATAGTGTTGGCTGGTTTTTTCTCCTTTTTCCAATTGAATTGTAAAAATATGTAATAATCCATTGATTTGAATTTGCTATAGCTTTTTTTTTTTTAAATGTGATGAATGATAACGTACAAATTTAGAGAGCCATTTGGGCCAATAAGTTTTTTATTGTTATTGTTTGGAATTTGCTTTATATTCTTTTAAAATTTATAACGATTAGTATTAAATAAAGCGCTTTTGACTTTGACTTTGACATCACATTCATAGTCGAGTCAATTAAAGAATTCAGATTTCTAATGAGACTGAGTAAATGGTTGTCGTCAGTAGATATTCTGTCGATTATTGAAGGCATTTCATCTGCGAATTGCTGACCTAGCAGGCCAAAAAACTTTGTAATGATTTTGATTTCTACGTCCGAACGAGGAACCGACCTCTCATCGGTTCAGACGTGAAGTCTGAGTAGTGCCAACGGATGGTACCCACTGGTCAACCAATCCGTGCACCGTAATCCATTCACGCGGTGGCTGCTTGTCGGCCAGCTAGATCGGAGAGAATTTCGGTCGCGGGTCTCCGAATGGATTACGCTCATTTACAATCTTCAGCCACCAATATATGCCCGTTTTCAAACGCGTCACCAAAACAAAACCATACGGAGAGGAAACCTATTTTACGTTACTCCGTATTTCTTCATCAATCAGTCAAAGAACAAAATTTAATTTTTACTTCGCGTTCCCGAATTTCCGACGCGGTACCGAAAAATATCCCACGCCAACTCAACCCGACGAAAGCTACGCTAATAAAAAGGCAAAACAACAAAGGTACCGCGTACCGCGCGCGACGCGAAACCGACCTCAGCGGATTTTCTCAAACCCTACCCTCGCGACGGCATACTTACCCTGCACTCTATTTCCCGCTGAAAGAAAGGACCACTGGAAAGGAAAGTCGTTATGAGAGTTTAGCAATTCATGTTGTTATATATTTTAAATTTCATTTTCTTCCCTACGTAGATGCATTCTAATCTATTTAACAATGTGGTGCTGATTTTTTATTAAGATTTTTTTTTTGTTATGGCCAAACTTATAAATAATTTAATTGTAACTAATTCATGTGGGTTTTTTTTTCGTTTTTTTTTTCTATGCCAGCATGTTAGATCATTAAATCTAAATTAAATATTCATGAAGCAAGACAAGGATTCATGCTGTTTGCATTCGGTTGGGATATTCTTTTTCATTGTCTTATTTAGGAATACGTTATATTTTAAAAACTAAGTATTTAAGATTAATACAAGCGTTGTTTTCGTACTAATTCTCGAAATCTAATTGTAAATTATATAACGACTTCGTACTAATAATTTTTTTACTATTTTAACTTTTATATAGTATCATGCTAATTTGATTAAGTTTAAACATTGGATGAATTTTAAAATTTCATTTCCGAAGCGCTCAACCATATTTAATCAAAAAAAATAATTGTACAATTATTTAACAGAAAAAAAAAAAAATGTAGCGGACATTTTGACTAGCATAGAGAGTAAATATTTCAATGTTCGAAAAAAAGTTCGAAATTTAAAAATTGAAGAGTGGAGAGTATGTGTTGACAATGAATTCAATATTCGAATGCTCTACTCGGAGCTATCTAATTGGCAGTAGAGGGCATGGAAGTAATTTTATATATTTCACACACCGTTTTTTTTTTTGTATCTCGGAAATTTCCAACACACTCTATTTAAAGATTTGGAAATGGAATCATTTAATAGGTTTGACTTTTAACATGAAATTAAGATTGAACCATTCCCCTTTTACATTATGCTTAAGACTATTAGACTCTTTGCTTGATCTTCGAAAGTATTGTAAAACTTTCCGTTTAAAAATTTGAAAAATAATTTCAATATATTGGTTGAAATTAATGTATGTTACTGTACCTTAGCAGTTGCCATAAAAAGGGTCTTGGTGGCTTTGATTCTGCAGTCGTATTAAGGAAATTGCCTTTATATACGTATGTATACTAAAGTATAAACTAGTCCTCATTATAAGTGCTCTTTACTTTTTAAGTATTTCCTAGAGGATTATGTAGATTATTTTCGCGAAAGAAAATAATCCTAAAACTCAAGCATTTAAACCAGTCATATTTATATGTTACGCATGGTTTCTTCCTTGTTTCACAATTGCTTCTGATTTTGTCGTGTGGGTTTGTAACGTATAGCTAACGCTAAACAAGTCTCTAATTTCTCTACATTCTAACTAACGATTCCTTCGATACAATATAAATTTCTAACTAAGATATTCTACTAAAAGTAATAGTATTTTTTTTTTCTACAGTTTTATACTCATTTTGTATTAATATAATAAAAAGCGTAAAGCGGACATGAAACATAATTGATTGTATGTGCGAGCGTTTGTTCAACTGACGATCGTTAATTTTATAAATACAAATTTAAAATAAAAAATAAATTATCATTTAACAAACACTTTCACGTGATTTTTGTTACGACTTCATACTTTTCTGCTTTTAAAGTGATTAAGTTGATATTTAAGTCTCGAATGCAATTTAAGCTTTTGTATGTTTATCGATAAAAATTCACTCTGATATTAAATCTTCTTCATCAATAAGGCTAACCTGATCCGATAATTGATCCAACGATCGTACTGACATCGAAAGATGATCCAAAATTTCAATATTTGAATCCGAGTTCCATTCATCTATGTCGATATTGTCCTGACCTTGACCGTATGCTTCTATATATGTGGAAAAGCCTTTTGGCAGCAACACTTTTGCCTTCTCGATTCCTTTCCTTTGTGCATTCCCCTTTGTCCAGTTCAAGCAATAAACTCATTCGTTTTAAACCTCCAAATCATCATGAATCTCAAATTTGTCATTGAATTTGAAGTAATACTCTAATTTATCGGTCGATACCTGCAATTGACTTTTGTCATTTTGTGCGTATTTAACATGATAAATGGCAATTGTATAGACGAATTCGGTATCGGGACGATTCCTTACCTTTTAGCCGGTTATTCCTTTCCACCGGGGATTGAAATGAAATCTGTCGTAATATTAGTTCTTTCTTTTTCACAACCGACTCTTCTTGGGTGGCGGCCATTACGTGCACACTTCAATGACATGTGGCTGTCAATTTCTCTTGACATCCCACGACAAAATTGACGTGGGATGTGCGCCCGTCGCAACCAACGTGAAATGACAAGCCACCTAGCAGCAAGGTGTGTTAGTAGTGGTCGCCAGCGGCGTCGCATGATTCATTACAACTTGTTGCTGATTGTGCCAATGAAGTCAAATGGGGATTGTCTATGCCGGTTGATGCTGGTGCCTTTGTCAAGTTATAAATCATTCTTTATTTGAAGCTTGTCTATTCTTACTTGAAACTGGATTGCGAGTAGTGAGCACTGTCAATTTTGTCCAAGGCTATCGCATATTTCTCTAATTCTTTTAACTTAAGCCTGGATATTTTGTAGCTCAATCCAGTAAGTGTGCATGTTATAATACACGATGATGTTCCAATCGTCAGTAACCATAGAAATATGGGAGATTTCTTCGAAGTAAGCGATTGTTCCTGGTTCGAAGGATGTTAACTTAATGTTGTTTTCTTCGATGTACCCTTGCATGGTAGGTGCTCCTTTGATGGATGGAACCAAGAATACAAGTAGTACTAATGCGGTACGCGACAGTGATTATGAACTTATTTTTGTTCGTTTCGGATTGGATAGGCGATCTGCAGGTGCTTGGTGATTCTTGGATTGGAGAGGCGATCTCTCGGTGCTTGATTGTTTGGAGATGGGATCTCTTACACGGTTGTATAGTGTAGCGTTGCAAAGCCAATTAGGGTTGATTGCTTGTATTTTGCGTTTTTTGTTCTTAGCTCTGGTTACCAAGACGCTGATTAATGGCGCCGCTTGATTTTCTTATTTTGTATCTGAGGTTGGTGTGGCCTTAGCAGCTGTGAGCTGTAATTCATTTGTTTCTGATACAGCATCTTCCACTGGTAAAGGGCAAAGATTCTGGACAGCTCTTCGACCATCAGGACCTTTGTGGTCAGCGACAACTCTTCCTAGAGCCCATTTTAGCAGTGGTGAATTGTCATTCTTGAGAAGAACAAACGTGCCGAGAGGAAGCGTTGATACAAAACTTGCCCATTTCATTGTGATTTGTAGATGTTGTAAATACTCTTTGCTCCATCGATTCCAAAAGTCCCATTGGGAAGCTTCGATTTGTTCTTTCCTCTTTAATAGTGACAATTTTTTGTAGGGAGAATGTGGGTTAGGGATAGTTCCTAAGGGTTTGCCAATCAAAAAATTACTAGAAGTAAGAGGTTGTAAGTCGTTAGGGTTGTTGGAGAGTCGAGTGAGGGATATGGAGTTAAGTATTGTTTCTATTTCACTGATGATAGTATTTAACTCTTCATAGCTAACAGATGCACGGCTTACCACTCGTTTTAAGTCGTATTTGGCAGCCTTTACCGCCGCTTCCCATAATCCACCGAAGTGTGGGGATCTCGGCGGAGTAAACTTCCATATGATTTGTTCATCCATACAGTATTGGACAATATTGAGCTGTGTGTTTGGATTCACAATCAGTTTCTGCAGCTCATTTATTTCGTTTTTTGCACCAATGAAATTTGTTGCGTTGTCCCAAAATATCTTAGTTGGTTTGCCTCTTCTGGCCATAAAACGTTTAAGGGCACCCAGAAACGCATCTTTGGATAAGTCAAAACCAGTTCTAAGTGTACTGCATTGATGGCAAAGCATACAAAGACAGATATATAGGATTTGGCGGGAAGTTTACCACGTATCCTATAATGAATGTAAATAGGACGACAAAAACCAATGCCAACATTTTTAAATGGACATAACAGTAGAATTCGCTCTGCTGGAAGGTCTCCCATTCTTTGTTCCAAGTGCTTTGGTTTGGCCCTGTAACAACGAATGCAGTTATTAACAATGGTTGTTGCTAGCTGCTTGCCTCTGAGAGGCTAATATTGTTGTCGCATGATGTTAAGAAGGTCTGTGGGGCCCACACATAAATGCCTTTGATGAGTGTCTTGCGCCAGTAGTGTCAGAATGAGGTAACAAAAAAGGGTATTTTGCATCATAGTCTACGACTGACTTTTGGATTCTTCCGCCGACTTGAATGAGGTCCTCTGCATCTATGTATGGTTGTATTGGACTTAGGAGGTTTTTTTGGGCAATATTGGTGTCTTTTTCAAAATTTTTATTTATATTGACTAGCCTGTTGTAAAAGTTTCTTAACAGCGCTAGGGTAGTTCAGTGATCTGACATTACAGGATTCAATACTATAGTCTTTTTTTCGGTTGTGAGGTCGTTGCCGTAAATCCAAATCATTCCGAAGCTCTGCTGCAGATTTCGAAACAAGGCAGGGACGGGGAGGTAGTTCATCACCCAACCTCAACTCTGGCGGCGTGGTTATCACCTTCAATTCCGTTCTAAAGCTATCCGGCTTCACCGTCTTTCGGCACCAGAAAGGAGGTGTAAGTAGGATCTAGTAGCAAAGCTGCAGGTGTATCTGCAGTTATTAGTATTTCTTGGCATTTAGTGTCGCATCATTGGGCTACGAGTAAGCCCAATTGCGGTTCCGAGACCACTTACTACCATTTTGTCGTAGGATTTAGGATTTGGAATCATGGAAGCTGTGGGTTAGGGAAATAAGGGGACCCCTCCTTCTTTCTCAATGGGGCTTGGGAGAAGTACTATTACCGTTACATTATCAATATCTTTACATAAGTCAGATGCAGATGTTCAAAAGCTACATGAGACATGTTGAACAGTAAATTTACAGGGAAAAATATTATATTACAAATTCTATTATTATTAACAAAGTTGAGTGAATTTCAACGTTTAAGGTATTTGTTATTGTTATACTAATAAGAAAAAAATGTATGTGTTCATCAAGAGTTAATAGCTTGTACTATAAATGCTAAAGTTGTGGAAAGTAACACAAATTGAGTCAATGTTCTCATTGAAAATGGCCAGCATTTTGTTTTGCGATTGCTAATGTTACTCATTGAATGAATTTTCAAAGATATTCATGACATAAATCCTTCCTGAATTTTTCATGCGAATCCTAGCAAGCCCGTAATGTTTGAGTCGATTGTATTAATCGAGCAGTCACACAATCAAACTGCTCGAAAATCTTCCTATCTCCTACTTGGAATTATGTGGCAGATTTGAAAAAAATATATGTAATTGATTTCATTTACAATCATATTTTTGTAGAATACTTTTTTATCTTATTTATTTTATCAAATGTTATTTTATATCAATTTTTCTTTACATTGAAGTTTAAATGTCTCCCTTTAATTTTAATCGTCATGAGATTTAACTTTTATAATAATTTAAAATTTTCATTTCTTTACTATAGTTAAAATTTCCTTACTTCATTTAAATTTCTTCACCCCATTTAAATCTTCTTTACTTCATTTAAATTTCTTTACTACATTTCAAATTTCCTTACTTCATTTCAATTTTCCCTACTGTAATTAAACTTTGCTTTAAAAAATTTCAAATCTGCATGTGAAATTCCGAGTTTGGGGAACGCTAATGTAATACTCCTCAACGGTGTATTACATCACGGAAGAGAAGTAAACAGGGCTGATGGAGTCAGCTGATGTTTCGCCGTATGCACGGGATGAAAAGAAAAAGACAAGTTTTTGGATGGATCGAGAAGTGGATCGAGGAGTCCGCTTCAAATCACCAAGCAGTTAAGTTTGAGCGGGATAGGCGTCGCGTTAGCAGAGGCGATATCGAATTATCTGACATTAATCAATCGAATCTCCTGCTATTTCCATCTGAAGGTGTAACATGTTGACAAACGCATTTTCAACTAAGTGCAATTTTGCAAACAGTGAAAGATTCGCATTTTAAACGTCGAGCGGGACGGACTGGTTAGTGGTGCACCAACGCGAGGGATTCGCGCGATTGGGGAGGTGAGCAGTAAGGTTGAAAGTGAACACGGGGGATTTCGAAATAAGATAACATTACTTGAAACGGTAATCTGAAGGGTTTAAAGTGAGAAAAATATAAAAAAGGAAAGTTTTAGGGAACTATGAAAGTTCAAAACCCCCATAAAAATTCACTAATAACGTGAAAATTACCGAGTATATCCATTATGCCTGACACTGGAATTACATCTTGAGTTGTAAACGTTGCAATAAGTGTTTAGGATAAATCAAAATACAATGATATGAAAGTGAATGCGCCGCGCTTATGGAAAATGGTCGCTTTTCTGTAAGGACAAGAACCCGATGATGATCCCATTTCGGCTGGTTAAGTAAAAGAGTTATAAGCAAATCACGAAGAGAAAATTAATATCAACACAATTTTAACAGTGCTAAAAAGTTTTAGACATATTTAGTGGGAAATTTGGGGGCATCAAGGATAAAAAAGGAAAGTGTATTCGACTGGGAATAAATAAAGTAGAGCCAAAACGAGTCAACTTAGCCAGGAATCATACACTTCATGGAAGAAATACCGAATTGTGAGGCCACTTGTTAAATGCAAAACGAATGAAGACAATTATCATCATCCTTTGCATCAGCAAGCTTTCTTCCGCACCGCCACGCCGAACTTTTCTACTTGCAGATATTTTTACGTCACTAGATAGTTGTAAAATAGAAAGCGATGCGTGTTTTTTAAAGAAAAAGAAAACGAAGTTTTTGTGAACAAAAAGAAAACGAAGGGAAAACGTTAAATGATTAATGTAATTACCGCTTCATTAAGTTACAGGTCTCACCAGCCCCAACTAAGAGCGCTCGTCGGAGGAGAATGGGTGAGTTTAATTATTCTTTTTACTTGTCGATATTTTTATTATAAAAATTATTCATTTTGACCATTATTTAAATTTAAAGTTTATTATTACTGATAAATGAACATTTTTTTCTATCCTTTTAATAAATACTTAATACTCGCACATTCTTGCATCGTGTTCATAAAGAAAAATCCTTCATCAATTTCTTTTCTTCCCGCGAATGAAAGCGAAATGCATTTACAGTAAATTTTGGATGAAAATAATGAATAGATACTTTAAAGGATGTTATTAACGATAAATTAATTAATTTGTCTCTATTGTTTTTTAATAAATATTAAATATTCGTAAATTCTTGTCTTTCATCAATTTCTTTTCTTCCCGCGAATGAAGGCGAAACGCATTCACTGTAAATCTGTGGATAAAATAATGAATAGATGAATTGCTAAAATAACCCGATCTCGGTCTTTCAATTCCGTCAAGTCTGACCGGGTATAGGATCCGCATAGTATGGGCTAGCCATCGGGCGTGCTCCACCTATTTTGTTGTTTTCTGGAGCTCTTGCTGGGTAGAGTGGCCTTCCGCTCACGTGCCCTTTTATGGTATAGGGTTATGTGCTCGATCACATAATTCTATAACATAAATTGGTCACGTTTATATTTCTCTTTTGATGGGAAAGTTCATGCAAATTATATTTGTATGAGGTTTCCGCTCAAAAGTGAAATATATGGCCACGTCTACGTTTGGATTTTGATCCAGTTGGGGGGGTGCGAGGGGGCACCACCTCCATCTGGATGCCCCACTCTTATTTGTGGGCTATAAGAATCATCGGGTAACGACGAAGTCTCTGCCAGTCCGTTCGTTTTTGCTCGGCACAATTTGATTTTCAGAAAAAACTTAGCAACTCTTAGTAGGTTACCTCGGCCTCGACACCAATCGACCGGCATTCGATCCCTTCCTGATTCGTGAATACGAAATATTTTTGCAGTTGGTCCTTGTGCTAGGGGGAAAGAACCCGCCCCACGACGCTGCAACGCTAGCCTGCCAGCGCATTTAAGCGTCCCCAGACAAGGCCAATCTCGGCGGATATTACCATCCTCTTCCGCCGAGGCAGCAAACCATCGCTGCAGTCCTATACGGACATTTTTGTACCTATTTTCATTCTAGAATATTGTTTCATAGCCATGCATTGTTTTTGTTGTAATACCGGAAAATTAAACTACCAAAACTTCGTTAAATACCATTCGATTCTTCTGAAATTTTCATGATCAATCAGTCTTATAAGTAAATATCGGAATATCAAGTTTTTTGTATAAATTTAAAATCGCTATATCACACTATTACTGACAAAGCCTAACTACCTCCATGATTTTTTCAGATTCTTTGGTCCACAGGTGTCCAATTGCGAGAGGTGACATAATTTTTTCGTGTTCTTCTTTCTTCCCTGCTTAGCCGGGTATCAACATTTCAAATTTTAATAACTGGTATTGGAAGATTTCTCCAAGAACTTTAATTTGACATCCTACTCGACCGTCTTCGGTGAAAAAAATTGTTAATAGGTCACATCCTTTTATGGAGAGACCTTCCTTAAAAGCCTTGGAAATATTTTTCGACTATGAAAGTTTCATTAATCAGCAACTTCTAAACTGTGCACAAGATTGGATGACTTTAGCTTCTCTAGTTCGTGAGAAAACTTGATTTAACTTACTGACGGATTGACAGGTGCAGATTTTTTAGGGTGATGTAAAAAATTTTATTTAAAAAATCTTAAAAAACACGGGAGATTATGTTTGTTGTTATTTAATAAATTTCTTTTCTTCTTTGGCGGAGACCGTTAAAAACAAAAATTTCAGCTAAAAACGTTGATGGGATAAAATCTTAATACTGAGCAATACAAGTTTGAAAATGATAAATTTAAATGGTGTAGTCTATAGTTACTGCAGAAATAAGTAAAATATTTTTCACTAAAAATATTTCATTCTTTATCATAGAATTCAAATATACTGGGAAAATGGGACCTAAAATAATTCAGAAGGCACTAAATTGTACATTTAAAAACAAGAATATTCTTTAGGCAGATGCTTTTTCTTGTGTTGACTGTGATTGAGTATCTTGGACTTGTTGAGGCTCACTTGCACATTCTAAACATGGAATCCTTTGGAACAAAGCTGCTCGGTACTTGGGATGGCTAAAATATAAACAAAAAATATACTATCGTACCATCCTGATGCGAATATTGTACTTAATAGTTGTTGTCCTTACCTTATTCCGTAGACAATTGGATTGTAAACTGCATTGAACTTAGCAAAAACTGATCCCCAAATTGTGCTCAAAGGCGTGAGTTTGATTGTTTGAAAGATGCCACTGTAGTTGATGACCAAGTATGGGGTCCAAGCCATGAACCAAAGTGAGATTGTCACTAGGGCAACCTTTGCCAATTTCGCTTCAGCACTCTTGTTGGCATCTTCAGCCGATCGTAATGAAGCAACGTTCATTTTCTTGGCCTGTTCCCGCATTGCTTTTTCGTGCTCTGATACAGCCTTGATAATGAAGAAGTAAGAGTAGATGATGAGGAAGAGTGGCGTGTAGTAGACGAAGATCGAATAAATTAAGATATAAGATCTACTTTGCCAATCTTGAGTGAGGTAGTCTGTTCCACAGGCAGTCATGTTGCCTTCTGGGACATATCTATTCCATCCAAATAATGGAGCGAGAGTCCAGAGGGAGGCGAAGAGCCAGATTGCTGATACACGCGCTAATGCTCCAGCATTAGTTAATGGTTTTCCAGCGATACCCTTTACTATCACATTATATCGGTCAAAGGCGATCATGGTCATCGTCCAGATTGAGGCGCCACCAAATAATGATCCAAACATTGCGTAGAGCTGGCACATTAGTGGTCCAAGTACCCAGGTCTCGTAATAGCAATTGATTACCATGGGTGGAAACATCACGCACATCATTAAAAAGTCCGAAATCGCCAGATTCACGACAAATAAGTTTGAAGGCGTCCTCAAGGACTTCGTTGTTGTGAAAATATATATAACCGTGAAATTGCCACATATTGCTACCATTCCAATCACAGTCATAACGAAACCTAATATTCCATGCCATAGAGGGTTCATCGGTGGGAATTGGTTCCAATAAGGATCTACCAGGTAGATCATGTCTGGAGGTACCATATCCACAACAGTCTTATTTGCAAAAAATGCTTGGTAGGATGGTCCACTTATACGCTCTAACCCCATTTCTCTGGTGTAGATTTAGAGCAAAATTTGAAACACTGCATAATAAAAAAACACTATTCAAAATATTTTTAATTATAGAAAATTTAAGATTGTTACCACTACTGAAGAAAAACGAAACTATTTGCTATAGCTCGAACTACTTCAGTCTTCAAAATTTTTTTTTTAAATTTGAACTACACCAGCACAAGGCGTTGTAAACTTCAACTGATAACTTTGGTAGTTTGAAGCAAATCAGCCTATTATATACTACTCTTTTAATAAGTTTTAATCCAATTTGCATTGTTTCATTCATTCAATTCTACGAGTACTATACAAAGCGAAAGAATACTTTGTTTGCCCTTCATAGGGTAGAATGAAATCAATATTCAAATGCAATAAGGTATTAAATACATATTAGTAAAAATATTCTTTACCGCCTTTTGAAGCTTTTACAAATTCATTCATATTCTAGTGAGTAAAGCCAATAATGATGAATTGTAAGCAATTGAATTTGATTCCAGAATGGTTTTTAGGGCTTTGTTAAACGAATTTTACAAAGACCTCCAAGTTTCGAGTTCTGCCTGTCCATCTATCTGTCCGCCTGTTCGTGTGTCACAGCAAGTTTTCTCACAAATTATAGAATTCACCGTACTCAAACTTTGAGGAAAGGTCAGATGTGATGGTCTCACAAAATTTAAGGCCTTAGCAAAAATTTTAAAAGTTTTCATGGAGGTCCCCTTTATGCTGAAATGACCCTTAAAATTTTTTTGCTTACCAAAGGTAGTTAAAAGAGAGGATCAAATCAAAGGGCTTGATTAGGACTTTAAGAATTGCAATTGAAATTGGTGCATTAGGGGATTCAAGGGAGGCAAAATGTACGTAAAAATGATGTCCTCCCTCGTGATTGAACACCTTTGAGTGGAACAATCTGAGAAAAATTAAGGATGTAGTTATTTATTGGAAAATGGCAACAAATAACTCAAAGGTTAAATTTCACTCAAATCGAAACGGTACTATTAAACTTCATAATTATTTGGTCTGACATAAAGTCTTAGTGCCCACAAAATTTCATTGAAATCAGATTATCTCAATGTTGTGGAAATACTACAACAACATTTGAAAGTAGTTGATATATATTTCCAATTGACCTATGTATTACTGTTTTTTTTTCGATTTTTCATGAACATTTTAAGAACAGTGTTTTATTTGAGTATGGTTGATTTGCCGAGTATTCAGAAAATTTATTTCAGATGGAACAAAATGGTAGTCTCGTTTAAAACTTGAAGATTTCTTGTATGTTCAATGGATTCATAAGTCATCAGAAAAGTTGTTTTGAACCCTAGTATAGCTGCAAGGCCCTTCTGGTAGGAGCACTCTCCTGTATCCTCACCTTATTATTTATTGGTTTATGTTGATCCTCATTAAAAAGTAATTGAAAATTAAGTGGATATGTTATGTTTGAGAGTAAATCTTGACAATGGGTGGAGAAAAAAGAATGCAATAAATTTATTACGTCAGTCTTAGTCCTGAATAGAACCGATGGTTGTACAATACACGTGAAAATAGAAAAACTATGGCTATGCGCTAATAGAATTTGAGACTCCCAGTAGAAAAGTATGAAATTAAGCAATTATGTGCCTGATGAATTAAAATTAATAAGGACCGCCTCATCATCTTACTAAGCCTGAGTCAGATCGAAGTCTTGAGGTTGATATAGTGAGGCCTTTGCCATAAATGGATGGATACTAATCATATTTGGGAGGCCAAGCACCAGCTTAGAGTGGAACACGAATGCTTTTATTGCAGATAAATTTCTGACTGCAATTTAATTAACTTTATGTATTGAAGCCCATCAAGCAGCTCTTCGACAAGATGGCTTTTAGGCTGCTTGTGAGCTGTTTGACTATGATGATTCATTTCACTGAAATAGCCCACTTAAACACAACTTTTGACACCACAATTTTGTTTGTGCTTTAGCACTACAGCTCTTTTCTGGCCTTCTCTTAGAGATTGTTAGAGTATCTCATTATTGAAACCACGATTTAATATTGTATTTTTAACTGACTTCAGACAAATAATCTAATTCAAGCACACCCAAGGGCTTAGCTGGAATTCAATCTGCACTACGCTGAATCCAAGACAGAAAAAACTTTCACTGCACCACGAGGCCCCCAAAGTCATTATCGAAATCTGTGGCAATCGAGCAGTTGCCTAAACAAACTGCTTGAAAACCACCATAATACTGATCCAAATTTTAAATGTATATAATTAAAAATAATTAATTATTAATTCAAATTTGGACACGACGATACCTTTTTAACGCAGCTCATCCACGTATTGCATGGCCAAATGCAATCTACAGGGATGGATGAGCTGGCTCGTGAACTGCCGTTGCGACTAGTCCCGTAAGATGACTATTGGTAACAACGGAGAGTCTAATACGGATCGCCAAGCAGCGAGCACGTGCGAGAGCCGCGCTGAAAAGCGGTTATTAAAAAGAAAAGTACAAGTGGCCAAAGAGAAATCTTATTGCAATTGAAATGCTTACAAATCAATGGATGATAATTACAGTCAATAATTTTGTTTATTTGGTATCTGCAGGCCAATTCTCTTTTTTGTTTAAAAGCCGTCGGGCCTTGCTTTGTTAAGTGAGCAGACGCGTTTCGATTACTTCGAGTCATCTTCACTGAAGATGTTGTGTGAGCAGACGCGTTTCGATTACTTCGAGTCATTTTCAGTGAAGCAAGGCCCGACGGCTTTTAAACAAAAAAGATGATAATAATGTTGATTGGTGTCAGTGCACTGTAACGTGTACGTGCAGCGGCCATAACAATTTTCTTCATACATTTTGTGTACACGATTTAATTTGAATTTCTTTCGAGCTCGCATTGTTCTGTTCTAATTCTAAACTCCAGGCATTTGCTCACATACGCGACGGCGGCGGCTGTGCTGTTTTATTTTAGTTGGACGTAGTTTTTCTGGTTTATCTGGGATTTAATTTGGCATGTGCTATGAAGGCATACGAATTTGAAACGACACTGGAGTGTTGCGACAACAAATAGATTTTATTTAGAAAGTGACCGTGCTAACTGGAAAGAAGTGAAATTTCCAATTTCAAGTCGGCCCAAAATGTTCATCGTTGAAAATTCATGTCGTTCCGAGTGCTGTGCTAGCGGGAAAAGTTCGACACAAATGGAGAGGGTTCTAATGCTTGGGTTGCGCTTGATAATGGGTATTGGTGATGATTGTGCGTAACTAATTTGTGGCTTTTTCATCGCAATAAGTGAAGGGAAATGTTGCAATCCGACGTGGTTGACTGAAAACGGTGAAAACGTTGTTGTACTTAGCGTGAAAGGAAATCTCTTGGAAAATTGCAGGAAGAACGCACTGTGAGAAAAATTTGTCCGCTAGATAGTCATGTAGTGATGGCTTTTGCTGGTCTTACGGTCGATGCTCAAATTTAAAAAAAAACAGGCTCAAGTTGAGTGTCAAAGCCACAAGTTAAGCGTCGAAGATCCCGTCACATTGGAATATATAACCAGATTCATCGCTGGCCTTAACCAAAATACACACAGAGTAATGGACGACGTCCATTTGGCATATCGTGTGTGTTTGATTGGTGGTTTTGATTAGGATAGAATGCCTCATCTGTGTCAAACTGAGCCTTCGGGCATTTATTACGGATGGAAACAGCTGTGATGAAACGAAATCAACCAGCTTCAGTAATAAGTCTTTGGAACGAATCCTACGTGGACGACGAACCAGTACAAAGATGTGGTGACGTGATTCAAACTTTGAGTGGAAAATTTGCATTCATCTGGGCCTCATGCAATTACCAGTATTTAGATTTTTAACTTTTTAGTGATCACTTTCACGATGGATTATGTGGAAATGAAGTTGACGAGCGTAGCGTTGTTGGATTCGATGAAAATGATATTGGACTCATTGCGAACAGATGCATTACGTGATTACTTGCAAGTTTTTTTTGACAAAAGCCACAGATTTCGAGCTACAACTCAAGTGCTGAGTAGTAACTTTGCGGATAAAACTAATAGTAACTAAGTTAAAGAAAGTGAATTTAACAAATTATAGTGCGGATCCAGTCTAATGATAAGGATAGAAAAATATAATAACGCTAACTTACAAAGTTTTCAGGCATCATTAATACCATCTACGGGCACTTGTCGAGGGTGTAGGGTGAATAACGGTTCTTTTGTTTATATTTACATGTATTTATTTATATATGATCTTTTGATTAACATCCGAAAGACTAAGTTTTAATTAGATTCATTTAGAAAAAGAATTATACCAGAAAACTTGAACCATTGGTTTTTCAAACATTATTATTTTTTTATAAATTCAAGTTTACATTGTGCATTTATTTTTCGCCTTGCTTTTTTGATTTATTGTTCTCTTCTACATTGCTTAAAATCTTATCGGCCTTTGCGATTTTATTTATTACCAGAACAAGGAATAAAAAATGATGATTTAAACTGTACATCCGATCTTTCCTTTCGTTTTGAGACCTGACCGGGTATGGGACCCGCCACGTTGGCTGGCTCCTCCACTATAATGAGCTAACCGTTGGGTGAGCTCATCCCTTTTTAAATTGTGTACAGGGGCTCTTGTAGGGTAGAGTGGCCTTCAGCTTCCGCTGGTATAGTATTATGTGATCCCATCACATAAGACTATAACATAAATTTGCCACGTTCATATTTTTCTTTTAAGCGAAAAATTCATGCAAACTATGCTTGTATGAATTTTTCACTAAAATGGAAAACATTGTATATGGCCATGTCTACATTGGATCTTGATCCGAATTGAGGGGGCACCGCTTTCAGCTGGATGCCCCAGGCTGACTTCGGTCCGGTACCAGCCTTGATCGATTTGCTACTTGGAGGGTTGTCGGCTAATGGCTTAGGCTAGTGGTCTTCAAAACTACATCATCAGCGATCTGCGTTACTGGCAGTTGACGACATCTCTTACCACGTAGCGATCGGAGAGCATGATGAAGGACAAACGTCCCACGATATCCCGTAATAAGCTTCTTGTTAAGACCCACGGGAGTGTCCACATTCCGGAGGATGACAACATCATCCACTTGATATTCAGTTGGAGGAGGGCTTCTCTTCGCACACTGCTGGGGATTATGGTCTGAGCTTGACAGATGACCGCACCAGCCTTCATTCGCACAAAATTTAGATTGACTTTGGTGGCACTAGTTTTTGAGTCAAGGTATTCCAGCAAATCGTCAACCAACGGACCACGCTGGGCGGCACCAAATGTGACAACGCTTGAAATTTGAACGGTGTTGTTCAGAGCGTATTCAATTCTAGTGAGGAGGAGTAATCAGTCAGAGTGTGGTAAAGGCTCAGATAACTTAGCAAGTATGAGAGCTAATACGCGATGAAGACGCTGTACCTGCCCGTCATCTAGCGGCAAAGTTAAAGTAACTTTAACGTGAATGAAATTACTAGCCTTGGTCAGAGGTTACTTAGCAGAGGAACCATAGGAGTCAAAGTATTTCTGCAGTGCTGCACACACCTTGCGAGTGCTGCTAGAATTGACAGCATATAGCTTGGTATACGAGTATGTTGTGAAAGCGTTGAATATTGACAGGATATAGTGGCAATTGAAGCGAGTTTTTGGCAAGGGACCAATAATAATATGAGGGATGTCTAAAGGAATCAAATCTTTCTCGCTGGGATTCAGATCACGTTCGTTAACAAGCTTGGAGGAGTTTTATAAGATGCAAGGGATAGAGTTTTGAAGGTATGCATGTCCTCTTTCTTCCATTCTGGAGAAGTAATAATGATTCTTAATTTGGGCAACAGTCTTCTCAGTACCTAGATGACCGATTTCCTCAAACGGTATAATGATGATGTTGGCTTCCATTTCAGTAGGAACATAAAAGGCGCTAGTTCCAACTGCTATATTCCAATACACCAGTCCATCATTTAGTTCATAACGATCCATTGGGCCCTGCTCCAATCGGGTATGGACGGCTGTGATTTTAGAATGGTGGGAATGAGCAATCTAGGATTCGAACTCAGTATAATCTTCCTCGGAAAATTCGATAGTTGGATTTTTATTAAGGGCATTGATGTGAGCCATATGGGTGCCAGGGTGGTGAGTAATAGTATAGTTAAAATTTTTGACTTCAAGAGCCCAACGGGCTATACGAAGGTTGATATTTTTTTGAAAGGGTCTGACTTAGGGAATTACAATCGATTACGATCTGGAAGGGGGAACCCTCCAGATATTTAAAAAATATCTAAGTGCATATATGATCGCTAGGACTTCCAGCTCACGGCTGTGGTAGAGGGACTCAGAGGCAGTTGCTCGGCGGGAATGATAAGACATCGGATGCCACTTTACATCTACCAATTTTTGAACCAAAACAGCTCCAAAGCTTACGGAGCTAGCGTCAGTATAGAGCTTTATTTCTCGGGCGAGACTATTAATAGCGAGCACTGGAGCCACAACTAGTGCATTTATCAACGTATAAATGGATCGCTTGCACTCTGTAGTGCAAGAAGGTGATTTCAAAAGTCCGTAAAGGACTGCAGCGATGGTCTGCTGCCTTGGCAGAAGAAGGCGTCAGTATCTGCCGAGTATGCCCTTGTCTGGGGACGCGTGAATGCGCTGGCAGGCTAGCATTGCGGTGTCGTGGGGCGGGTTCATTCCTCCAGCACAAGGACCCACTACAAAGAATTTCGCATTCACGAATTTCTGGGGTCGAGAAAAGCAAGGCGACCGAAGTCGCAAAAATCACAGGCAAGGTGCACCAGGTACAACTGACTTGTTCATGGAACAAGAGAAACAAGTAAAAAGAAGTGGAAGCAGGGCAACCTCGTCCTTACCCGGAGAGGCTCATGGCCCACAAATGAGAGAGGGGTAACCGGGTGGTGATGGAGCCCCTGCGCACCCACCCAGCCGGATCAAAATCCATAATTGTTGCAGTGGCCAGGTATTCTTCTTCTGAGTGGAAAACTCATACAACTTAACTTGCATGAGCCTTCCCATCAGAAGAGAAGTACCCCGGTGACCAATTTATGCCATAGAATTATGTAAGTCGATTACATAACCCCATGTCATAAAGAGGCACTTTGCTTGGCCCACTCAACCCGCGAAGCCACCTGAAACAAAAAGAGGTTAGTGTGTACCCGGCGGCTGGCTCGTGTTTTGGGGTGAGGGCCTGCCACCGTACCGGGTCCTATACACGGTGAAAAGGGTAAAAATGGAAAGACCGAAGGATCCGTTTAACTCCACATTACTTTATTCTGAACAAAAAATATATATATATTAAAATAAGCCAAAACAATAAATCTAATAAATTCACTTAAAGAAATTTGTTGGAAAACTAAGCTATAATACCGATGTATGAATATATATATATATATATAACTATAATTTTTAACTAGTTTTCAAAATGGTAAATTGCCGTTGTTCTTACTTTTGCGGTAGGGTTGGGAAAAAAAGTAAATTGTAACTTCAAAAATGTTAAATTGTAACTTCAAAAATGTTATGAGTACTTTTTGGCCAAAAAGAGAGAACCGGATGATTGCTCGTTCGTCAGAAGTATTTAGTATGGGAATTATTCCGGTGAGAACAACGATCAATTTTACATAGGACGCTCTTATCAGAAACATACTCTTTAGATGCAAAACCTGTATGTGATTAACCTTTTAACAAGGATTATATAAGCAAATTTAAAGACAAAAAATATTTAAAAAAGAAAATAACGAGAACTTAATTGTTTTAATAAAATCAAGAAAAACCAAAATGTAATCTTTTCCTTACTTCCAAAAATGTGAGTTTGTGAATGTATTGGCGAACGCCCGGAACACGAGTTGTGCCCGATCAATTATTATACAAATGTGTCATAAGTGAGAATCTGCATTTTATCGGGATCCAGGCCCAATATTGTCATCCACAATGCTATAGTGAGTTAGAGTTACAGTACCTTGGTGAACTAATCGAGATACTGAGATGAAATTACATCTCCCCGGAAGAGTGATAATATCATCAACAACTGTCCTCGCAGGCGGATTGTCCTGATTTAGGAAATATCGAGTCTTAATACGCTCGGAAACGATTACTAACTTCCGTGCAACGTTTCCCGATTGTATAACTTTCAATCTTGGCTACTTGATGATCACCAACACTATCTCTATAGAAAGGAGTACGAGATGGCAAAGGTCCGCGCACATTACGATATTCTTCAAAGGCTTTAGCCACGTTCAAGGCAAGTTCAGAAGGTCCGGCACTTGCGCAACATGAACCGGAAATAATTGCTGCCGAAAACTCCCGCGGAACCAAACTCCGAACACGTTTTCTTGTGGTGGGAACTCTCTGGCTTGTAAATTATTACTACTTATTTAAATCAATTTTATCAAATTTTCATTTATCCATCACTTCTGATCTTGACGCAAAATTATATGATCGCAGTCTTTATATCGTAATTTCTGAGAAAACAGTTGCAGCCGTGCACGAACAGATTTACGTTTTATCAAATCATTTCCACGGAACTTCGGAGCGTTACCCTTTAAAGTAACTGTATTACCTTAATTAAGATCAAATAATCGCAAAATAAACAGAAATTGTTTCCCATGGATCTTGAATTAGATGATTATGTGTAGAGAAAAGTTCCACATGAAGAAACGAAAATTGCTCCTCGTTTGACTGAGCGTAAAGTGGTGCTGTTGAGAGTTCCTGTTTTATAGTTGGAGCTACTTCTAGTGGAAGTTCGTAGCCTTCGAAGATAAAACTCCAATCTTGCCGTAACTCTATAAACTTTAGTGGCATTTAAACTGATTTTGCTTCTTCGTCCAAACAGTGTGTCGAATTTAACAACCGACTTAAGAAATTAAAAAACGTTTTCATTTAACAAACGTCACATACCAGAATAGTTCACTTATATGTCCTTTATCTTTTTCAGTGCTAATACGATGCAGTATAAGGTTAACACGTTTCTCTCCTGCTACCATATCCAACCTTGCGTCACGAATTATAAAATTCCTTTGGTCTGGTGAGATCTCCGACTTGAACACTACTTTCCATTCTGCAGTTCGAGTGCGATCTCCAGTATCGAAAAGCAGTATTTGATTGCATCCATCGCAGAGTAAGCGATTCTTCCAGAAAGGAACTTAAATGACACACTATAGTCCCCAGATTGTCTTGCAGATATTGATGGTAATTTGTACACAGGACAGAGAGGCTTAGGTCGACCGAGTTCCAGGCAGTAAAAGCTTTTCTGAATGTTCCCGTGTCTAGGTAGAAGCAGATCTCACTATGTATTCACTGAAACTCGACCGACGCTAAAATAAATCGACACTTTTTTGCCCACGCACAGATTATTTTCTGAAATTATTTCTGTAATTACTTAAGTGAAACTATAAATGTACCCTAACCTACCATTTGTGAATTCCCTCAAATTCACATTTTCTCTTGCGCACTGACAGCTACCGATATGCTCGTCCTGGTTGAGCCCCCGAGTCGCGATCGAGGCGATACAAATTTATGCACTGCTAAAACACACTTAGCGATGCAAATTTAGTTGGAGCAATCTCGACCTGCGAGCTGCCAATCCCAACCACCCACGTGCGTTCACTCACTGACGTTTGCCCTTCGATTCCATGCGTCGAGGAACATCGCAACATCCCAACACCCACCTTTTGATGCAAGCCTCAAAGTAGGTTGCATACGATTTTTTCCATGTGTGGGTGCGCACAGCTAATTGATACTGCGTAATAGTATATCGTAGTTTTTCTTTGGTGTCACGTTGATTGGAAACAAAATCGGTGTGCGAGGCGTTTATTAGTTTTGGATTATTTAAAAAAAAAGAAAGAAGATATTAGATATTTAGAAAAGAAAAATTCTACGCTGGATAATCATTAATGTCTACTTATCGCCGCCTATCGCAATATGCGTTTAATCGAACTGTCTTCCTTTTTCTAGTAATAATCTCAATCTTCCGGATCACCATGCTGTAGAGGTGACGAAGATAGGAAAATTTTAGAACAGTTTGACAGGGTAACTGATCTATTACTACAACTCTTTAGTCCATTGAAATGGTCAATCACGCTTTGGCAAGTCGGCTTTGGGGGTGAATGATGGCATGAATTACTTAAAGTAGAAAACAATCCCACAATTGACCGCAAGCTTAGCGTCTTTGGGCACAGATAGACTACTTATATTTTCCACGTGGGAACTGTTCGTGCAGATACCCGCTCAGTTTACTAGCCCAAGTAATCAGTACTAGTTTGTAGCAATTTGCTCCAAGCTCGGTTTACTTCACAGTTGGAAAAACGAGTAAGCAGGCAAGATAGCAAGCCTAGATGAGTTTCGAGGCCCTCGATGGCAACCAAAATATCATCCATATGGTCGATGATCTCACAAGCCTTGACTAGTTTGGTAGTTATTGAGAGATAAATCGTTGGAATATGGAGGGGTTGTTCTTTAATCCAAACGACATTTGGTTATATTCATATTGTCCAAAGGGAGTACGAATGATGGACTTATATTTATTTGCAGTTTGGTCTCGGAGAAGGATCTTGAACTCAGCACTAAAGCAGCCCCAGCAGAAGTTGACAACGGTCAGATGATCGATTTCCATCTGGGAACCACAGCGAGACCTTGCGATTTCGTTTTGCATGGCTGTCGTCTGCTAACTTTATTCATTGTCGTGAATCAAAAAAATTCATAAATTTTGGTGTTTCCTGCAAAGAAGGGTAAAGTGTAGGAAAATTTTTGGATGACCTCGATGTACGTGCTTTAAGGTTTCGGAAGGAGGCAGTTTGATCGTGAGATTCGTGATCTGTTGCCATTAAATTGTGTGCGAGCTACAAAGTACGAACGCTTCCAAGGAAAACTATCAGAGGTCCATATTTTTCTCCATTGGGTTAGTACTCGCTTTATTTATAACCTAGTAGAATTAACCAAACAAATAAATACGCTGAATTATTCAAGGTCCTGCAAATCCGAGAAATTGACACGTTGTCCCCTGTTGGTGCTGTAAACATAGGATATAATCGGGAAAACATGCAAAGGGATATGGCCAGACATGGCACACGAATGCGAATAAAAACAGGTGAGAGGCACTATACAGGTTAAATCATATTCAGTTTAAGTCCGTTTATTGCATTTATTCTAACTTTATTGTAACTAATTATGTTAAACAGCAGTGAAGAAGTCATTCCTGGTGTTTGGGAGAAGCGTTTGAGCTGATCAACAAGCAAGCATTACTATTTAAATGTTTACACCAACGCCACCGCATAACAAAAGAGAAAGCACGAGAAATAATGGGGTTTTTTTTAGAGGTATAGAGCTTTAAGTTGGAAACACTTTTTAGTGCTACGTACGATGTGACAGCTATCATTTGTTTTGTCTTTTGAATATTATTAAATTTTATGCAGAACGAGGGTGTAAGTAAATCAAGTTATAAAAAAAAAGGAAAAAATTAATAGAGGATAAAAGATGATGTGAAGAAAGAAAGTACATATAAATTAAAACATAACTTTGCAGCCGATTAATGTGAAAGGTAACCCTTTATTCATGATTGAAACCCACATAGGTGTTTCATTGAAATTCAGATTCACGTAGATCATGAAGAAAAAAATACTTTTGGAGTATTTGATCATTTTTCATTAAAAAAGATAAATTGTGATAGCTTGCATTGAAAAAAAAAAAAATAAATAAACCAAAGATCGAGAAAATATTATTTAATTTAAAATTAAATTAATTTTTTCGGTTTCATAGAAACATACTGCTTTCGTTGCTACATTTTTGCAAGTATTTGCGGTAACCTATTCTGAACTAAGTATTTTAAACATAATTCAGATTTGCTTATGTTATATTTGTGTAAAAAAATTTTTTCTCATATTTCTTATACTAATTTTCTCCATCTAAATTATGATGTAAGATTAATTACCAAGAGAACACAAATCGAATGTTTGTGGCTTATTTTCTAAGTAAAATTCATTTCACGCAATGAGTTGTAAGCTTACAAAAAGGTGCTTCAACGTGAATTGAAATGAATTATGAATTGTCAAACGTAAAAAAATTCTTCCTTTTCAGTAGATAGTCGTTCTTTTTCAAGAGGCAATGAAGACGGGAGTCGATTATGCCGCCGAGGGGATAAGCTTTTAATAATTTGCGACGCAGTGGTACGCAGTGCTGTAGTTTGGCTTTGCGGTTTTAGTTATCAATACTCATAAATGCGTGGTTTTTGATTGATGATTATTTTTTCTTGTTTCTCATTTTTGTACTGGACGTACGGTCTAAAAGAGATAAAAAGGGATTAAAGTAAAGTAGGATCGTTCGATTGCGACTTATTTTGACGCGTTTTAATGGGCCCCTGGTTTGCTAACTGATAAATTGTGTTCAGGCTTCGTCTGTTCACGGAAGACCTGTGACCAAAATTTTTCTCTGAACTAGCTAGCTTGCCGTCAGCCACCTACTCCAAGATGGCTAAGGGTGTTCGAACTTGTTGACCTGTGGGGCAGATTCTAAGTCTATATCCGATGAGAGGTTGGCTTAGGTTTTCTTAGGTGAAATCTAATATGAATGAGATGGATGAAAATAAAGCATTACAGACTCCTTTTTTTCACTAATCACGGGAAGTTCACTTGATGTTAGCTGCCGTACAATTGATTTCAACCCACGGTCTGCCAACAGTGCATCCTGAAATTTAAAGAAGCATTTTTCTTTGAAATAAGTTGTACACACGTTAGAGGAGCAAATATAAAATATGTTGTTCTGTTTTTCTATCTTTATTGTTTTATCAAAGTTTATAGATCCAAGAATCTTATGATTCATACATAGGTGAATCTTAAAGAATTTCAAAGGATGGCTCAGATGGAGGAAATTGAAATGGTTCAAAACAAGTAAAACATCCGCCATCGTGACAAACAGACATACGCTAGTAAGGCACTATGTGCCCAAATCACCTACAGTTGAAATATCTCGTTGAAGTTAGACACTGGCAGCTAAAATGGTGAGAACTGTGATCGGTTAAAACTTGGCTCAGGTGTATGATTGATGGAGCTACTGTGGCTGTTTGATTAGCTTCCAATTGACTAGTAGCTCTCATGTAATCTCGATGTCAGATATTCGGAAGGACAAGTTTAGTATTTCTATCTACAGGGCAAACGACTGTGGAATCAACTGCTTAAAGTGAGAAGCACCAGTTTGTAGTGGGCTGTTTGTCTTCTCGATACTGCTCGCACATTATAATAATAAGTCTGATTGCGCCAAATAGAGCGAAGGCATTCACATAGGGAAGCAGTTTGGCCTTGATTACCCCTACTTCATTGGCTACCGCTTGTATAGTGATCAAGCATTCATATACGGGATCATCGGTCTTGATGGTGTGGTCAGCTAGAGTTTGATAAGCGGCATTACAATCACTTTCACAATGAAACTTCTTGATAAGCGACGTCTGCAAGTATTTCGAGTCGGTAACTGAAGCGGTGGTCAATAGTGTGGTGGCTAGTTCTATCATAAATCTGTGGACATAGATGTATCTTATTCGTTTATCTACACCATTCATGTCCATGTATCCATTGAATTCAACCAGCCACTCATGTATTTGATATGCCATTTATCCTGAGAACGAGGGTACGGCCTTCTGTAGTGATAGGTAAGGTATCAATGTCCGTAAAGGACTGCAGCGATGGCCTGCTGCCTCGGCGGAGGAAGATGTTGATATCCGCCGAGAATGCCGTTGTCTGGGGACGTTTGAATACGCTTGCAGGCTAGCATTGCGGTGTCGTGGGGCGGGTTCATTCCTCTAGCGCAAGGACCCACTACAAAAGAATTTCGCATTCACGAATTCTTGAGTCTCAAAAAACAGGCGACCGAAGTCGAAAAATTGTAGGTAACTACAAAGAGATGGAATGACTTGTTCAGAGAACAAGTTGAACAAATAAAAACGGACGGACTTAGGGTAACCTCGTCGTTACCTGACTACTATCATGGCCCACAAATAAGAGTGGGACGACCGGGTGGTGATGATTCCCCCTCGCACCTACCCAACCGGATCAAGATCCATAGATGTTGCAGTGGCCAAGTATTTCTCTTCTGAGTGGAACACTCAGACAATATAACTTGTATGGGCCTTCCCACCAGAGGAGAAATACCCTGGTGACCAATTTATGTCATAGAGTAATGCAATCGGATCACATAACCCTATGCCATAAAAAGGCACCTTGCTCGGGGCCACTCAACCCGCGAGAGTTCCTGAAACAAAAATAAGGTTAATATGTGCCCGATGTTTGGTGGTGAGAGCCTTCCACCGTACCGGGTCCTATACATGGTCTGACAAATCAAAATGGAAAGACCGAAGGGTTAGTTTAGTAATTCATTTTAATATTCGGAGAACTTTAGGAACAATTCAATATTTTTTATAAGAAAAATAATTTAGGATATTAAATAAAAAATATTTGAAATATTAAAGATATAAAATATGAAATTTAAAATATTTATAAGATTTAATAATCACATTATTTAAAAATGTAAAAATTTATAACATTTAAAAAATAAAATATATTCATTAATTTTTTTTTATATAATAATAGTAATAAAAAAAAAATTTTTTCTAAAAGAA
This sequence comes from Odontomyia ornata, assembly GCA_963969285.1. Classification (NCBI taxonomy): domain Eukaryota; kingdom Metazoa; phylum Arthropoda; class Insecta; order Diptera; family Stratiomyidae; genus Odontomyia; species Odontomyia ornata. The sequence continues at coordinate 103,080,508 of OZ017738.1, forward strand.
ATGTTTTAAAAAAAAATGCAATAAGTACATGCAAAAGGTACTTACATAACTTGTCCGACGACGAGCGCTCGTTGACGATGCAGGGGATGTAAGTCGTGGAAACATTTAATAAACACAATTTTTGGATGCCGACAATGGTTGCTTAGAAAATGATGACAGTCGCCTGTATAAAGCACAGTACATAGATACTTCGGGATGAAAGCAAAACGGGCGAAATTCACAAATTATAAACGGATGTGTTCCTTTGCTTCCTATAAAATATGTTGACAATTCTTACTTCCCCCAAAACCCCTCATAACTATTAATAAATAATCGAGCTTATTTGGCCGAATGTAGCAAAATATCTTGTCGTATAGATTTCCCGAGCAAATAATGGCAATTTGCGTAACTGTACAGGGAGGACCGTGTGAGTCGACGTTCGACCGTATCTGTACATTGCACGCACATTCTCCCTAACACATGTTGTACAGCCAATTTAATTTACGACCCGAGTGTTGTAGAAATTAGTAAACATCTGTACAGATCGCTCCAATTCTGATTGCAGGTTGAATGATGAACACTTTCCTTACGTAAGGCTAGACCCGATTGCACTTAAGTTTGTGGTTTTGCTGTGATTGTTGTTATTCCATAGTCTTGCAGAAGCTTATCATCTTCCATTACAATATTGTCTTTGTTAAACAACATTTGATCCCTAGGTTTAATTTTCAGTATTCCTTCGATTATTTTCTTCAGTTCCGTGACTGTCGTATTCTCCTTGGCCAATAACTCAAACATAAAAAACGGTTCAATATCCACTCTTCGTACAAAATATTCTGGAGAATTTATCAACAAAAAAGTTTACGTTTGCACACGGATTTAAACAAGTATTTTGTCGCGTTCGTTTCGAATTTCAAGTTGCCGCATTTGGTTAGAAACACATTCCCCGATAGCATACATGAATGCCATTCAAATCCCTTCTCCAGGTTACTCGCCATCGTCGTTAGCTTATTGCTGTCCAGCTCAAAACTGAAATCTATTTTCTCAACGCGAAACAGTCTAAACTCTTTCCGAAACACAAAAAAACGTTTGTACAAGTCAAATCACTTCTGTTTCTTATTGAATACTTGCACATGGGTTTAGTCTCCACTTCTCACTACCATCAGCCGTATTTCCCTTTAATGTCAAAATCATACTGAAGAAGTCCCAAAAGGGCAGAAGAGCCAATGTCTATCAGTTTTGCAGTTCCAGGCGACTCAGAAGACATCCATTTTAAAGGTTCCTATTTATGAGTGACCGAACGACTACCTCAGCGACTAGAATAAATTACGTTTATGCACTTTCTTGGTGTACCAGCCAATACACGAAAGAAAATCTCCACTCGTCGCAACACTTCGGAATTCGTTTTAGTGTTGTTTAGTAAGCTTCTTATTCATTTTAATTCCCACTATTTAGAGTTTCATTCGTTAACGTTTTTCTCTCGCCTCATAATTCTATTCATACACATTCACGGGCACAATCTAAACAGAAAATCCTTGCGTCCAGATAATGGTGTTGTGATTGTTGGAAATTTTGAGAATGATGAATGAGAATTAAGCCACTGTCTAGATTCCAGTACGTAACTTTCGTCTACGTAACATGCTCTACGCTATATTAGCACTCCTAATGAGCAGAGTTCATTTTCACTTGGACAATTATTGCATCAACCTAGTATTACACTCTGAATCAATTCATTAACTCAGAAGCTACCGATATGTGGCTACTTTACGTCCAGAACGATCGTAGAAAGAGGGCCGTCAAATGTCGGACATTAGTGACATTTTCAATTTCTAGCACTGACTAAATTCCTTTAGTTCACAGCAAAATATGTCACTTCACGCACTTTATAAACGTTTAACGATGGTTCACCTTAGAGGTTTCAAGTCGATGGCATATGTATATTTTACGTGGAATTTCATTGATGTAATTCTTCCATAATTGATACAAAAAATGACAGCGCGATGCAAGAGAAGGACGCAACCAACAACACTGACGTCTTTCCACCTTCGCCAACCTCGTACATCCGTCGAGGAAGACAAAAACGCGTCAGTGTTTGCGTGCACCACTTCACTCTTATCTTTCGATGCAGGCCTCGAATGAGTTTGCGTATTGTATTTTTTTATATGTGTGGGTGCGTATAATTAATATGTATAAAGGAAAATTATGGATGAAAAAACAGAATTGCTTCTTGGTGGTTGTTTGTGTTTTTAACTAATATTATTATCATACGGTTTTATTGATAAATTTGAATTCATTTTCAACGTAAAGATACAATAATGAATAATGCGTAATAATATATCGCAGTTTTTTTGTGATGTCACGTTGATTTGAAACAAAATTGGTATGCAAGGTGTTTGTTAGTTCTTGATCATTTTAACGAAGACATGAGATATTTAAAAAAAAAAATTCTAAACTGAATAATCATTAATGTTTACTTGTCGCCGCCTATAGCAATATGCATTTCATCGAACTGTCCTCACTTTTTCTAGTAGGAATTTCAATTTTCTTGATCACCATGCTGTAAGGGTGAAGGAGATAGGAAAGTTTTAGAGCAGTTTAATAGGGTAACTGCTCGATTACTACGTTTGAAAGGCATTCTTATATACGAGTATTCAACATAAGTACTATACAGTAATTTCCTAAAAAATATATGACCTCTTCTACACCATACAAACAAACGAACTTACATAAGACTCCTGAACTTAAAATGTATTTTGGTAATTAACTATTTATTCCGATGAAATTATTTTTTTCCTGCTAAACGTTTTACACTAAATCTTACATCTCACCGTTGTTATACATTTAAATTACATTCCACTGAATTAAAATCGAAACCTAAGTAGGATTTTTCACTCCCACATTCCATTGCTTACATACCAAATGCTATTAGTTAAAGCTTCTCTGATTTCAATTGCTAATCCCTGAGGAATTCAACAATTAATCTTATTGGGTTTTACTAATTGATCACTTTAATGTAACGTAAAAGAAACAATTGAATAAATTGGATATTTCACAGGAGGCAATTTACATTTGGAAGAAAAGCTGTTGGAGCCACGAGGATGTCATAAATGTTTCAACCCCACTATGCGATGACTATTTAAAAGTGGTTGGATAAGTTCATACTTTATTATTGAATGGAAATATAGATAGGGCTTAATCTATAATATACAATATTAAATATCTTTGTAAATACTCGATAATTAGGCTATATAAGTTTTATTCATACCTCAAAGAACTTCTACCTAGTTGTCTCTGTGAAGAGCTGAACCTAATTTTTCGCATTATTGTACTCGAACTGATGTCAATAATTTGAAAATTTTTTAAAAAAGAACAGAGACCTACGTTGAAAATGTAAAGCATTCAAAAATATAGAATCTGACCCTACGGTGCCTAGTGTTTTCTAAGAAAACATTTTTGATCATTTCAAACAAAGAACTTTTCCAGAAATCAATTCGAAGTTACGATTCAAGAAGATTCTTTTCTAACGAATCTAATTTTTAGGGTTTTGTAAAATAATTTTACAAAACCCTTCTAAAATCGCGTCCTGTCTGTCCGTCTGCCCGTCTGTCTGTCTGTCCGTCCGTCCGTCCGTGTGTCACAGCAGTTTTTCTCGGAAACTTCTTAAGCTAGAAGCATCAAATTTTGTATATAGGTGTAAAGTGGTGACCTCTTCAAAGTTCAATTGCAAAAAAATTTTATAAGGTATTTAAGGGGGGTCTTCCCATGTAGGGGAGTGACCCCCCGAAAAAAAAATTTCATTGAAGGTAGCCGATATGGGTATCAAATGAAAGGTTTAGATTAGAACTTCTCAAAACAGGTCTTAGTTTGGCAAAATTTGCTTAAAGGGGCGCACTGGGAGGGGAAATACACGAAAAATTTGAAAAAAATCAAGAATGTAGGCCTTGATGAGTACAACAACAACAAATACGTGAGAAGTCGAAATTCTCTCAATTTTGTTAGTAATAGTATGATTTTTCGATTTTATGTTTTCTTGATTAAAATCTTAACGGTACCCTTAAATTCAATGAAATTCAGTACACAGATGACAATTTATAAGATTGATTAACCCTGCAAGTTTCATAAAGATTGAATCATATTTTGTGAAGTTATAGCGGTTTGAATTTTCCTGTATTACTATGGAACAATATGCCCTGCATGTATTACTATGGCAAAATATGGCTATGGAACAACATGCGCTTTTTACCGACTCAGACACTACAGTTTTGCTAGGATTTGCATGAAAATTTCAGGAATGATAGGTGTCATGCATACCTTTGAGAATCAGTTCAGCTAGTGGCATCAGTAATCGTAAAACAAAATAGTGGCTGTTTTAAATGCGAAGATTGAATAATTTTGAGTTATTTTTTCCCAACTTCAACGTTTAAGGTGCATGCTTTGAACACTTGATTCAATTTAATGAATGACTGAAGATGAGTGCCTACAATTAATACTCATAAGTGAAACAAGTCAAGGAGGCGGGAGGGAGCTTCTAGCAAAAGGGCTTTGTTACAACTCTAGGATTCGAAAAAATTGGCTATTAATCGATGAGAACAGTACAGGAGAGTGGCCCCTGAAATAAAATTCATCAAACGTAGCCGATATGAGTATGAAATGAAAGTTTTCATGGGAGTTTTTCAAAACAGTTCTTAACCTGTCAGTTTTTGCTTCATTGGGGGCACAGGGGGGAAATACATGAAAAATATGTTTCCTCCCTCGCGAATGGACATCTGAAACAATTATCAAGGGAGATATTTATGAGTATAACAATAACAAAATCCTCAGAAGTCTAAATTCGTTCAACTTTGTTAATAATAGAATGATCTTCGAATTTCATAGTTTCTCCAATAAAATCGTCATTGACATGTTTCTTGATTTTATTCGATCTGGGGACTGCATTTTGAAAATTGAATACAAAACCCTTTTGACATGAGCGTAGGTCTGTTTACCCAACTTGTTTATTATGTATCTTGCTTCTGAAAGTGGTACCTGCACTAAACGATGGATCATATTGCTGTACGCTGCTAACTTTTGCAAATACATATGGTATCAAGTCACGGAGATAGTTATTTGTGTGCTTGTTGGTTTCCGGAATATATCAAACTCTAACTTCCCCTTGTTTCGGATAAGCTGTAAGTCCAAGGAATGAATTATGCCATCTTTTTTCATCTCTATAGTAAATTTTATGTTTCCGTGGACTTGATTCAACACCACAAGCATCTCTTTTACTTTATCTTTCGGTATAACAGCGATAACGTCGTTGAGATTCTCGGTATGAATATTTTTGCTTCGATCCTTTTTTCCACACTTGCCTTGAACATCTCAGCTAGCAATGGTGATAACGGGTTCTCCATTTCCACGTTTTGTACTTTTTCTATCAATTCCAGCGAATTTTGAATTGATCTTTCTCCACACGTATGTCCAATTATCTTGCATTCAGTGATGGTCCACGTAGCTATGTTGTACGTTGGGGAGTTTCCATCTGCAATAATTTCTCTTAGTTCTTCACCTTCTTTGTGAATTTTTAATTGGCACCTCATTCTGGGTAGTGTCATAAACATAAGCAGTTCAGCAGCCCCGTGGTGATCAGGAGTGGCTGCTCCTGAAGAGATAAGGTGGCAACCCCTGTCGAAACTGCTTAGTTTGTTGCTTTACTAATTTATAGTAAACTACATCCGTCAAGTTTCCATCCTTTAGGCAGAGATAAGTGGTTCACTTCAGCCATTTTAACATCTTTAAGTTTGACATTCCTCTTGTAATATAACGACTTTCTTCGGAGAAAGTAACGGTTGCTTTTTGTATAATGTTTGCGTTTGTCTCAAGCCTCCGTGTCCGCTAACTTTAACGGGGACAAAAAAAAGTTGAATTACTGTAGAGTAGCTTAATTGACACATAATAGAACATTTCTAAAGAAAATAAAAATTGATTGGTACGTCTCGTAGAGTAGAGTACGAGTGATAAATATTTTGTAGTGTAGCTTCGTGGCTCGACAAGAACCCGCCTCATATGATCCCGCAAATGCTAGTCATCAAGTCCACGTACGTGGTCGTTAGGCGAAGCTAGTTAGCTGAGCTCGGTGTTGTTTATAGCTCGCTGACACTTGTGCCAGACAATCGGCACCCGTGTTCTACACGGATATTTAAAAAAAATCATTACAGTAGCGACGGGTTTGACATCTTTAATATGTTTATGTTGTCGAACGTATTGTTTGCTTCTTTCAGAGCTTTGTTCCACTTGTTAATTTTTCCGTCACAATATTCACTTTTTTCCATAATAATGACTTGGTTACTTTTGTCTCCTGTCGAGTAATGTACGTCTTTCCTGTTGAGTATTTAACAATCTTCTCGTCATTTTTACTACTATATTGTTCTGTGCACGAATTTTCTATAGTTCTTCTTATATCCTTTCTTATTTCCTCCTTACTTTCCTCGCTTAACCAACTGTCCATCAGCAAGAGCCTTGAGTGTTCTCTTCAACGTCTGGATGCTGCATTCTGCGAGACCATTCGTGGCTGGATGACTCGGTGCGCTGAACTTTTGGAATACCCCACGCTCTTCACAATATCTCTAGGATCCTTTGCCTTTAAAAATGATAGCGTTGTCCAAAACCATCACGTAAGGGTGAGCGTGCACCGAAAAGATGCTTATAAGCAGAGAGATTGTTGAAGCAGAAGACGGAGCACCACGGATTATGTAATCCTCTGCCCACTTCGACATTGCATCTATGCACATCAAAAGCAAATGTCCGTCCAAAGGGCCCGCATAATCGATGTGCACCCCCTCTTTTCATCAAGCTAATCTCAGGGATTAATTGGCGCTTTCTGCTGGCTGTGGGGAACTTTGGCACAGGACTCACAGCTCTTTACAAGATACTCTATGTCCTTGTCCAAGCCTTCCCGGTAAACGTATCTCCTGACTTGTTGCTTCATCTTCGGGATTCCTACATGCGTTGCATGAACCTCTTGCAGAATTAGTATTCGAAGAGACTTTGGGATCACTGCTCGCTCGGAACAGAATAGCATGTTGCCCGAGACAGTGTACAAGCTATCCTTGCAGCTGGTTTTGAGCTTCTGTAGTAATGCTTGCAACTTCGGGTCTTTTGCAGTTTCCTCGGCAACTGTCTCTGCGGTGATAGACAAACTGTAGATCTGAAGTAGTGTTTCTGTATACAGCGCGTCGACTTCTTGATCAAGTAAAATCTCTGGTAACTCACTAGTTTTAGAGACTGATGCACGGGACAGACAGTCGATATTTTCGTTTTCTTTTCCCTTCTTGCTTTGGACTATTTAGTCGAGCCCCCCTTGAAAGTGGCTCATTATCTGTGACGAGAACGAAACGTTTGCTGAATAAGCAGTCGAAGAAGTGCATCACTGCGTATACGATAGCCAGGGATTCTCTGTCAAGCTGACTGTAATTTGACTCAACATGCGTCAGAACTCGCGAGACGTAGCCAATTGGATGCTTGTAACCATCAATTTTGTGGCTTAGTACTGCGGCTATTCCAGTTGGTGAGGCATCAGTTGTGAGTATCACTTATTTTGAAGGGTCAAATGGAATGAGCACTCTGTCTGAGCATAGTTCGTCATGAGATTCACGAGGGAGGCCATCCGTCCTGAGTAAGCTCCTCAATCCATCCACATTCTTTGGTCGTGGCATCCGAGAAACTGCTTGAACCTCAGCTGGGCACTTTTGAATTTGATTGTATGACACTATATGACCGAGCAAGTTTATGCTTTCTTTGAAGAATAAGCATTTAGCACGATTGAGGAGGAGATTATTTTCTTTAAGATGTTCTAGGCATGTCCTTGAGATCTTAGCCATGACAGATGATGTCATCAAAGTATGCCTCGACCTTTGGAAGGCTGATCAGCAATTGACCCAGGGTTGGGTTGGATTCCTCTGGAGCGGTCTCAATACTGAAGCTGAGACGGTTCAATTTCTTCATCGACCCGTGAATGCGAATATGCCTTGTGCAAGTCAAATTTACAAAAGCACTTGAAACCTCTGAGACTATACAAAGCCTCATCTATTCTACGGATGGGGTGATTTGAAACAACGACTCTGAAATTCACCCCACACTTGTAATCCACGCATAGTCTTACCTCACCGTCGAGCTTATGTATAACAACGAGCGGCGATCCCCGATCGGTTGATGCAATCGGACTGATGACTCCTTGAGACTCCAGTGTGGCTAGCTTTCTCTCAACTCAATGCAAAGAGGAAATCACGTTCACGGATGAAAACTGGTAACACGTCATCTCTGAGTTGAAGCTTAACTTCTACGTTTGGGATACACCCAATTCTTTCTTGGATTGGTATTTCTTGAATATATCTTCGAGCAAAGTGACTACGTTGATGTTGAGTGGAAGGAGAGCTGCGTTTTTGTGGTTATCTATCTCGTTGAGGCTGATTCCGTGGCTATGAATGCACATGCAAAGTGTGATACTTTGCTAGCACTAGGAATAGATCGGCTTCCATCAAATTTCCTTTGTAGGCGACTGAGAGGGTGGATTTACCTTTAGGCTTGATGACGTAATCTGATTAAGACCGGAAGGAGACTGAAGTTGATTGCAGCGGTACTTTGAGTCCCAATTTGTTGAAAGCAGTTTCTGAGAGCAGAGAGAAACGTGCGCCTGAGTCTACTTCAAATACTTGCGGCTTGTTGTTGAGTGTAGCTGCAACAATGTATTTATCTTTGATGGGTGAAACTTCGTACGAATTCTCGATACGATATTCACTGTTGAGGTGACGATATTCTTCTTCTTGTGGATGATGAGTTGGTCTTCGATTTTTGGAGCTAAGTGGTGATGCAGACTTTGGTGGCATGGCCGATTTTTCCATAAGATGTGGACTTCATGGATTTGCGATCTGTTGTGCAGTCACGCGATTTATGCTTTGCTCGACCACAGTCGAGACAAAGACCATCGAGACTTTATGATCGATAATCCACACACATACTTCTAGAACTGTGGGACTGAGAACGATAACGTGGATGAGAGCTGCACTGACGACGATTGTCTTGAGACTTGGAATACTGGCGGCCATGACGATTTCATTCTTGACGACGATCGATTTTGCTTGCATCTGCAACTTGATCCAGCGGCTTCTTTAGTAGCTTACTCAGTTGACATGACTCGAACTGGGTGCTTCCAGTGCTGTGGTTTTCGTTAGAAATCCGTCAAAATCCTTGAGGTTTGTGTCTTGTAGGATCTGTTGGCGTATTCAGCTGTCCTTCAGGCCTCTGATGAACTAAGCACGAAGGAATATATGAGCTATGGAGAACTTTTTTTAAAGGTGCTATTAGGACATATAGTGTAGAAATCACAGTCCTTCAACTTCCTTTTCAGAGATGCGACAAAATCCAAGATTAACTGATATAGCTGCTGAGTGATACTGAAAAAGTAGTACTGAGAAACGACGGTTGAGATTGATTGAGCCAGCATTTTTTCGAAATGACCCTTCAATGTTTTGAATTCAATTTCCTTGATGCGATTATCTGGTCCTAGAAATGCAGCTAGAGTGTTACAGTGATCTTTTTTAATTGATGAATTCAAGAGTTGAAGCTTTTTTTACCATCACTAACATTTTTAAGATCACAATAATTGTCAAAACGCTCCATGTACGACGAGACCTTTTTATTTTTGGCGTCATAGCTTCCAAAAGGTGTCACTTGTGTTGCTGGTGTAATTTGCTGCCTTCAAAGTGTAGATGTCAAAACTGATAAGAACCACCAATTTTCAGGGTGCCCGAAACACGTAAATTATCTTAGAACTAATGTAAAAATGCCAAAACAGTGTTTAATTGGCCAAAAACAGGAAAGTTGGAGCAGAAAGTAACTTTAGAGCGGCTAGTGGAACAGTTGAAATAGATACGACTTGAAACCGTGAAAAAATTACGAAGTAGGTGCGATGACGACTGGTTAATGTTAATGTCATTCACTTTTCTATCCTCGTCGGCAATTTGTTATGACAAGGGGTGGAACAATATGCTACATCTAATAAAAGCTATACATAAAACCCGTTAATTGTGACAATAATGATATGCAATTTACATAGAGGCAAGGCCAAAACACACGTAGCTCAGCACTCACTACTCAACTGACTGCACGAGACAGTTCTACACTATAGTCTAGATCGAACACGTTTGTACTCCACACCATGATACAGTCTAGGTCGAATATGCTCGCATATGATCTGGAAATTATGATCAAATATAAATTGGTTTCTTGGATCAGTATGTTTTGAGCTTATGATCAAATATAAATTTGTTCAATTCGCATCCCATCTCAGAATTGAAATGTGGCTCACTAAACTCATTAATGCTTAGGAAGTTTGTAATAATCGAGCAGTCACCTTAGCAAACTGCTCGAAAACCAACATATTGCGGATCCAAATTTCAGTTGTAAATTTAAAATAATACTCATCATTTTAATTTGCAACTGAAATCTGGATACGGCCACCCCTTTCCAATAGAGCTCTTCCAACAATCGAACTTTCGCAATGAGAAGGAAAGTGGATGGGAGGCTCGCCGACTGGTTTTTGGGAGCGGTCCCGTAAGGCGACGACGAGCAACGAACACGCCGGACGGGTTGTGAGCCATCATTTCCCGGATTTGATAGTTTCTTTTTTTGTTGGGTCGTTCGTTAATGTTTGGGAAAATTTGTTTAGTGTTCCTAATTAAATATCCAGCTATGGGCGCAAATGGCCTGACCGCATAAAATACCTCCGGGATTTCCTCATTTCAAACTGGAATTTTTAACCAATTTGAATGTCTTTCTTTCGAAAACCTCTTGCCTTCATGTTCAGAACTGAATCCAAATATAATCGGAGGAAAGTTTGCGTCGGGCGACAATCAATTATATTGTGTATTACTTAAAAAAAATAAGTGATTCACCGAAATTTAAGAGTCTCATCTTGCAGAAGCTTGAATCCATTCTCACAGAAATCAATTATCAAATGCGGATACAATTTTCACAGCACTTATGAGCTGGATTAAACAAGATCGTGACAGGGACCTACAAAATCTACTCAAATACGTATCAATCATACATTTATCCCTACAAAATATCCGAAATACAATTCTACAATTCTTCCGAAATACAAATTTCTAAATAGCGGTCCAACGGGATATGTAAATGGCTTGTTATGTCATTTTCCGTGATAATTCTTCATTTATATTCTTCTTCTCTCCTTTGTAGCACTACAGCCCCTCTCGGGCCTTCGCTTAGAGATAGTTAGAGTATCTCATTTTCATGACCGTATTGATTTTTTTCGGAAGTTGGTTTGGTCAGTACCATGCTCCCATGTGCTTGCTAAGCTATGATATGATCTGATTAAATCAGTACGTATCACCACTCAGTGAACACTCGTAGTCTGTCTGAAAATCCCCTGAACTAAATCACGTTGCTCCCAACGAGATTTGAACCTGGGACCTTCGGCTTATGGGTCATTTATACTAGGACGGCGTAATTCGCTGCTTTATCTCCTCACTGGGAATAGATAGTATGAATTATGAATTGATGTTCAATCGCGAACATTAGTCAAACAAATTGCCAGACCAATTTTATTTCGTTGTGCGGCGATTATGTATAAGAATACAATTTATGCAATTGGTGGTGAAAAGGATAATGAATTGGCAGAATTCGGTTTGAAATATGACGTTTCGTAAAAAAATTGGACGATATTTAATTGTATTTTGGAAAGAACGTCGTGTGGTAGATGGTTGTTGAATGATAAATTGTATGCTGTATGTGGACTGACCGAAAGTGGAAGGAAATTATTTTCATTTTTATGCTATGATATTGGAACGGATCATTGGATGAATATTGTGGATATGAAAAATGCGAGGCGATATCCAGGAGCAGCGAGCTATAATCCATCAATTGATACATTTCGTGGTTATAATGGTACTATATCTGGCTCTGTTATTGAAGGCATTTGGAAGGCATTTGGAAAATAATTGAAAAAGTAAAATCGAAAGGGTGCTGTAGTGCAGTCGCCGTATCTAATTCGATTTCCTCTTTAGAATCTGATACCAGATCTCTTAATTCTTTTGTTGTTAAAGAACGAGCTGGCCTATATGTAACATCCTTGGACGGTTACTTGTATTCTATTCATAAATACGGTATATCGCAATATGACCATCTGCACCAGTATGGGAAGAAATCCTTAGTCATCCTTTGGCAGATTCGCCAATCATAACTGGATAAACTATACATGGCTTTCAAGCGAAAATACAAAGATATGAGGTAAATTCAATTTATAAGGACCAAAAAACAATTTATTTTATATTTGAATATCTTTCTTGTTGTGCGCCATGTGGAATTCAAGTTATAAGAAACAACATATCAATTTCTTTCGTGATGGTTTGTAGCTTAAAGCTGGAAGAAGACTTTACTCGCGTGCAAATAAATTTTGAATTATATTATTGCACTTATATTAATTATTTTCATCTCTACTGGCACCGCCTACATCATCATCGAGCACTGGTTAGGATGTCGGTGAGTACCCATTTTTCTAAATTTTTTTTTATATTTGTTTCAATTTTTCTTAAATTTTTTATATTCGTTTTGGTTTTTCTATTGAATTCTATTATATATTTTGTTAAAATTTGGTGATTGCTTAAAGGTTCACATTGGACTTGGTTTTTTATGTTGAGTTAAATTTTATAATTGCTCAAATTTTATATTTGGTTAGAGTTCCTGTTCCGTTGAATTTTATATCTGATTCCTTTTTTCTTTTTTTTGCTTTAGCCGAACTAAATTACACCTTTGTTTAAATTTTCTATGTGTTTAAAGTTCATCTTCAATTAAATTCTCTATTCGATTGTTTCATTTCTAGGTCTTTGTAAAAAATTTTTTACAAAGACCTACTAGTTTCGGGACCTGTCTGCCCGTCTGTCCGTCCGTCCGTCTGTCCGTGCGTCACAGCTAATTTCCTCAGAAACTGTAGAAGCTAGAATGCTCAAACTTTGTGAAAAGGTCAGAAGTGATGGTCTCTCAAAAGTTAAGGCCTTAACAAAAATTTAAAAAATTTTTAAGGGGGGACCTAATAACGAATTGGCCGTTAAAAATTTTTTTTAATCAAAGGTAGTCGAGTGGGGTATCAAATGAAAGGTCTTGATTAGAACTTTTAGAATGAATTAGGGGGTCCAGGGGAAGGCAAAATGTACCCAAATTTTGTGTCCCCCTTCTCGCGATTAGACACCTTTCAGCCGAAAAATCTGAAAATTATCACGAACGTGGGTCTTTATGAGTACAAGGGCAACAAATACCTTAGAAATCGAAATTCGTTCAACTTTGTTAATAATAGTATGATTTGCAGATTTTACATTTTGGCCCATAAAAGCAAAAAGGTAACCTTAAACTTCTTGAAATTTTGCAATTATATAGGCTGACATATGCTATATATGTTCGCAAAATTTAGTTGAGATCGAATCATAATCAATTGAGTTATAGCCATTTCAATTATATGGAATTACAACAACAATAACACGTGTTTATGGTTGATATAGGGTTTTCCAATAGGAGGTGTTATTTTGATATTAAAAGAAAAATGCCATTTTTGAATATAAATGATCGCATGTTTATTTCATTATAAAGAAGAAGATATGTTGTTAATGGCAAAAAATAACATCAGGCAAATAACTACTACGACACGCTTACAGGACCATATCCTTTTCATGAAATTTTCCATAACCAAATCGCAAAGTGGCTGCCCTATGTCCTCGGTAGCCTCACGAATTTCATCTTTCAGATCTTGAATCGACGCTGGGCTATTGGCATAGGCCTTCTCTAACACGTGGCTCCAAAGAAAGAAGTCGCAATGTGTTAAATCACAAGATCTATTCAAAATAACACCTCTTATTGGAAAACCCTATATATATTTAAAATTGACTAAGGCACTTTTATTTTCTTTCAATTTTCATGAAAATTTAAGGAATAGTGTTCAACTTGAACATGTTCAATCGGCCGAACATTCAGAAAAATCACTTAAGCTAGATTAAAATGGCGGCTGCACTGTGCTTATGAGAGAAATTGTGCAACTTTTGTATAAATTTGAACGATTTCATATCCAAGTATTGGATGAATAATTCAAGTTATCGATTCACGCCATTAGAAAACTTGTTTCTAACCCTAGGATGTTTACAAAGACCTTCTGGTAGGAGCACTCTCCTGCTTACTCAACTTGTTTTATTTGAATTACACTTTTTTGTATTTGTTTAAATTTCATATTTGTTTTAGTTTCATACTTAATTAAATTGTATATTTGATTCCTCCTATAGCTCAACCATTTATTAGCTGAAAATGTATTGTGAATACATCGGGTCATGCAATAAAATAATGTTAAGCTAAAATTAAAACAAAACTCGGTCTTTCCCTTTCTCTCAACCTGACTGGGTATAGGCTCCTCCTCTAAAATCGGCTTGCCATCGGGCGTGCTCTTCCCTTCTCTTTAGCCCAGTCATATTAGGTAAAAAAAGGGGTCAACCTCGGAATGAAAGATAATAAGCTGCAAATTGGTATGAACCTTTGTTTTGTCATTCTAAATGTTGTCTCAAAAGTCACAATCGTTATCGTGTTCGCGTCTCAAGATATTCAAGGTCAAAGGTCACAAAAATCGGTTTTTCGCGAATATCTGGCTTCCTATCGGTTAAATGAGATTTGCATTTATTATAAAAGTTGTAGGCTATAAAATTCCCTACAACTTTTGTTTAAACTTTTTTTTCATACGACCAACCGTTTTGAAGGTAGAGCGCGAAGAGTGCACATCGTACAGTCATATACGGCCTAATGCAAGGTCAAGCGTGAGTTATGGTTATCAGTACGTTATAAAGTCAATTATTTACTTGGAAATTATAATTATTAAACAATGCCTATTATTTATGTACTAACTATTAATTATTTATATTTAATTAAAGTAAGTAACTTGATTTGCAACGGTACAATTTCAAACTAACGAATAATCTTGACTCATACAAAGTGGAGAGAGTGGCCTTGAATACTATAGAACATCTGTCCCGGCAATGAATAGAAAAGGGCATAGGGTAGGGACAAGTATTTCCAGGTATATAAGTATTGAGAAATTTACGCGTTTAAAGAAAAGATATATAATGTCGTGTTAACTTAAAATAAAACTAAAATATATAATCCAGAATTAATAATATTTTATACTTAAATAGTTAAATATGAATAATTATATATATTATTTATGTACTAACTATTAATTATTTATATTTAATTAAAGTAAGTAACTTGATTATTTATATATAATTATTCATATTTAACTATTTAAGTATAAAATATTATTAATTCTGGATTATATATTTTAGTTTTATTTTAAGTTAACACGACATTATATATCTTTTCTTTAAACGCGTAAATTTCTCAATACTTATATACCTGGAAATACTTGTCCCTACCCTATGCCCTTTTCTATTCATTGCCGGGACAGATGTTCTATAGTATTCAAGGCCACTCTCTCCACTTTGTATGAGTCAAGATTATTCGTTAGTTTGAAATTGTACCGTTGCAAATCAAGTTACTTAATTTAATTAAATATAAATAATTAATAGTTAGTACATAAATAATAGGCATTGTTTAATAATTATAATTTCCAAGTAAATAATTGACTTTATAACGTACTGATAACCATAACTCACGCTTGACCTTGCATTAGGCCGTATATGACTGTACGATGTGCACTCTTCGCGCTCTACCTTCAAAACGGTTGGTCGTATGAAAAAAAAGTTTAAACAAAAGTTGTAGGGAATTTTATAGCCTACAACTTTTATAATAAATGCAAATCTCATTTAACCGATAGGAAGCCAGATATTCGCGAAAAACCGATTTTTGTGACCTTTGACCTTGAATATCTTGAGACGTGAACACGATAACGATTGTGACTTTTGAGACAACATTTAGAATGACAAAACAAAGGTTCTTACCAATTTGCAGCTTATTATCTTTCATTCCGAGGTGAAAGCCCTAATATGACTGGGCTATTGCTTAACAGGGGCTCTTGCCGGGTAGAGTGGCCTTCCGCTCGCGTGCCATTTTATGGTATAGAGTTATGTGATTCCATAGCATAATGCTATAACATAAACTGGTTACGTTTGTATTCCTCACTTGATGGAAAAAATGTGAATGAAATTCGCAACGTTGGAACGCAACGATTTTCATTTTTTTTTTCACCACCTCTAAATTTGATCTGAAGTCGAGAAATTAATTTTTCTTACGTCTATTGTATCCAGAGAAGCTTAAATATTAACATGAACGCCAAAAAAATTTTTTGGTGATTTCAGCGTTTCCAAACATTTTCTTAGATCCGCGAGCGAAAAGGCAAATGGAACGTCTGAAATAAGAATTTAGTGGCAGAAGCACAGCTGGAAAATATAAGAAATTATCAAAGCTTATAAGATTCGGCTACAAAATGCATAACTGCAGCTACACATGCTTTACAAACCGAAAAAACTCATTAGATATGCTAATATGACATACTCATCATAGACACCGAATCTGATATATGCATTTTTTTTTTTTATGAAATTTTAGCTCTGTGTATATCAACCGGAAAGATCATGCAGCACCTTTGCATAAAATCTAATATTTCCCACATATCTTTCCTTGCTCCCCATAGAGATAATCGTGGTGGACCAAGTCCTTACAGGCGAAACCGGCGCTGTGGGAACATTTGGCGATATCTCTGCTCTGAGAAATTTTCTCTCCAGGAAATTTATATATTTCTTGTAGAACCCATTGAAGCTACCACACAACGATTTGAAAGAAAATCGAATGTTCGGAACACATCGCAACGGTGCCTCCAACGAACGTGTTTTGTGAGATTTTGCATGTGGTCTGGACCACTATTCACGAATTAAGCTTTGTTTTCGAATTTCATAAATGAATTATTCACTTTTATGATATATGCGCATTTGGCATACATCCCGGGAAGATTATGCAGTACCTTTGAATAAAATCTAATATTTCCCACATATCGTTCCGTGCTCCCCATAGAGATAATCGTGGTAGACCAAGTCCTTACAGGCGAAACCGGCGCTGTGGGAACATTTGGCGATATCTCTGCTCTGAGAAATTTTCTCTCCTGGAAATTTATATATTTCTTGTAGAACCCATTGAAGCTACCACACAACGATTTTAAAGAAAATCGAATGTTCGGAACACATCGCAACGGTGCCTCCAACGAACGTGTTTTGTGAGATTTTGCATGTGGTCTGGACCACTATTCACGAATTAAGCTTTGTTTTCGAATTTCATAAATGAATTATTCACTTTTATGATATATGCGCATTTGGCATACATCCCGGGAAGATTATGCAGTACCTTTGAATAAAATCTAATATTTCCCACATATCGTTCCGTGCTCCCCATAGAGATAATCGTGGTGGACCAAGTCCTTACAGGCGAAACCGGCGCTGTGGGAACATTTGGCGATATCTCTGCTCTGAGAAATTCACTCTCCTGGAAATTTATATATTTCTTGTAGAACCTATTGACGCTACCACACAACGATTTTAAAGAAAATCGAATGTTCGGAACACATCGCAACGGTGCCTCCAACGAACGTGTTTTGTGAGATTTTGCATGTGGTCTGGACCACTATTCACGAATTAAGCTTTGTTTTCGAATTTCATAAATGAATTATTCACTTTTATGATATATGCGCATTTGGCATACATCCCGGGAAGATTATGCAGTACCTTTGAATAAAATCTAATATTTCCCACATATCGTTCCGTGCTCCCCATAGAGATAATCGTGGTAGACCAAGTCCTTACAGGCGAAACCGGCGCTGTGGGAACATTTGGCGATATCTCTGCTCTGAGAAATTTTCTCTCCAGGAAATTTATATATTTCTTGTAGAACCCATTGGAGCTACCACACAACGATTTTAAAGAAAATCGAATGTTCGGAACACATCGCAACGGTGCCTCCAACGAACGTGTTTTGTGAGATTTTGCATGTGGTCTGGACCACTATTCACGAATTAAGCTTTGTTTTCGAATTTCATAAATGAATTATTCACTTTTATGATATATGCGCATTTGGCATATATCCCGGGAAGATTATGCAGTACCTTTGAAGAAAATCTAATATTTCCGACATATCGTTCCATGCTCCCCATAGAGATAATCGTGGTGGACCAAGTCCTTACAGGCGAAACCGGCGCTGTGGGAACATTTGGCGATATCTCTGCTCTGAGAAATTTTCTCTCCTGGAAATTTATATATTTCTTGTAGAACCCATTGGAGCTACCACATAACGATTTTAAAGAAAATCGAATGTTCGAAACACATCGTAACGGTGCCTCCAACGAACGTGTTTTGTGAGATTTTGCATGTGGTCTGGACCACTATTCACGAATTAAGCTTTGTTTTCGAATTTCATAAATGAATTATTCACTTTTATGATATATGCGCATTTGGCATACATCCCGGGAAGATTATGCAGTGCCTTTGAATAAAATCTTATGTTTCCCACTCATCGTTCCGTGCTCCCCATAGAGATAATCGTGGTAGACCAAGTCCTTACAGGCGAAACCGGCGCTGTGGGAACATTTGGCGATATCTCTGCTCTGAGAAATTCACTCTCCTGGAAATTTATATATTTCTTGTAGAACCCATTGACGCTACCACACAACGATTTTAAAGAAAATCGAATGTTCGGAACACATCGCAACGGTGCCTCCAACGAACGTGTTTTGTGAGATTTTGCATGTGTTCTGGACCACTATTCACCAATTAAGCTTTGTTTTCGAATTTCATAAATGAATTATTCACTTTTATGATATATGCGCATTTGGCATACACCCCGGGAAGATTATGCAGTACCTTTGAATAAAATCTAATATTTCCCACATATCGCTCCGTGCTCCCCATAGAGATAATCGTGGTGGGCCAAATCCTTACAGGCGAAACCGGCGCTGTGGGAACATTTGGCGATATCTCTGCTCTGAGAAATTTACTCTCCTGGAAATTTATACATTTCTTGTAGAACCCATGGAAGCTACCACACAACGATTTTAAAGAAAATCGAATGTTCGGAACACATCGCAACGGTGCCTCCAACGAACGTGTTTTATGAGATTTTGCATGTGTTCTGGACCACTATTCACCAATTAAGCTTTGTTTTCGAATTTCATAAATGAATTATTCACTTTTATAATATATGCGCATTTGGCATACATCCCGTGAAGATTCTGCAGCGCCTTTGAAAAAAATCTTATGTTTCCCACTCATCGTTCCTTGCTCCCCATAGAGATAATCGTGGTGGACCAAGTCCTTACAGGCGAAACCGGCGCTGTGGGAGCATGTGGCGATATCTCTGCTCTGAGGAATTTACTCTCCTGGAAATTTATATATTTCTTGTAAAACCCATTAGAGCTACCACACAACGATTTTAAAGAAAATCGAATGTTCGGAACACATCGTAACGGCGCCTCCAACGAACGTGTTTTGTGAGATTTCGCATGTGGTCTGGACCACTATTCACGAATTAAGCTTTGTTTTCGAATTTCATAAATGAATTATTCACTTTTATGATATATGCGCATTTGGCATATATCCCGGGAAGATTATGCAGTACCTTTGAATAAAATCTAATATTTCCCACATATCGTTCCGCGCTCCCCATAGAGATAATCGTGGTGGACCAAGTCCTCACAGGCGAAACCGGCGCTGTGGGAACATTTGGCGATATCTCTGCTCTGAGAAATTTACTCTCCTGGAAATTTATATATTTCTTGTAGAACCCATTGGAGCTACCACACAACGATTTTAAAGAAAATCGAATGTTCGGAACACATCGTAACGGGGCCTCCAACGAACGTGTTTTATGAGATTTTGCATGTGGTCTGGACCACTATTCACGAATTAAGCTTTGTTTTCGAATTTCATAAATGAATTATTCACTTTTATGATATATGCGCATTTGGCATACATCCCGGGAAGATTATGCAGTACCTTTGAATAAAATCTAATATTTCCCACATATCGTTCCGTGCTCCCCATAGAGATAATCGTGGTGGACCAAAATCTTACAGGCGAAACCGGCGCTGTGGGAACATTTGGCGATATCTCTGCTCTGAGAAATTTTCTCTCCTGGAAATTTATATATTTCTTGTAGATCCCATTGAAGCTATCACACAACGATTTTAAAGAAAATCGAATGTTCGGAACACATCGCAACGGTGCCTCCAACGAACGTGTTTTGTGAGATTTTGCATGTGGTCTGGACCACTATTCACGAATTAAGCTTTGTTTTTGAATTTTATAAATGAATTATTCACTTTTATGTTATATGCGCATTTTGCATATATCCCGGGAAGATTATGCAGCGCCTTTGAATAAAATCTTATGTTTCCCACTCATCGTACCTTGCTCCCCATAGAGATAATCATGGTGGACCAAGTCCTTACAGGCGAAACCGGCGCTGTGGGAACATGTGGCGATATCTCTGCTCTGAGAAATTTACTCTCCTGGAAATTTATACATTTCTTGTAGAACCCATTGAAGCTACCACACAACGATTTTAAAGAAAATCGAATGTTCGCAACACATCGTAACGGTGCCTCCAATGAACGTGTTTTGTGAGATTTTGCATGTGGTCTGGACCACTATTCACGAATTAAGCTTTGTTTTCGAATTTCATAAATGAATTATTCACTTTTATGATATATGCGCATTTGGCATACATCCCGGGAAGATTATGCAGTACCTTTGAATAAAATCTAATATTTCCCACATATCGTTCCGTGCTCCCCATAGAGATAATCGTGGTGGACCAAATCCTTACAGGCGAAACCGGCGCTGTGGGAACATTTGGCGATATCTCTGCTCTGAGAAATTTACTCCCCTGGAAATTTATACATTTCTTGTAGAACCTATTGAAGCTATCACACAACGATTTTAAAGAAAATCGAATGTTCGGAACACATCGCAACGGTGCCTCCAACGAACGTGTTTTGTGAGATTTTGCATGTGGTCTGGACCACTATTCACGAATTAAGCTTTGTTTTTGAATTTTATAAATGAATTATTCACTTTTATGTTATATGCGCATTTTGCATATATCCCGGGAAGATTATGCAGCGCCTTTGAATAAAATCTTATGTTTCCCACTCATCGTACCTTGCTCCCCATAGAGATAATCATGGTGGACCAAGTCCTTACAGGCGAAACCGGCGCTGTGGGAACATGTGGCGATATCTCTGCTCTGAGAAATTCACTCTCCTGGAAATTTATATATTTCTTGTAGAACCCATTGGAGCTACCACACAACGATTTTAAAGAAAATCAAATGTTCGGAACACATCGTAACGGTGCCTCCAACGAACGTGTTTTGTGAGATTTTGCATGTGGTCTGGACCACTATTCACGAATTAAGCTTTGTTTTCGAATTTCATAAATGAATTATTCACTTTTATGATATATGCGCATTTGGCATACATCCCGTGAAGATTATGCAGTACCTTTGAATAAAATCTAATATTTCCCACATATCGTTCCGTGCTCCCCATATAAATAATCGTGGTGGACCAAGTCCTTACAGGCGAAACCGGCGCTGTGGGAACATGTGGCGATATCTCTGCTCTGAGAAATTTTCTCTCCAGGAAATTTATATATTTCTTGTAGAACCCATTGGAGCTACCACACAACGGTTTTTAAGAAAATCAAATGTTCGGAACACATCGCAACGGTGCCTCCAACGAACGTGTTTTGTGAGATTTTGCATGTGGTCTGGACCACTATTCACGAATTAAGCTTTGTTTTCGAATTTCATTAATGAATTATTCACTTTTATGATATATGCGCATTTTGCATACATCCCGGGAAGATTATGCAGCGCCTTTGAATAAAATCTTATGTTTCCCACTCATCGTTCCTTGCTCCCCATAGAGATAATCGTGGTGGACCAAGTCCTTACAGGCGAAACCGGCGCCGTGGGAACATTTGGCGATATCTCTGCTCTGAGAAATTTACTCTCCTGGAATCTTATATATTTCTTGTAGAACTCATTGGGGCTATCACACAACGATTTTAAAGAAAATCGAATGTTCGGAACACATCGTAACGGGGCCTCCAACGAACGTGTTTTGTGAGATTTTGCATGTGGTCTGGACCACTATTCACGAATTAAGCTTTGTTTTCGAATTTCATAAATGAATTATTCACTTTTATGATATATGCGCATTTGGCATACATCCCGGGAAGATTATGCAGTACCTTTGAATAAAATCTAATATTTCCCACATATCGTTCCGTGCTCCCCATAGAGATAATCGTGGTGGACCAAATCCTTACAGGCGAAACCGGCGCTGTGGGAACATTTGGCGATATCTCTGCTCTGAGAAATTTACTCTCCTGGAAATTTATATATTTCTTGTAGAACCCATTGGAGCTACCACACAACGATTTTAAAGAAAATCAAATGGTCGGAACACATCGCAACGGTGCCTCCAACGAACGTGTTTTGTGAGATTTTGCATGTGGTCTGGACCACTATTCACGAATTAAGCTTTGTTTTCGAATTTCATAAATGAATTATTCACTTTTATGATATATGCGCATTTGGCATACATCCCGGGAAGATTATCTAGCACCTTTGAATAAAATCTTATGTTTCCCACTCATCGTTCCTTGCTCCCCATAGAGATAATCGTGGTGGACCAAGTCCTTACAGGCGAAACCGGCGCTGTGGGAACATTTGGCGATATCTCTGCTCTGAGAAATTTACTCTCCTGGAAATTCATATATTTCTTGTAAAACCCATTGGAGCTACCACACAACGATTTTAAAGAAAATCGAATGTTCGGAACACATCGTAACGGGGCCTCCAACGAACGTGTTTTGTGAGATTTTGCATGTCGTCGGACCACTATTCACGAATTAAGCTTTGTTTTCGAATTTCATAAATGAATTATTCACTTTTATGATATATGCGCATTTGGCATACATCCCGGGAAGATTATGCAGTACCTTTGAATAAAATCTAATATTTCCCACATATCGTTCCGTGCTCCCCATAGAGATAATCGTGGTGGACCAAGTCCTTACAGGCGAAACCGGCGCTGTGGGAACATTTGGCGATATCTCTGCTCTGAGAAATTTACTCTCCTGGAAATTTTATATATTTCTTGTAGAACCCATTGGAGCTACCACACAACGATTTTAAAGAAAATCGAATGTTCGGAACACATCGTAACGGTGCCTCCAACGAACGTGTTTCTTGAGATTTTGCATATTCACGAATTAAGCTTTGTTTTCGAATTTCATAAATGAATTATTCACTTTTATGGTATATGCGCGTTTGGCATACATTTCGGGATGATTATGCAGCACCTTTGAATAAAACCTTATGTTTCCCACTCATCGTTCTTTGCTCCCCATAGAGATAATCGTTTTGGACCAAGTCCTTACAGTCGAAACCGGCTATTTCAATATATGAAGTACCATTTTTTGAAGCATCACATAAGAAGCAGGCAAAAAACAGATATGTCACCGTTTCCATAAAATTTTTGGATTTATTGCATACATTAAAGGCCATTTGATAATTCGTGTTCTTTCATTCTAAAAGATTTTAGTTTTCATAAAATAAATTAAATTCATGTCACTTAATGTTATGCTGTTGGAATCTAACAATTACATTTTTGTATTTTTGATGACCATTGATGTCACTTTATTATATGTTTTTGGTTGCTCTCTTCTTTAACATGTAAGTTAATTTTAAATTGCTCAAGCCAACGAACATATGCGGGTATTTTAATATTTCGGTAGGCTTTGCAACTGTTATAAATACATTTTTGTATGACATTATGTAAACTTTGGATGAAATAATAAAATATACATGTGAATTCCCTAGCTGATAGCAAAATCGCATAATGAAACAAAGCAGAAATCAAAATGAAAACTTGACTACGCGTAGAACTTGATGACGAATGAATAGTATTAAAACATTAATCTGTCTTATTCAAGTAAAATGTAAGTAACTTGTGTTTCAGTTTGTAAATTAAAACATTACCGTACATTCCAATAACTGCATATTGAGTTTACTCATGAATGGCAGATATATATGTTTACATACAAAGCATTACACACGAATCCCTTATGGTAGGACCATACCCCTGCCTTCTCTCATAAATTCTTGAGCATGCATATATGTATGTATATGGCATTCATTCATCATTTCCCTTAACACGTTACGCAATCAAAAAATTTTAACTTGGTGGACATGAATCAAGTTAGCATAGCAAATGATTTTATTTTTAAATTCAATACTTGAAATTTAGAATGAATTGCTTCCATGAAATGACCTTGAAGTAAAATCAATTCTATAAACAGAAATCACATCACGTTTTAATTTTCGCATACATTTTTCTATTCATAGAATAAGTTTCACCTTAAGGACATTTAAAAAACAAGTTGAGTAAGCAGGAAGGTTTAGAAACAAGTTTTCTAATGGCGTGAATCGATGATTTGAATTATTCGTCCTGTACTTGGATATGAAATCGTTCAAATTTATGCAAAAGATGCACAGTTTCTTTCATAAGCACAGTGCAGCCGCCATTTTGATCTAGCTTAAATGATCTTTCTGAATGCCGGGTCGATTGAACATGTTCAAGTTAAACAGTATTCCTTAAATTTTCCTGAAAATTGAAAGGAAATAAAAGTGCCCAATTCAATTTAAATATATATAGGGCTTTCCAATAAGAGGTGTTATTTTGAATAGATCTTGTGATTTGCAACCTTGCGACTTCTTCCTTTGGACCACGTGAAAAAGAAGGTCTACGGCAATAGCTCGGCATCAATTCAAGACCTCAAAAATGAAATTCGTGAGGTTATCGAGGACATAGGGCAGCCACTTTGTGATTTGGTTATGGAAAATTTCATGAAAAGGATATGATCCTGTAAGCGTGTCTTGGTGATTATTTGCCTGATGTTATCTTTTGCTATTAACGGCATACCTTCCTCTTTATAATGAAATAAACATCCAACTATTCATATCAAAAATAGCATTTATTTTAAAATATCAGAATGACACCTGTTATTGGAAAACCCTATATCAACCATAAACACGTGTTATTGTTGTTGTAATTCCATACAATTGAAATGGCTATAACTCACTTGATTATGATTCGATCTAAATTAAATTTTGTGAACATATATATCTTATATTAGTCTATATAATTGCAAAATTTCAAGAAGTTTAAAGGTACGTCAGAAGTCGAAATTCACTCAACTTTGTTAGTTATAGTATGGTTTATCAATTTTACGCTTTCTCGAATCTAATCGTAAGGGCATTGTCAAAATCAATAAATAAATATAAATTTACAAGTTTAATCACAACTGGAAATTCTAGAAAGATCGGATCGTATTTAACAGAGTTATAGGGGTTTAAATTTTACTGTATTACAACAGCAACTATACATGGCTATGGGGCAATATGCACTTCCAATCAACTAAGACACTACACGTTTGTTGGATTTGCATGAAAGTTACAGGAATTATATTCGTGGTGAATATCTTTAAGAATTCGTTCAACGGGTGATATCCATAATCGTAAAACAAAATAGCGGCCGTTTCAAATGAGAATATTGCATAAAATTGTGTTATTTTTTGCGAAGTTCAACATTTAAGGTACATGCGATTCACACTTATTTGAATCTATTTATGAATAGCTGATAATAAGCAGTCAAAAATAATCGGTGAAAAAATTATGAAGGTAGATCTAATAACTTAATGGTGGAAGTTTGTTCAACTTTGCTAATACTAGTAGAATCTGTAAATTAAACATTTTCGCCAGTAAAACAGTACTCGAATTAGTATGATTTAATTGGATGAACGTAGAGAGTAAGGGGTCCTTTAAAAGTTTCTTATACACTGTGAGTTTTAGCAGAATGTATAGAATTATTGCCGTTTGCATTTTCTCCCATTACAACAATTAAATACGGTTACTACATGGGCTTTCCATCAAACCAGACACTACACTTTTGATTGTATTTTCTCCAAATATATAAAAGAATAAAAATACATTTAAGAGTCGGCTTAGTCAATGACTTTAGCAATATTGCAACAATATGTTGAGCAGCTAAAATGGAGTAACACCGGTTTTTCTTGAATTAAATCATTTTATACTCGTCTATCTGCATATCATATGCTAAATAGTGTATAAAACCCTTCTGGCGCGAGCGAAGCTCTATCTACCCAACATGTTTGATCTTGTTTGTTAATTCTTATCGAAAAAGACCCAAGCTCTTGATAGATTTTGATAAGCAGTTTATTATTGCTACTTGCAGTATTCATATTATTTACATTGTTCACTACTCGTCCTCTAGCAGTAAGTGAAAATGATACCCTGGGAGTTGATGAAGTCAGAAGATATCAATCTGCGGTTCACTTGTATTTGCTTTGGAATAAATTTTATTTTTGCACCTTGATATCGAGAGCATCCTCGATATGATGCTGGATGATTAAAGGCACCTCAGTTCACACAATATAGTTTTTATTTTGGCTCCGCCTGAGCCCATTTGCACTCGCCGGGGGCATGGACATCTTTATGCTTCAAAAATTTGTATTTTATGGCACAATTGGCAACCGAATGACCAAACCTTTGACACCTATAGCACTGGTTAGCCTCGTTCTCCTGGAGATGCTCTCACTTCACCACTCTAAAGTTAAAGTACCTTATTTTTTGAAGGGCACTTGGACTGCTTTTGCTCAAAATTTGAAGTAGGTAGAAAGGCAAATTTTTATGTTCAACAAAAGATCTCCTTGTTGCAAAATTTTTAACTGCAATATATTTTATTTCTGGTGCAGCTTCTTTAAACACCTGAAGGAGATCGACTGTGTCCTCGCCGCAGTCCAGAATTTCAGCAAAAGGGCCTCACTCATGGGGGTGTACGTAAAGTGCGGAACCTTTTCAGAATTTAAAGTACTTTTGGCTGTCTGAAAGTCAACCAGTGACTTAGTTTTGATGGTCAGTTTATCAGCTTTCACTCCTTCGATTTCAAAATTATTTAATTTATTTCAGCTGCCAACAGCTGAACTATATCTTTGCCACTTTGCCTAAATACATTTCTTGCTGGGTTTTTCGTTCCTTTTATTTTATTAACATTTACAGACGGACCAGCAAACAAAACTGTTGATTTTTTCTCGTTATTTGTAATTTTTAAATATTCAATAAATATATTATCAGTTTTCGTATGGAAATTTTCAGAATTGTTTTTACCTACGTGCCCTTCAATGTTCATTGAATCTTGTACCAGAGGTCTCAATGTACGCTAAAGCTACTAATAGCCACAATGTACATTTCAACTGCTGCTTTTGCTTTGTTAAAAATTTTATAATTTTAATAATAGTCCTCCCTTAAATTAAATGTGGTGTCCACCACAGTCGCAGACAGCAATCATTAAGTTGCTTAAAAACAGATGATTAAAACAAATCGAGTCCACAGAAGTATGCTACCAGATGGGTTTTGTATTAAATATAGTATGTGCAGACAATTTCACGGTGCGGCTCATGAAAACATTTAATAAAAATTTTAAAGATATGCACTACATTTTGTTAAAGCTTAGCATACATTATTCATCAAACAGGATCAAAGAAACTTTCGATTTATTTATCTTCCCTAAAAATTTAAATAAAAGGAGAACTTGCGTAAACCTGAATCGTAGGAAAAGCTTTAATTATTTTATTTTTTTAAAAAAGTCGAATGGCACACCTTCGCCGATTACTTTTAGCTTCTTATGATTGACTGATTGAGAGGCAGGACACGATTTCATTAGGGTTTTCGAACAAACTGCAAAAGCTTTAAAGACTCAATATAATTGGACGAATCCAAAGCTTTTTGGGCTTACCATTAACCCATGAACTATAGTTCTGCTGTGGTTTAATTTCAGAAGACATCTATTAAACGTTAATATAGGAAAACTAAACGTTCAACTTCAATAGAATTTGAGTAATATGTGATCTTAATTTAAACATTTACTCTTCTTGTACATCGCAATAAACTTCATATCGAGTTTATTCATGAATATAACCCTTTTGGTGGCTCTATACACCTCTCAACTCATTTTACTAGTTATGTAAATAAGAATTAAAATTGTTTTTTTTTTTAAATGTCCTTAAGGTGAAACTTATTCTATGAATAGAAAAATGTATGCGAAAATTAAAACGTGATGTGATTTCTATTTATAGAATTGATTTTACTTCAAGGTCATTTCATGGAAGCAATTCATTCTAAATTTCAAGTATTGAATTTAAAAATAAAATTTTTTGCTATGCTAACTTGATTCATGTCCACCAAGTTAAAATTTTTTGATTGCGTAACGTGTTAAGGGAAATGATGAATGAATGCCATATACATACATATATGCATGCTCAAGAATTTATGAGAGAAGGCAGGGGTATGGTCCTACCATAAGGGATTCGTGTGTAATGCTTTGTATGTAAACATATATATCTGCCATTCATGAGTAAACTCAATATGCAGTTATTGGAATGTACGGTAATGTTTTAATTTACAAACTGAAACACAAGTTACTTACATTTTACTTGAATAAGACAGATTAATGTTTTAATACTATTCATTCGTCATCAAGTTCTACGCGTAGTCAAGTTTTCATTTTGATTTCTGCTTTGTTTCATTATGCGATTTTGCTATCAGCTAGGGAATTCACATGTATATTTTATTATTTCATCCAAAGTTTACATATTGTCATACAAAAATGTATTTATAACAGTTGCAAAGCCTACCGAAATATTAAAATACCCGCATATGTTCGTTGGCTTGAGCAATTTAAAATTAACTTACATGTTAAAGAAGAGAGCAACCAAAAACATATAATAAAGTGACATCAATGGTCATCAAAAATACAAAAATGTAATTGTTAGATTCCAACAGCATAACATTAAGTGACATGAATTTATTTTATTTTATGAAAACTAAAATCTTTTAGAATGAAAGAACACGAATTATCAAATGGCCTTTAATGTATGCAATAAATCCAAAAATTTTATGGAAACGGTGACATATCTGTTTTTTGCCTGCTTCTTATGTGATGCTTCAAAAAATGGTACTTCATATATTGAAATAGCCGGTTTCGACTGTAAGGACTTGGTCCAAAACGATTATCTCTATGGGGAGCAAAGAACGATGAGTGGGAAACATAAGGTTTTATTCAAAGGTGCTGCATAATCATCCCGAAATGTATGCCAAACGCGCATATACCATAAAAGTGAATAATTCATTTATGAAATTCGAAAACAAAGCTTAATTCGTGAATATGCAAAATCTCACAAAACACGTTCGTTGGAGGCACCGTTACGATGTGTTCCGAACATTCGATTTTCTTTAAAATCGTTGTGTGGTAGCTCCAATGGGTTCTACAAGAAATATATAAATTTCCAGGAGAGTAAATTTCTCAGAGCAGAGTTATCGCCAAATGTTCCCACAGCGCCGGTTTCGCCTGTAAGGACTTGGTCCACCACGATTATCTCTATGGGGAGCACGGAACGATATGTGGGAAATATTAGATTTTATTCAAAGGTACTGCATAATCTTCCCGAGATGTATGCCAAATCCGCATATATCATAAAAGTGAATAATTCTTTTTTGAAATTCGACAACAAAGCTTAATTCGTGAATAGTGGTCCAGACCACATGCAAAATCTCACAAAACACGTTCGTTGGAGGCGCCGTTACGATGTGTTCCGACCATTTGATTTTCTTTAAAATCGTTGTGTGGTAGCTCCAATGGGTTCTACAAGAAATATATAAATTTCCAGGAGAGGAAATTTCTCAGAGCAGAGATATCGCCAAATGTTCCCACAGCGCCGGTTTCGCCTGTAAGGACTTGGTCCACCACGATTATCTCTATGGGGAGCAAGGAACGATGAGTGGGAAACATAAGATTTTATTCAAAGGTACTGCATAATCTTCCCGGGATATATGCCAAATGCGCATATGTCATAAAAGTGAATAATTCATTTATGAAATTCGAAAACAAAGCTTAATTCGTGAATAGTGGTCCAGACCACATGCAAAATCTCACAAAACACGTTCGTTGGAGGCACCGTTGCGATGTGTTCCGAACATTCGATTTTCTTTAAAATCGTTGTGTGATAGCTTCAATGGGTTCTACAAGAAATATATAAATTTCCAGGAGAGAAAATTTCTCAGAGCAGAGATATCGCCAAATGTTCCCACAGCGCCGGTTTCGCCTGTAAGGATTTGGTCCACCACGATTATCTCTATGGGGAGCAAGGAACGATGAGTGGGAAACATAAGATTTTATTCAAAGGTGCTAGATAATCTTCCCGGGATATATGCCAAATGCGCATATGTCATAAAAGTGAATAATTCATTTATGAAATTCGAAAACAAAGCTTAATTCGTGAATAGTGGTCCAGACCACATGCAAAATCTCATAAAACACGTTCGTTGGAGGCACCGTTACGATGTGTTCCGAACATTCGATTTTCTTTAAAATCGTTGTGTGGTAGCTCCAATGGGTTCTACAAGAAATATATAAATTTTCAGGAGATTAAATTTCTCAGAGCAGAGATATCGCCAAATGTTCCCACAGCGCCGGTTTCGCCTGTAAGGACTTGGTCCACCACGATTATCTCTATGGGGAGCAAGGAACGATGAGTGGGAAACATAAGATTTTATTCAAAGGTGCTGGATAATCTTCCCGGGATGTATGCCAAATGCGCATATATCATAAAAGTGAATAATTCATTTATGAAATTCGAAAACAAAGCTTAATTCGTGAATAGTGGTCCAGACCACATGCAAAATCTCACAAAATACGTTCGTTGGAGGCACCGTTACGATGTGTTCCGAACATTCGATTTTCTTTAAAATCGTTGTGTGGTAGCTTCAATGGGTTTTACAAGAAATATATAAATTTCCTGGAGAGAAAATTTCTCAGAGCAGAGATATCGCCAAATGTTCCCACAGCGCCGGTTTCGCCTGTAAGGACTTGGTCCACCACGATTATCTCTATGGGGAGCAAGGAACGATGAGTGGGAAACATAAGATTTTATTCAAAGGTGCTGCATAATCTTCCCGGGATGTATGCCAAATGCGGATATGTCATAAAAGTGAATAATTCATTTATGAAATTCGAAAACAAAGCTTAATTCGTGAATAGTGGTCCAGACCACATGCAGAATCTCACAAAACACGTTTGTTGGAGGCCCCGTTACGATAAGTTCCGAACATTCGATTTTCTTTAAAATCGTTGTGTGGTAGCTCCAATGGGTTCTACAAGAAATATATAAATTTCCAGGAGAGTAAATTTCTCAGAGCAGAGATATCGCCACATGTTCCCACAGCGCCGGTTTCGCCTGTAAGGACTTGGTCCACCACGATTATCTCTATGGGGAGCAAGGAACGATGAGTGGGAAACATAAGATTTTATTCAAAGGTGCTAGATAATCTTCCCGGGATATATGCCAAATTCGCATATATCATAAAAGTGAATAATTCATTTATGAAATTCGAAAACAAAGCTTAATTCGTGAATAGTGGTCCAGACCACATGCAAAATCTCATAAAACACGTTCGTTGGAGGCACCGTTACGATGTGTTCCGAACATTCGATTTTCTTTAAAATCGTTGTGTGGTAGCTCCAATGGGTTCTACAAGAAATATTTAAATTTCCAGGAGAGTAAGTTTCTCAGAGCAGAGATATCGCCAAATGTTCCCACAGCGCCGGTTTCGCCTGTAAGGACTTGGTCCGCCACGATTATCTCTATGGGGAGCAAGGAACGATGAGTGGGAAACATAAGATTTTATTCAAAGGTGCTAGATAATCTTCCCGGGATATATGCCAAATGCGCATATGTCATAAAAGTGAATAATTCATTTATGAAATTCGAAAACAAAGCTTAATTCGTGAATAGTGGTCCAGACCACATGCAAAATCTCACAAAACACGTTTGTTGGAGGCCCCATTACGATAAGTTCCGAACATTTGATTTTCTTTAAAATCGTTGTGTGGTAGCTCCAATGGGTTCTACAAGAAATATATAAATTTCCAGGAGAGTAAATTTCTCAGAGCAGAGATATCGCCAAATGTTCCCACAGCGCCGGTTTCGCCTGTAAGGACTTGGTCCACCACGATTATCTCTATGGGGAGCACGGAACGATGAGTGGGAAACATAAGATTTTATTCAAAGGCACTGCATAATCTTCCCGGGATGTATGCCAAATGCGCATATATCATAAAAGTGAATAATTCATTTATGAAATTCGAAAACAAAGCTTAATTCGTGAATAGTGGTCCAGACCACATGCAGAATCTCACAAAACACGTTTGTTGGAGGCCCCATTACGATAAGTTCCGAACATGCGATTTTCTTTAAAATCGTTGTGTAGTAGCTCCAATGAGTTTTACAAGAAATATATAAATTTCCAGGAGAGTAAATTTCTCAGAGCAGAGATATCGCCAAATGTTCCCACAGCGCCGGTTTCGCCTGTAAGGACTTGGTCCACCACGATTATCTCTATGGGGAGCAAGGAACGATGAGTGGGAAACATAAGATTTTATTCAAAGGTGCTAGATAATCTTCCCGGGATATATGCCAAATGCGCATATGTCATAAAAGTGAATAATTCATTTATGAAATTCGAAAACAAAGCTTAATTCGTGAATAGTGGTCCAGACCACATGCAGAATCTCACAAAACACGTTTGTTGGAGGCCCCATTACGATAAGTTCCGAACATGCGATTTTCTTTAAAATCGTTGTGTGGTAGCTCCAATGAGTTCTACAAGAAATATATAAATTTCCAGGAGAGAAAATTTCTCAGAGCAGAGATATCGCCACATGTTCCCACAGCGCCGGTTTCGCCTGTAAGGACTTGGTCCACCACGATTATCTCTATGGGGAGCAAGGAACGATGAGTGGGAAACATAAGATTTTATTGAAAGGTGCTAGA
This sequence comes from Odontomyia ornata, assembly GCA_963969285.1. NCBI lineage: Eukaryota > Metazoa > Arthropoda > Insecta > Diptera > Stratiomyidae > Odontomyia > Odontomyia ornata. The sequence continues at coordinate 103,113,483 of OZ017738.1, forward strand.
TAATCTTCCCGGGATGTATGCCAAATGCGCATATATCATAAAAGTGAATAATTCATTTATGAAATTCGAAAACAAAGCTTAATTCGTGAATAGTGGTCCAGACCACATGCAGAATCTCACAAAACACGTTTGTTGGAGGCCCCGTTACGATAAGTTCCGAACATTCGATTTTCTTTAAAATCGTTGTGTGGTAGCTTCAATGGGTTCTACAAGAAATAAATAAATTTCCAGGAGAGTAAATTTCTCAGAGCAGAGATATCGCCAAATGTTCCCACAGCGCCGGTTTCGCCTGTAAGGACTTGGTCCACCACGATTATCTCTATGGGGAGCAAGGAACGATGAATGGGAAACATAAGATTTTATTCAAAGGTGCTGCATAATCTTCCCGGGATGTATGCCAAATGCGCATATATCATAAAAGTGAATAATTCATTTATGAAATTCGAAAACAAAGCTTAATTCGTGAATAGTGGTCCAGACCACATGCAAAATCTCACAAAACACGTTCGTTGGAGGCACCGTTACGATGTGTTTCGAACATTCGATTTTCTTTAAAATCGTTGTGTGGTAGCTCCAATGGGTTCTACAAGAAATATATAAATTTCCAGGAGAGAAAATTTCTCAGAGCAGAGATATCGCCAAATGTTCCCACAGCGCCGGTTTCGCCTGTAAGGACTTGGTCTACCACGATTATCTCTATGGGGAGCACGGAACGATATGTGGGAAATATTAGATTTTATTCAAAGGTACTGCATAATCTTCCCGGGATGTATGCCAAATGCGCATATATCATAAAAGTGAATAATTCATTTATGAAATTCGAAAACAAAGCTTAATTCGTGAATAGTGGTCCAGACCACATGCAAAATCTCACAAAACACGTTCGTTGGAGGTACCGTTGCGATGTGTTCCGAACATTTGATTTTCTTTAAAATCGTTGTGTGGTAGCTCCAATGGGTTTTACAAGAAATATATAAATTTCCTGGAGAGTAAATTTCTCAGAGCAGAGATATCGCCAAATGTTCCCACAGCGCCGGTTTCGCCTGTAAGGACTTGGTCCACCACGATTATCTCTATGGGGAGCAAGGAACGATGAGTGGGAAACATAAGATGTCATTCAAAGGTGCTTGATAATCTTCCCGGGATATATGCCAAATGCGCATATGTCATAAAAGTGAATAATTCATTTATGAAATTCGAAAACAAAGCTTAATTCGTGAATAGTGGTCCAGACCACATGCAGAATCTCACAAAGCACTTTTGTTGGAGGCCCCGTTACGATATGTTCCGAACATTCGATTTTCTTCAAAATCATTGTGTGGTAGCTTCAATGGGTTTTACAAGAAATATATAAATTTCCAGGAGAGTAAATTTCTCAGAGCAGAGATATCGCCAAATGTTCCCACAACGCCGGTTTCGCCTGTAAGGACTTGGTCCACCACGATTATCTCTATGGGCAGCAAGGAACGATGAGTGGGAAACATAAGATTTTATTCAAAGGTGCTGCATAATCTTCACGGGATGTATGCCAAATGCGCATACTCGTATATCATAAAAGCGAATAATTCATTTATGAAATTCGAAAACAAAGCTCAATTCCAGACCACATGCAAAATCTCACAAAAGACATTCGTTGGAGGCCCCGTTACGATGTGTTCCGAACATTTGATTTTCTTTAAAATCGTTGTGTGGTAGCGTCAATGGGTTTTACAAGAAATATATAAATTTCCTGGAGAGAAAATGTCTCAGAGCAGAGATATCGCCAAATGTTCCCACAGTGCCGGGTTCGCCTGTAAGGACTTGGTCCACCACGATTATCTCTATGGGGAGCACGGAACGATGAGTGGGAAACATAAGATTTTATTCAAAGGTGCTAGATAATCTTCGCGGGATGTATGCCAAATGCGCATATATCATAAAAGTGAATAATTCATTTATGAAATTCGAAAACAAAGCTTAATTCGTGAATAGTGGTCCAGACCACATGCAAAATCTCACAAAACACGTTCGTTGGAGGCACCGTTGCGATGTGTTCCGAACATTCGAATTTCTTTAAAATCGTTGTGTGATAGGTCCAATGGGTTCTACAAGAAATGTATAAATTTCCAGGAGAGTAAATTTCTCAGAGCAGAGATATCGCCAAATGTTCCCACAGCGCCGGTTTCGCCTGTAAGGACTTGGTCCACCACGATTATGTCTATGGGGAGCACGGAACGATGAGTGGGAAACATAAGATTTTATTCAAAGGTGCTGCATAATCTTCCCGGGATGTATGCCAAATGCGCATATATCATAAAAGTGAATAATTCATTTATGAAATTCGAAAACAAAGCTTAATTCGTGAATAGTGGTCCAGACCACATGCAAAATCTCACAAAACACGTTCGTTGGAGGCCCCGTTACGATGTGTTCCGAACATTCGATTTTCTTTAAAATCGTTGTGTGGTAGCTCCAATGGGTTCTACAAGAAATATATAAATTTCCAGGAGAGTAAATTTCTCAGAGCAGAGATATCGCCAAATGTTCCCACAGCGCCGGTTTCGCCTGTAAGGACTTGGTCCACCACGATTATCTCTATGGGGAGCGCGGAACGATATGTGGGAAATCTTAGAATTTATTCAAAGGTGCTGGATAATCTTCCCGGGATGTATGCCAAATGCGCATATATCATAAAAGTGAATAATTCATTTATGAAATTCGAAAACAAAGCTTAATTCGTGAATAGTGGTCCAGATCACATGCAAAATCTCACAAAACACGTTCTTTGCAGGCACCGTTGCAATGTGTTCCGAACATTCGATTTTCTTTAAAATCGTTGTGTGGTAGCTTCAATGGGTTTTACAAGAAATATATAAATTTCCAGGAGAGTAAATTTCTCAGAGCAGAGATATCGCCAAATGTTCCCACAGCGCCGGTTTCGCCTGTAAGGACTTGGTCCACCACGATTATCTCTATGGGGAGCAAGGAACGATATATGGGAAACATAAGATTTTATGCAAAGGTGCTGCATGATTTTTCCGGTTGATATACACAGAGCTAAAATTTCATGAAAGAGAAAAATGCATATATCAGATTCGGTGTCTATGATGAGTATGTCATATTAGCATATCTAATGAGTTTTTTCGGTTTGTAAAGCATGTTTAGCTGCAGTTATGCATTTTGTAGCCGAAACTTATAAGCTTTGATAATTTCTTATATTTTCTAGTTGTGCTTCTGCCACTAAATTCTTATTTCAGACGTTCAATTTGCCTTTTCGCCCGCGGATCTAAGAAAATGTTTGGAAACGCTGAAATCACCAAAAATTTTTTTTGGCGTTCATGTTAATATTTAAGCTTATCTTGATACAATAGACGTAAGAAAAATTCATTTCTTGACTTCAGATCAAATTTAGAGGTGGTGAAAAAAAATGAAAATCGTTGCGTTCCAACGTTGCGAATTTCATTCACATTGGAAAAAGTCATGCAAATTTAGTTTGTATGAGTTTTTCACTCAAATGGGAAATACATGGCCACATCTACGTCGTTTGAATCTTGATCCGGTTGGGAGGGTGCGAGGGGGCACCGCTTCCACCTGGATGCCCCACTCTTATTTGGGGACCATAAGTATCGTCGGTAACGACGAAGTCTTCTCAAGTCCATCCATTTTTGCAAGACCCTATTTTCTCCTCTGAACTAGCGTGTTCATAGTCGTTAGCCGGTCACCTTCTTTCTCGACTCCGATCGAGAATCAAAGAACTTTTCCAAATTCGTGGATGCAAAAAAGTTTTTGTAGTGAGTCTTGTGCTAGGGGGAAAGAACCCGCCCTACAACACCCCAACGCTAGCCTGCCAGCGCATTCACGCGTCCTTAGACAAGGTCGGCTCGGCGGATCTCACCATCCTCTTCCGCTGAGGCAGCAAACCATCGCTGCAGTCCTTTACGGACATTGCCATATACCCAATTAACTACAAGTTCTGAGATGCAGCGAACATGGTTTGGATCATAGTATACTCAACTTGTATCCACACTCAATCAACCCTCCGGAAAAATCCGAACACAAGCCGATCAGCGAGCCATAAATCTTCGGTAGTAGGTAGGTAGGTATGGGCCTGGGCTCAGTTGACGTGCCCCGGATCAGCTGACGTGCCCCTGGGTAAATTCAAAAAGTGTGCAACACAGGGTAAATGAAAGGTGTGGGTACTAGGTGAATGTACTATGGTTTGGATCATGTTCGCTATCATCTCTTGCATCATGTTTTGAAATTGTGTTTGAATTTAGGCAAGCGTATGGGTCATGATGGGTGATTGAGTATTTTGTGTTTGCTTTCGATTGGGTGTAGATGTCTGTATGTAATGAGTTGAGTTATCGTTGAATTGATTGTGCTGATTGTCCTTAAATTGATGCGCGAACAAACTTCTTGATTTCTTGAGATTTCTCGGAAATCCTCCATAGCTTGCTGAGTTTTCACCGCCACAGTTGATATATTTAAGCTTTTCTTACAATGTCTTCGGATAGTTCATGAAATGGTTGACCGAAGCATAATTAACGCATCGAGGCTGTGCATGACATTTCCTGAAAGAGTGGCCAAATTGTCGATAAACGTGGCACATTTGTACCTCGTCATATGCAAATGCTTGTTTCTGATGTTGGGAAGATATGAAGCCTATTTTGTTTATTTGATATCCGCACGCCAATCCTCTCCAAGGAGTCAAAACGCGTCAGCCCACTCAACAAAGCAAGGCCCGACGGCTGTTAAAGAAAAAAAATTAGGCCTACTTCTTATTACTTTTTCTTTTAAAGCCCAATTATGTGCTGAAAAATCTTTGCACAAACAAAGCACACCTAAAATCTGTGCTGCTGTATGGATGAACACAAAGTGCTTATAAAGATCTTTGGCCCAGTGTAGCATCAAATAACGATGAGTATCAATCTGTATCACAAAAAAATTATTTATAATTTAATTTTTATCTGTCGGGCTTTCCTTGTGGTCATTCACCTGAGGCTGAATTTCAGTTGTCTTGGCGATATACTGTTCATTCTTAAACGAGAATAGGAATAAATTGAAATGGTCTCTGCTTATATAAGAAACATTTTATTCAGAACCTAATTTTTTGGATTTAATGGAGAGTTCATATATTTTGAAAAAAATAAAAATCTGGGAAAATGCTCCTATCACTTTTTGTCCTTAGCACTTAAGGACAAAAAGAAAATAAAATTCAAAACTACATGCCCTCACTTTCGAAGAACTTTGCTTTAATTTATTAACATCTACTATACATAAAAGTCAGTTTAATGCGATTCTTGTTTTTAATGCTAATAAATATAAATATACCATTATTCGTAAAATGTGTCGCCATGAAAAGCAGCTGTATGGGTTATATAATTTAATAGTATTATGCAGCAGCAGAAATTGTCGATTGTTTTTCCGTTGTTGTAAGTTCTGATGGTGTGTCGGACGCTGCATCCGATCCAGCACAGCTTAGGCATGGGAACCTCTTGTGCAGGGCAAGGCGGTATTTTGGATGACTGTGAATCGGTAATAAACATATACAACCTTTGATCTGTAATTGAAACTATTACCTGATGCCGTAGACAATCGGATTGTAAACCGCATTGCACTTTGCGAATAAGGAGCCCCACACTGTATGCAATGGTGCGATCTTCATGGTTTCAAAGATGCCAGTGTAGTTGATTACCAAATAAGGAGTCCAGGCAAAGAACCACAATGAAATTGTGAACAAGGCAATTTTGGCCAATTTGGCTTCGGCACTTTTGCTTGCATCCTCAGTAGATCGCAAGGAAGCAACATTCATTTTCTTAGCTTGATCACGCATGGATTTTTCATGTTCTGAGACAGCCTATACATAGAAACCGTTATATCTAGTGATTATCAGTTCGAAAAAACGTCAATCATGTTCTCTATTCACCTTAACAATGTAATAATATGAGTAGATAATCATCAGTAGTGGAGTGAAGTACACGAAGCACGAATATACCAAAACATACGATCGGCTTCCCCAGTCCTTGGAAAGATAATCTGTTCCACAAACGGTCATATTTCCTTCTGGAACATATCGATTCCATCCAAAAAGTGGCACTAGTGTCCATAGCATGCAACCAGCCCAGACGCAAGCTATTCGTATGCACGCTCCAGTTATAGTCAGAGGCTTACCCGCAATACCTTTCACAATAACATTATACCTGTCGAAAGCGATCATGGTCATGGACCAGATTGAAACACAACCAAACAAGGAGCCACACATTCCGTAGATTTCACACATGAAGGGTCCCAGAATCCAGGTCTCATAGTAGCAGTTTACAACCATAGGCGGGAACATAGTCACCATCATCATGAAGTCTGATATTGCCAGGTTCACAACGAACAGGTTGGACGGCGTCCGCAGTGATTTGGTAGAGGTAAAGATGAAGATGACAACAAAGTTACCGACCAATGATAAGATTCCCGTGATGGTCATGACGAAAGCAAGAATGCCGTGCCATAATGGGTTCATTGGAGGAAACTGGTACCAATATGAGTCGACTAGGTATAACATATCCTGCGGCACACTATCCACCACTGATATGTTGGCACTAAGGCCAAACTGGCCGTCGTTGATTCGCGAATACACCATTTTGATGCTTTTTTATCTTTCGGAAGATATACTTAACACAACTTTTTCTCCGCCGGGAAATTAAGAATTAAACTTTTATTTTTTTTTTTTTCGATTTTTGATATTTTAAATAAATAAAATAAAGAAACGGCCAATTTCACTTTCGCAATAAAGGCCGCGTAGTCACACACTAATATTCACCGGAGTAGTGCATACTCTGAGGACTGGACATCTAAAAAGTCGAACTAGTTCTTTGCTTAATGTCTTGGCTAATCGCGCTTTTATATTTTCGTTAATTTCGAGATAATACTAATCCAATTTGAATACACAAATAGTGAGGTCCTCCCTGCACTTCACTTATCCTCACAACAAAGTTCTGCACAATTCTCGACTTCATTTGAAAAACGATAAACGCAAGTTTCCATATGTAATCGACGCATATCAACAAACATATCAACAATACATGAAGTATGTTTGTTCTAAGGGTGCACAAAACGAGGACATTGATGTGACTTTGTCGACAAGACAAAATTATAAATAGTTGGTTATATCCACATATGTAGTGTTAATTCCCGTTAACTTTTTATATTCAAGTCCACTCAGTCATGTTCAAGTGCAGAACATATTCTTGATATGAAGTTCAGCACGCAAAATCTACATGAATAGGATATTTTTCACTTTCTGTTTTTAACCAATGAAAATATGTACGAGTATATCAGTTTCAGTTGAGTTTTGGTAACCGAAGGAATTTTTTTATTGACTGTTTACATGCTTTTATATGTAGAAGGATGTTGCTTGCATTCTCTGTGGAAAGCAGCCAATTGTACTTAAGCCTGAGAAAACAATTGTTAATCTACGAGTATATAAGTATATATTAGGATTGATTGAAGTTGTTTCGGTGCAACCGAATATTTCACGTGAGCTGTGAAGTACGAGAATTTGGTATGATTGAAACACTCACAGTTTACGGGGAATGTGGGTAGGGGAGGCGTTTAGAGTTACTGCGATTTAGCACCTTAACTCCCTCATATCTGTGAGCACTTCAGTACCCTATCAGTTATTATAAGATTTATGTTAAAGAATAATGTTTACAATGTTATATGGCTGATAATTGAAAGACTGATTTCATCTCTGTTTTATACAGTTCGAAGGAATACCAGAGGACTATTACTTGTAGTATGGTTGTCAATTGTATCAAAAACTTTCAGTGCTTTGTCACGTACGTACTTTTCAACTGTTTAAATTCTTAGATACTTGTAGATGTCAGTGTTTCAAATATACCATCTTTCTAACAATTCTATTTTAGAAGGACTGGGGTGCTTTTTTGTTAGTCTTTGTCGTTTGTAGAAAGCAGAACTATCATATAAAAGCGTCGATCGTATAATCTGTTTGAATATTAGCATTCAATTTTTAGGGCTAAGTCTTTTGGGCTTAATGAGAGGGTATAAAGAGGAGGGAAGTCCAATTTAGTGTCCTCATTTGTTTTATATATGTTGTTTCCATGTGAATTTTTTGTAGAATGTAAGTCCAAGGAATTTCTACTATAAGTCTCTGAAGAGTTTTCCATCTTCTCCTTGTGATGAATAGTGCCTGTGTTTTGTAAGGATTAATCTTAACTTTCCATTTACAAAAGTATTCCAATAATAATTCCAATAATCGATCATTGCAACTTTGAAGTGATGACACTTGCTTGCCGTGCTGTATTAAATATACAGCTATCATAAGCGGCTAGTGATAGTTTTCGAGGCAGAGTGGGAAGGTCTACAGTAAATATATTGTATAGGACTGGTGAGATGGGTGAGCCTTAGGAACTACAGCATCAATTGGTCTCAGGCTTGAGAGTTGTTTGTCAATTCTCACACGGAATGTTCTGCCTTCCAGGAAGGAGCCAATAATCTGAGTGAGCTGCAGTGGCATATTGAATTGAGGAATTTTGAAGATTAGTCCTGCATGCCAGACTTTATCAAAGGCCTTAGCTATGTCAAACATAACTAGGCCTGTTGAATTCCTACAATTTAAGCCTGTTCTGGTGTGTTCGGTCTATCTAACTAACTGGAGTTCAATAGAGTGTTTAGCTTTGAAGCCACATTGTTTTTCCGGTATAATATCTTTGTCGGATACAACCTCATTGAGTCGATGAAGGATTACTCTTTCCGCAATTTTCAACAGCAATGAGCGGACACTGATGGATCTCCAGTTTAGTGGATTTTGGGGGTCTTTTGAGATTGCGAAAAAACAATAATAACTGCTGATTTACATATTTTGGTATATTTTCGCAAACGTAATATTGTATGAACAATGTCTGTAACTATTTATAAAATATTGTCAGGTAGTCAAGAGATCATTGTGTTTGTAATGGTGTCGTGTCTAGGTGCTTTATGTTTATTTAGCGTCTGTATAATGTTCTTGATTTCGTCTGAGGCCGTTGATTCAATCCTTTCTTCATGTTGAATGTCATCTAACAGGAGTTTGTTGACAGAAGACTCATTCTATGCTCAGTTTCAAAGTTCTCCTGCTCTGAAGAGCTTTCACGGAATTGGATTTCCAAAGAATCTGCAAATGCCTCAGGCTTACCCGCATCGTAGAATTTTATCCCATTTGGACCATGAATAGGTGGTACCACAATACAAGTATTACTGTTTTCTTGAAAGTATTTGGACATTCTCCACAAACTACCACATCCAGGCTCGAGACTCTGCAAAAACTTCTCCTATTGCTCGATTCGGAATACCCTTATCTTATCATAGATTTCATTAGTCATCCGAGTAACGTTTGTGCGTAGCGTAAGGTCACCTTATACCCAGCTTTCCTGTGGAATTGATTCCTTCTCCTTTTCAGTTGTTTGATGTTCTGAGTTAGTTCATAGGAACTCGTTTTCCTTCTCAGAGTTATGACCGTATGATTCCCTTTTGCCTGTAAGATTTTCTGAGCTAATGTAATGATTTAACCTTTTTAGTCCAACGCGGAACCGACCTCTCATCGGTTCTAGACGTTAAGTCTGAGTAGTGCCAATGGATGGTACCAACCGGTCAACCAATCCGTGCACCGTAACCCATTCACGCGGTGGCTGCTTGTCGGCCAGCTAGTTCGGAGAGGATTTCGGTCGCGGGTCTCCGAATGGGTTACGCTCATTTACATATTTTCAGCCACCTGTACACGCCCGTTTTCAAAACGCGTTACCAAAACAAAACCATACGGAGAGGAAACCTATTCTACGTTACTCCGTATTTCTTCATTAACCAGTCAAAAGTACAAAAGCTAATTTTTTTTTCGCGTTCCCGAATTTCCGACGCGGTACCGAGAAGTATACTACTTTAACTCATTCTGACGAAAGCTACTCTAATAAAACGACAAAACAACAAAGGTACCGCGTACCGCGCACGACGAGAAACCGACCTCAGCGGATTTTTCTAAACCCTACCCTCGCGACGGCATACCTACCCTGCACTTCCTTTCCCGCTGAAAAAAGAAGAACCACTGAAAAGGAAAGTCGTGGTTAAGTTTAGCAATTCATTTTTAACTATTTAAAATTATAGAAATACATTCCTATAACTATATATGCCAACCAAGAAATATCTTTCTCTTTTTTCATAGAACCAAAATCAGAAAGAAAATATTCAATAAAAATGATTGAAAAATCAGTAAAATGGTTGTGTAAATATGAAGTGTAATAGGATTAAACTAAATTAAGGAAACTTATGTAAATTGTGTTTTTTTTTCTCTTTTGCTTCTTATGTAATTGATTTTTAAAATAACATCGATATCGTTTTGAACATTTTCTATGTATAAATGTTAAATAATCATATCGGGGATAATATTTCTAACATAATATGTTTGATTAAGACTACATTGCATCAAAGTGAACAGATTAAGAGAGTAAAAGTTTCTAGTGAAACAAAACATTGTTCCGATTAAATTTTAACATAAGTCTACAAAATCATTCCTTATCAAAAAGTCGATTAGAACGATGGGATTATGTATCGAGTTGATAATCCATTTTTAGTATAATATACTCATTTTAAAATACTCGTATTCGTATTCTTGTACGCTATTATGTTCTATAAAAAAACTTATTGTGTTTAATCGTACGATAAAAATAGTAATGAAGTAGTCATTTACATGAAAATGAATGTAGCTAAAACAAAACTATCTTGCAGCTACATAAAACCATAAAATAAAACAAGTTTTTATTTTATGCTTTTGGTTTTACATAAATTGTTGTTCTTTTTAAAGATTTGTATTTATGTTTTTGTCGTTCTAAGACTAATTTGAAATAATATGCTAGTGCACATGGTTATTTAATTAAATGATACTACTGTACTCATTCGTTATTTATATATACTTCTATATAAATTTGTATTTCTTTTTTCATGCGAGCTTGTACCGTTTCAACACAACATCCACCACTTGCATTCCTTCCACAAAACTTCAATGCACATATACTTTTGCTATACAGTTCACAAACACAAAACAACCGCAACGGTGTGTTTAATTAAACATGACATTAAACCGTGGACTTCCATTCAGTGATTTTTATGTATTTACTAGATACTTAACGCGCAAAATACGAGATAATTCGATAGCATATAAACCCATTAAACCTTTAATGATTGTTCAAAACCTCGATTAAATGATGTATTCTAAATTAATTCATATTGTATACGACAGGCACCAGGCCTTGTGTTGCTAAAAATGTTTGCGTTAGAAAACTAGAATAGGATAAATTTTCTACTTAAATAAACGATGCTCCGGGGCAGGAAGAATAAATACTTTCTTAGGCATCGATCTTTGAACTAATTGGCACAGCCAAGACCGAGGGAGCTCATCATGACCTGGATCTGATTGAGTATTGAATTCTAGATTGGGTTCTGGTAAGTTTTGCCATCATACTTTCAACGGGTATAAGTTGTCGATCGTTTCTTGTTCAGATTGTGAGAAAATTGATATATAAGCTGCTCTATGGAATAATATACATTCAGGAGCAGTCCTTCAATTTCGATGCCACTGATGATAAATCAGGATTCATTTTCTTGCTTACTTCTATATTTACGTTTTCATTGCGAGCCACAAACTCTGCCAATTGGTCAACTATCTCGTGTAATTACTTATCCCGTCCTTGACGAACGTTTTCACGATGAATCTTATCGTTTCCGGTTTCCTTGGTTTCATCTCTTGATTGAGCTAAATCTTGTTTCGGGGCCTTCAACTGATCGTGGAGTCTTTCATTCCACTTGGCTAATGCACGGCGGTCCTCCACTGGATTCTTAATAAGTTCACCTGTAACTAAATCACGAGAAATATCTTCCCCAGAATCACCATTTGTAAGCTCTCCGTCGTTTTCATTTTCTTTTTGTTTGTTAAAGAATTCTAATTAGCTGCTTACATCTTTCGCCTACATGTGTCAATTTCATTTCTGTATTTTTATCTTAATTTTCTTATTTGTAGTTTTCTCTCACACATTCAATATCACTTGTTTAAATGTTTGATTTGGAGAAGCTTACACGTAAATGATTGGATTCAGATAGTTGATGATTGTGCATTTTAATGAGAGCTAAAGCAGCATCTTCTACGGATGCAAGTTGGATTAGTGCCATTTTGCGGTCTTTCGGGAAAAATTTAAAGCCTTTGACTTCGAAGCCATTCTTAGTGAATGCTTCTTTAATATCTTCTTCGGAACAGGATGATGGAATGTTGCTTAAATGCAATGTTGCTGATGGTGGATAGATATTTTGATAGTTTTTGCGAGACAAAGGAAATTGTGCATTGTTTTATATTTTGGCAAGCACACTTTGTCGGACAAACTGCCAATGTCACTCGAAGGATGCACACGAATAGGAAAATCCGCCAACATTGGATAAGTAGACTAATGGAGCACTTTCTTCACTATTATTTATTAGATTTTAAGTAGAAAATTTTGCAGGAACACCCCCGAGACATCACCATGCCCGCACTTTTTTCGGTTATCTCCGAATGACACTTCTAACCAGTTTCCACTTTTCTATCTATTCGACGTTTTGATGGCAACTGTGGGCGGCATTGCCAGATAGATATGCCTCGAAATGTATCGGTGTTTAATTAATATTATTTTTCAAATATTTATATCCACAGATATAAATATTTGAAAAAAAAAAAAATTTTCTGCGCAATGATATCCGCACGAAAGATGACGTCCGCTTGCACTTCGAAGTCATACCTATCTGGCCGGTTGCCAGGGTTCGGGATCGGAATCACTTCGATTCCTGGGCGTAGACGTCACATTACATGAAGTTCTCAATGTTGCTATCGATTTCGTTAGCCGTTTCAGGTAACTGAAAATTAGTTTCATTGGCCAATGTGATTTTAAACGCTTTCCAGTTTGTAGTTTTCCTTTCCTGCATAAGAAAATTAATGAAGATGTTTTCTATGAGGAAGAGGACTGGTTTGTGGTTGGAAGACAGTTTGTCGAGTACATTTAACTGAATATTTTGTAAGGAATCTCGTAATGTTCCAGTGTTCTGTGCAAAGCCGTTTCTTGATCCATAATGTGTTGGTTCATTGGGAATATGCAGGCTAAAGTGGTTGGCTGTGATGAATGTATTGAGCTTGGTCCCAGATTTATTGCTTCTCACAGCTCCCCATAGGTGGTAGGTGGCACTTAGATCTCCTGCAATGAAAATAGGGCCTACAAATGCTCCAAGTGCTCTGAAGTCATTTAAGAAGCTTATATTTGCTGGAGGATTGCAGGCAGGAATTTTACATAATGATTTTCGTTTAAAATTGCTCGAACGAAGAGATTTCCCGAAGGAAATCTGAACCGACGTCTCATCGGCTCTAGACGTGAAGTCTGAGTCATGCCAACGAATGGTACCAACCGGTCAACCAATCCATGCACTCGTAATCCATTTCGCGGTGGCTGCTTGTCGGCTAGCTAGTTAGGAGAGGATTTTGGTCGCAGGTCTTTCAAATGAATTACGCTCAATCACGTTATTTCAGCCACTATTAAGTGCCCGTTTCAAACGCGAATAAACATACAACATACGGAAAAGAAACCTATTCTTACGTTATTCCATTCAACAACAACAACAAAAACTAGGTTTAAATTCGTGTTCCTGAATTTTCTATTACTTTTTCCCGATGCGGTACCGAAAAATCTTCTACCCTAATTCGACTGTGAAATAAACGACTCTAAGAAAAAACTCAAAACAAACTATGGTACCGAGTATCGAATGCGACGCGCAACCGGCCATCCGCGGATTCCTAGAACCCTACCCTCGTAACGGCATACTTACCGTTTGCTCTCAGTCCTGCTGGAAGAGAAGGGCATGCTGGAAAGGAAAGTCTTGTTCTCTTTAGTAATTCATAATTTTTTTTTAATAGAAACTTTCAATCAATATAGTTGCATTAAATATCGTTACATCTAAGCTTTGGCCCTGTTTTTTTATTTTTTAAAATACGTTGGGTATAATTAATTTTTCTAAAGAATTTGTAGTAATTGAGCACGTTCTCGAAAAAGAAAACAGAGCCCCGGATGGTTGGTATCGTGTGATGCACTTAATTTTTAAATATCCTTTTCATCAATAATGGATTTAGAACTATTAACTAATAAGCTGAATGGAGATTGCGCTGTAAATTTAAAATATCAGAGTAGAGTAGTAAAAGGACCTTAACTTCATTCTGCTGGTGATTATCCAATGCAAGTTATTTAACATAACAAGGCAAATATAAAAAGGATAATGTGAAAAAATTATGCAGCAGTATGTACTCTTAGTAAGTTTAGGGAATAAGTTGAAAACAACCGCAAAGTAATATTTATATGTATGTACCAAATCAAGTAAATAGACACACATATGCGTATTATTTTAGTAAACAACTAGCGAAAAAAAACATTTCTTCTATTTTGCGTAACTCTCCTTCCATTACGATTTAGTTTATTTAAACATTCCCTCATTTAAATGTACATCGCCCGTTTTCGCTCTCTATTTTCAGCGTACACTTAGTACGAAATATTTTAATACAATTCGCGTGGAACAAGATCAGGAATTGCATGAATTCATTGTTTATAACAACACAGTAGCATTAGTAAAATATTAAGTTGGTCTTGTATAGTGAATTCTTTTCAAAAATCTATGAATTAAAATAAAAACAGTCCTCATTTTCACAAAAAAAAGAAAAAAAAACTAACATAGGTACGTTAAGTTTAAATGATTTTGTCTTAATGTTAATGATATAGAATGAAACAGAAGAAAATTTAAGATAAAATAGAAATTATTGAACATACTATTGATAACAATAGTGAACATGCATCTATATCATCACCGCGACCTTCTCATTTCTAAACACTATATTCAAGTTATAGCAAACTCGAGAATAATAATACGCGATTAATTGTAAAAGCAGGAGAAAAATGCTTTAAACAAAATCCAAATAGCCTATACCGTGTAAATGACAAATTGCAAATTCCGAAACAATCAGCGATTGAGCGAAGGAAGAGCGGTGGCGGTAGCGGCGGGATGACCGGTTGGTGCTGCTGGTGCTGTCGCCGAGAGATTTTGAGGAGTCTGCTCGAAACCGCCACACAGCGCGGACGCCGCGTAGAGGAAGAAAGAAAAGAAGGTAGAAATATTGGAGTAGAAATAGCGCATTCTTAGTCATTCGCGCCTATATATTTATACGTGAAAAGTGCTAATAATCGCATTAAGTATCGAAACTACATGCAAAGTGAATTATCAAATGTGTAAACAACTTGTTAGCGCGCAGGCAGTGATTAATACGGCATTGGTGAAAGTACAGCGATCACCAAACACAACGGGCTCATTACAAATGCTCTATTGCGGTGATGTTTGAGAAAAAAATAACGTTTGTGTGAATAGCGGTTGCATTATTTTTGCCCGGAACGCTTGCAAAGTCCGACGAAATAAGATTGTGTAGCTTGCTTGCGAAGTGAAGGATGCAATTCTGTGTTTTGTGGGTGGAAATTGCGAGGTTTCCAAGTATACGCTCCGCTTGTGGCTGTTTTGTTGCCAATTAATGTAGAAAAATCATCTCCACGCGCTTTTTGCTTTATTAGCCATACACATTTCGTGAAGTTCGCATGGATGTTGCAACCACTTTTTCTTTCTCAGTGCCTACAATACGCCCTATGCTTGCTTTCGGAGCCTCGGGCCACTCGATCTTGGGAATACTACACCAAAATCTCGGTTCTTTCTCATTCAGCAAGGACTTTGGTGTATTTGATTGTCTGCTTGGCAATTTGTTGGTTTGGACTTCATTGCGTAACAACGGCCTGTGCTAAACGATGAACACCAGTTGGGATTTGATGCGTACGCTCAAGTCAAGGACGTGGCGAATTATAGGCAGGGATAAAAGAAAATAAAAAGTAGAAATAGAACGGATTCAAGTTAACCGAGTACACAATCAGTATTGGACGTTGCTACGAGTGAAATTCTGAGTATCCCCCTAAATAAGTGAACTTGTATGGAAATATCCAAGTCCTTTGAAAATCAGATGTCAAAGGAAGATTATATTGCCTTAGTAAATGTTCATATGACGCAAGATTTTGTTACAGTTTGTATTCATATAGGAGAAAAGCACCCGCATCGTCATCGAGCGCTCGATGGATCATGTGGGATAAGTACCCTTTTATTGCCGTAATTTTTCATATATATTGCAAATTTTGTATTTAATTTTTTTTTCATGTATATTTCAAATTTTGTATTTAATTTTTTTTTTTTTCATATATATTTCAAATTTTGCATTTAATTCTTTTTTCATGTATATTTTCAAATTTTGTATTTAATTTTTCTTTCATATATATTTCAAATTTTTGCCTCATATTTTTTTTAAATTTCTTTCTTTTCATAATTTGGCCCTTTTTTAATTAGTATTTTTTTTCTATTTTTGTAGCAACTGATTTTTTTGGAACAAAAATATTAGTATATTGAACTAACCAACTTTCTTTGCTTCAATTATATTGAGATTTTCCCTTGAAGTTTAAAAATTATTTAAATTATAAATTATAAGAACAAAATGAAAATAATGAATCGCTAAAATCTAAAAACCTTCGGTCTTTTCATTTCTTGGAACTCTGACCGGGTATAGGACCCGGTACGGTGGCAGGCTTCCACCTCAAAACATGTGCCAGCCGCCGGGTACTCTTTAATCCTTCTTCTGTTTCAGGTGACGTCGCGGGTTGAGTGGCCAAAGCAGAGTGTCTCTTTATGACATAGAGTTATGCAATCGAATTGCATAATTCTATGGCATAAATTGGTCACCGGGGTACTCCTCTTCTGATGGGAAAGTTTATACAAGTCAAGTTGTATGAGTTTTCCACTCAGAAGAGGAATACCTGGCCACTGTAACAAATATGGATTTAAATCCGGTTGGGTGGGTGCGAAGGGGCTCCATCACCACCCGGTTGCCCTTCTCTCATTTGTGGGCCATGAGCTTTGTCGGGTAGCGACGAAGTTACCCTAAGTCCGGCCCTTTTTACATGTTCCACTTATTCTCGGAACAAGTCCTTTTTCTCTCGGTGTAGTTACCTACACTTTTTACGACTTCGGTCGCCTCGTTTTAGTTTGACCACAAAAAAATTCGTGAGTGCGAAATTTTTTTTGTAGTGGGTCCTCGTGCTGGGGAAATTAACCCGCCCCACGACACTGCAATGCTAGCCTGCCAGCGCATTCTCGGCAGATATCTCCATCTTCTTCTGCCGAGGCAGCAGAACATCGCTGCAGTCCTTTACGGACTTTTGAAACTTCTAATTCACTACAAATTTTTGTCCTAGCTTCACCATAAACATAGTAATACAAGTAAACAATGTTGAGTTTCGATGAATATTTTTAAGTGCTATATAAATTGTATGGTATGTAGGCAATCATTTAAAAAAAAAGGAGTATGTAAGGTTTCCAAAAGCTTACTAAATTGCTTAATGTGTATACTTTCAAAAGTAAAGAACATGACCTGGACTGTAGTACTTAAATCAGAAAACGGTAATCTAAGGTCATATAAGCTTTATAGCTAAAGTCTTGCAAAGGCAGGTAAAAAATTTTTTAAATTTTCTTTTAATGATTGTCAGAGTTCCCTATGAGCACTATCAACCATACCTCATTTACATCGAAAACGAATTCGAACCTATAAAATTTTCCCGGTAAGCTATGAAATCTGAATAAGAGTACAATGGTTCCAAACTGAAGGCTAGCCCCCCAAATTCCTTTTTCGAAATAATGTTTTTTTTATGTTGAAGTTTCCAGGATTATGCTTGTTAAAGATAATTTTCATGACTGATAGAATACATACATATATCTTTTGCTATGGGCAAGGAAAACCGTACAATTTAAAACTTTAAATACCAATTATAAAAACCTTGAGGGGAACAGGTATTATGTTTAAATTATTCAAACTGACTTTAATTTTGGCACCCTTGCAAGCGAAGCATCGAACGCCGACTTGCATTTCATTCATTCCATCCATCTCAAAACGAGCGGATGCTGATAGTAATTAAAAGTTAAAAAAAGAAAATAGAAAACCCATAATTGGTTTTTACGAACATGACAAGATTTCAAGAGACTCTTGGAGGCTAGCATTCTTTGGGGCGTTCCGCGCCCACGTACCCGAGTAAATTCCCGCAGAGGGAATGGCGGTCGACAAGAGCACTCTTGGAGGCAAGCATTCTCTATGGAACGTTGCCCCCACGGACCCGAGGATATCGGGGGTACCGTGAGGTTCCCTCCTGGGATGACAGGTAACGACTCTGACTGGATTTGGACTACACTTTCAACAATGGACTGGAATTGATGCTTTTGGCTGGGGATATGATGATTTTGACCTAGATGCTATGCACGGTAGCGCTGAGGTGACACTCATGTGTGAATGGCCCCAATCCAACTATCATACCGTTTCCGTCCTGGAGTACTTTCGAAGGCCTCGAGTACGTTCGAAGTTTGCACCATTGTGTTGGTGGTGTAGGTTCGGTTGAGACGGACTCCCAATTAGTGCTGGTCTGACTCTGAGCACTTGTCTGCATAAGGGCTTGTGTGGACCCTCGCATGGCCTCCCTGCTCTGCAAAGATAACCATGGGACCAAAAAGGCGACTACACGCACGAATGGAGATAACGTCTCCAAAGGGGAACCTAATAAAACGGGAGCAATCCAAAAGCCTGAAAAAAGATAAGAAAACCCCAAAAAAAGAAAGAAAAAATAATAATAACGACGACGCAAGTAGCAGCTGCAGCCACGATGTTAACAGCAAATCGGGAGTAGTACTAACGATGACAAAAACGACGATTCGTACAATGACAGTGGAGGTGGACGAAAAAAGGAGGTTAACTGAGAATCTTGCCCAGACTGAGATTCCTGCGGCGTCCGAAAAAGGAAAAGCGGGAAACTCTGCAGGACGTGTACGATGTTCGAGCGGTGGAGCAAAATATAAAAAACATCGAGAATTCGATGGTCACTGCTGCGGTTGCCATCGAAGCGACTGAAGCTAGGGTCGTAAATCCCGAAATAATAACGAACCATCCTAAAGTCCAAGAGTAGATTACGGCAGAAAACGACAGGAGTGACCAGACAAATAAAACGATGTTGTGCGATTGCATCGTTAACATCGAAAATGTGGTGGAAGTACTGTATTTGAAAACGGAAGCCGATAATCTCTCCCAAGAACGATGGTTGCAAATTACAATTGTCGCCCAGCAAAATGAAGAAGAAAGGCTATTCCAAAAAGCGAAAGATGTTTTAAAAAGAGTACAATCTGCATACGACTTGCCAAAAATGAACAAAGCAGTAAAGATTGGGCTGCTTGAAGTAGAGGAGCTCCTAGACCACATAGGACATTCTCAGAGGAGCCGGTTAAAGGCCATAGATGACCAGAAGGCCGAAGAAGAGCAGAAGGCTTAAGAAGCGCTGAGGGCTAGATCTAAAGGCCACGTTCAGATAGCTCCACCATCAAAAATCAACAAAAGAATGGCGTCTAGCGCAATTGAAGGAAATTGGGATAAAAGAAGGAAGGAAGAGGCACTTGATGGGTGCGAAACACCAGATCAGGGGTTCTAGACAGTGGTGACAAAAGGAGCGAAGAAAGCCACAAAGAAACTCCTTCAAAAAGTGCCAGAAAACAAAGTTCGCACGGACGCCCAACGAGAAAAAGACCTGATGCGATTAAGGAGAGAAAGAAGTCCCAACGAAGACTCCGGCAGCAGGCACTGCTCGTAAAATCCCAAGATGGTTGATCGGAGGTGCGGAGGTGCTGCAGGATATCAGGGAAAACGTAAGGCCCAAAGACACCAACATAGCCAATAAAGCAGTACAACCAACGCGATCGGGCCATACCTGGTCGAATTTAGAGCAGAGGCTGACAATATGGATGCATGTTGTGACGCAGTAAAGAAAGTCCTCGGCAAATGCGCAACTATAGCCTTGCTCAAGCCAATGCCAACGATCGAAATAAGAGACACAGATCTAGCTGAGGTAGAAGACGCCATCAAAAGGGAGTTCCTTAACGTGGGCAGGATCAAAGCGAAGCTGACACCAGCAAACCATAGGGGACAACGGATGGCCATAGTTGACTGGACCAAAAAGGAAACCGAACAATTTCAGAATAAAGGCCAAATAAAAATAGGGTGGGTTGTCTGTAGGATACGGTGAAGAGCAGTGCCTTTTCAATGTTTCAAATGCCTTGGCTATGGTCACACCACACAAGTCTACAAAGAATCCGAAAGGAGTTCCCTATGTTACAAACGCGGTGAAATGGGACATAAAAGAAAAGAGTGTACGAAGGAGGTACACTGTATTCTTTGCAAGGATGCTGACCCAAGAATTGATTTTGGGCACACCTTGGGATCAGGGAAATGCCAGGCTTTCCAGGATGTCCTAGCCAAGGCAAAATCAGAGCTTTGATGACCCGCACCCTGCAACAAAATCTACACTGCAGTTCAACCACCCAAATCTGCTTAAGCAGTTTGTAAGGGACATGAAAGCCGACTTATTGCTGCTGAGTGAGCAACAACATGATCAAAGTTCGGCATCATGGTATCCTAATGAAACTGGTACTGCCGGCATCTGGGTTCAAAATAGTAATTTCCAGGTGGAGAGCTGTGGATGGGGGGATGGTTTTATGTGGGTTCAGTGCTCATTGACTACCTTCTTTAGTGTGTACCTAACGCCGAACGAATCAATATCATCTTTCCAAGGCAACCTTAATGCTTTAGAGGGCACTGTCTTGAAAGCAGACGGTAACGTGCTCGTTGGGGGAGACTTCATTGCTAAAGCAATCGAATGGGGCATGCCTCAAACAGATCTGCCGGGAAAATTAAAATGGCGGCCAGAACGGCACGCGTTACACTAAACACTGAAAATACGCCGACATTCCGCCGTATTGGCTGTGAAGGAAAAATACCGGACGTGACATTCACCTCGTAGTCCTTTGAACGGGTTCTGTTTGAGATCAGTGATGTTGTCTCCCGACGTCCATACTCTCGGCTTTCTACACTTGAATAGAACATCGGAAGAATGGACGTCAAGAGGTTCGTCAAAGTGCTCACAGCAGGTGCCCAACTGCAGGGAGATTCACAACTGCCCCGTTGAAAACCCTGGCAGTGCAAGCCCCCAGGGTACTCGTGGTCAACTGAAATCGCTGAAAAGTGAAGGGAGTATCACAAGCTTCGGCGTGAGGCTCAACGGGCACGGAACCGTGACGAGGCATGCAACCGGGTAGCAGCATATAAGTTGGCCAGTAAATGCCTTCGCAAATTGATTAACAACAGCAAGGCTTGCTGCTGGCAAGCTAGTTATGTAGAAGCTTGGTGCCCTACGGAAACCTTGCACTGCATCCACATCAGCGCTGTCCATGGTGAAACAGCAGTCGAGTGTCCCCTCTTCACACAGCTTGAACTGGAAGAGGTAGTCCTTTTACTGAAAGCGAGGAAGGCTACAGGTCCAGATAGTGTTTCAGCTGAGGTGTTGCAGCTTGTCTATCACTATTGTCCTGACTTACTGCTCAGCACATTCAACGCTTGCCTACGGGATGGAGTTTTCCCGGCCCATTGGAAGGTGATAAGGCTCGTGCTGATCAGCAAAGGGAAGAGAAATGACGATCACCGTCTTCATACTGCCCGTTGTGCATGCTAGACACGCCTGGGAAAGTGCTGAAGAAACTCATAAAGGGAGGACTCACTGACAAGATTCGTGCTACTGGAAACCTATCTCCCCAGCAGTAAGGCTTTAGAGGTTTATGCGATTGCAGAGGTGGTGAACGCAGTCGAAAAGGCAGAGGCATATAGATGCACCAAGCGATGGATTGTCCTGTTGGTGACACTCGACGTAAGGAACGCCTTCAATTTCGTTAGATGGATGGATATTCTGGATACGCTGGAAAACGCTTTTCAAGTTCCAGAATATCTAATGTGGCTTTTGATAGACTACCTGAAGGACCGAAACCTGCTCTACGACACGACCCAGGGCCAACGAAGGATAGAAGTTACATCGGAACTCCCCATTATTTGACTAGAAATTAGAGCATCTTGGAGGGAAATTATTAATGGTACCCCAGTTGAAATGCTATACGTTAATTCTTTTTAAGAAAGATTTAAAATCAGAAGACGTAGGCTCATCAAATTTGATTTCACCTCGAAAATCACATTTCGGAAATTTTAAATTAAGGGGGTAGTGACAATCAATTTACCTAAATCTCTGGAAGATTAGATTAGAAGGTGAAAAATCATCCTTAGCTTCCCCTTATGAAGGTCAATACACGGTAATAAGAACGACACGTAAAAATTTATATCTTAAAATTAATGATAAAATTCTTTTTGTCCACTTTGGCAAAGAGTATACGAGTATTCGTAAAATGTACGATAAAGATGTCTACTCCGAGTAATTTTGACTAATTATTTAAATAGCTTAAAAAGTATTTATCAATCAAGATTAATGCTACATAAAATCAATCATTACCACTTTCTGAACTTAACGCTAAGGCTGGAGGTGAAGTTATGTAGCGTTTAACTTTGTTAACTATAAAATAAAGTTCACTGTTGCAAAATTAGAAAGAAAAGAAAAGTAATCGATTTTTAGCCAATCATTTTGTTTATTTTATATCCGCTGGCCAATTTTTTTTTCTTGAAAAGCCGTCGGGCCTTGCTTTGTTGTGTAAGCAGACGGGTTCCGATTCTTTTGAGTGATCTTTAGTGTCTAAAGGTTATGTGGAAAGAATGAGTTTATATAGTCGTAGGATGGGTCAAGCAGGTAAGTACTAAATTTGGTCAGGTAGAGGGATATTAGGTTTTTGTTTTTTGGATTGTTGGATGTCCATTTGTTCTGTTTCTTCTCGGTACTGAGAAAATTGCGTCGGAATTTGTAATAAGTTGGTCGTTGATAATGTTAACTTCTGTTTTTCTATGTTTATATATTTCAAGTCTTTCTATGATATCAAGTCTCTGTCCTTTGCTTTGTCATAACGTCAGACTGTGACTGAAAGGAGTCGAAACGCGTCTGCTCACACAACAAAGCAAGGCCCGATGAATCTAATTGCAAAGAATTCTGATTATTGTACTGCTGATTATTAATTTAATTAAAGGATAATTTTAATTGTACTTATGACTGCTTATTTAAATAAAGAATTAAAGTGGTTATAAACTTACAAGAGGATTGTAAGAAATCTCATAATACAGCCGCCAATAATGGATAAACTCAACTAAAACTTCAATGAGATGTACTACACATATTTAAAAGAAAAACGGGTGTTATTTCAATTTCACTGGCCACCATTTTATTGCAATGTGACGAAAATCACTCACATAATGAATTCCCAGAAATAGCAAAATCAAAACTGGAGGGTCTGATACAATGGGAAGTCGAAAAAATACCAAAATTGTGTACTGTTGTTGTAATTAGAGAAATTTTAAATTATAGAATATCAGGTCCTCTTGTAAGACTACTTAAATATCGAATTTTGTTGAGTTTAAGGGTACCCATAAGGTTTTATTGGAAGAAATGTGAAATTCTAAAATCATACTGTTATCAACAAATTTTTTGCATCTCACCCCTCCTCCTACACTCCACGAAGCTGGCAACACTGTTTTGGAAATTTTCATCAACACCTTTCATTTGACACTCCACACGGCCTCTTTTGGTACTATATCAACCATAAACTCATCGACGACCGAGTGGAAACAATCAATCAATCAAGTTTCAGTGCGAAAACTATACAGGCATCTCACTTTTTGTCAAAAAATCATAGAAAATAAAACCAGATCATGCGCTAACATTATTATTGGGGAGTATCAAGGATCGAGGTAGCTTTAGAGCAGATAGATCGACAAAAGATAAATTGCTTACAGCAAGCAGGAACTTCAGAAATGCTGGAACACAAACATCGGGCTAAGGCAGGAAGATCAACTGGTCCCATTGCGATTCAATTTGGCTCTAGAACACGTCATAAGAAAGCTGCCTGTCGATACAAGAGGTAGATTTTTATACAAGTCGAGTCTAGTGGTAAGTTATACGGACGACATTTTTTGTCACGGTTGTTAACAACCGTCAAAGCATCTTCCTGAAACTTGACAGTGAAGCATAGTTAGTACGGCTACAAATCAATGAGAATAAAACAAAGCTCATGATGCAGTCACCGAAAAAAAAACACACAAAATAACCGGTAATGAAAGAGATGAAATACGCCGAAGAATACAGCTCGCAAGTAAAACCAAGATTGAAAATCTTAGATACCAGCTGCATTCAAAACAAAACAAAGATCCAAGAATATATATCTGTGATAAAACCTGTGCTATAGTATGCGTGTAAAATATAGACTCTAACCCAAGCATCCACAAACATGTTGACCACCCTCGAAAGACGGGTCCTGAGGTGAATAATTGAGGCGAAGCTAGATGAAAACCAATTATAAATTCAATACAACCATGAACTGTTTGACATTTTTGACGGGCTGGAAGTCTTAGCGATTGTAAAACTAAGGAAACTGCAATGGGGTGGCCACGTAAATTGTATGGACGGAAACGGATACGGATATTCGTTGGGAGAACTGAAGAGTAGAGATTAGTGGAGTAACTGAGGAAACACTGGTCTGACTGAGTCGACGAAGGTAGTTGATCGCTGCTCGGATTTCGAAATTGGAGGACGTGATCGATGGACTAAAATAGTTGAAGGCACTTTCTGTCGGAAGTGAAGTCCCACAGGGGCGGTATTGTGGCGAAAGTGGAAGTGAAGTCCCACAGGGGCTGTATTGCGGCGAAAGAGAAGAACAGTGCATTATGATCTTGATTTGAATAATAAATCAATTTGAGGGTTTACTTGAAAGAAGAGTCTCTAGCCATAATTTCTTGACAAATGAAGACTTCAAGTTATAAAACCGGACCTTTAATTTACGACTTAAAATGGTAATAAGATGTGCGAGAGAAATTAAAAAAAGACATCATAATAAAAAGTAGTTAAAGTAATTTGTGAATGGTTATTCTATTTGGGCCATTTAATGACCACAGATATTTTTTTCTAGTTTCACTACAAAAAACTAAACAAAATTAATTAAACTCGCTAAATTAGAGTCTCAATCTTTGCTAACTGAAATTTCACTTTTTTAAAGGGGCCTCCTTGCACACTAAAATCTATATTTTCTCGTCGGCAAGAATTTTCGACATTAGAATGGCCACTTGTAATTTGCTACTAACGTTGAGACATTTGCTTTTATCATCAGTTGATAATCTGGCCCTCTTAGTTTCAAGATGGCGGTGACTTGATCTAGAATATTAAAATCACCTGCTCAACAAAATATTAGTAAGAATTGTCAGTGGAAGGATGGAAGACCGTTTCGCTGTTGGTTTTCATATTAGCATTGCAGTGACTTTACTCGTACATTTCTGCCTAAGCCATACAATTTTTGAATGATTTGTTATTTGTCATCCATTAAAAGCTTAAGATCTAATTTATAGATTTCGAAGAAGGCTAATAAGCTAGAGTCATTTGCAATTACAGATAAATCAATTGTGATGCATAAATTTCCTTGCATAGTAATTAACATACTTTCCATTTGAATAAGCATTAAGTCGTTTGATTCATTGGACTTTAAATTTTGCCAAAAACGAAAGTAAAAACAGGTAGTACTCTAAATTAGACGTCATAGGGAATATTTCACTTGCCCTTGAACTGTAACACCCTTATCCTATATTTTCAATTCAACATGTTCATTCATCAATGTTAACATTGTCATCGACTTTGCACCTCAATGGTTTCCTTTGTAATGTATTCAATACATTATATGTGACACGTTTATATTTTTGTGTCAGATAATCGATGTGATGTGATATTCTTCTTATGCAAACTTGTGTAAATTCATGAATTGAAGCGCGAATTGAGTTACACTGTAATAACTCCATATAAGAATAGAGCAACACAAGTTTAATGAAGTGGAATTTGTAATCTTTCAACTTTGATATCAAGCAGATTTACATTTCGTTCACAGGTCATAGAGCATGCTAGTTTTGTCATCTCTTTCATCAGATGAATTTTTGATAATTTTCCTCTTTATATTTACGCATAACTTTTGAGTAAAGATAAACGTGTTAGCCAATTTTTCACTAAACTTCTATTTAAAGATGACTGTTGAGTATAAACGGTAGCATGAATTCGCTCTTCAAAAAAAATTTGATTGTTACGCAAAATTTTTAATGGGGATGATTTGCCTCAGCTAGATCTAAGGTGGAAAATATGAAGCAGTTAGTCAAATAATAAAATAATATATTAACTCCAACATAGACGGTCCAAAGCCCGGTTGAGAAAGGAAGAGGAATCCCCTGGTTTCCTCATCCTAAGCCACACAACTAAATGGTAGCATATGGACTCGGGGTCGCACATTGGGCTTACTAGTTCCCCAATATATGTATTAATTAACTCCGTTCGAAACCACGCTCTGTCGTGATGAAACCGGCAATATCATCGCTGATGTAACCAAGATTAAGGAAAGATGGGCATCATATTTCAAGAACCTCCTTAATCCTCGCTACAGCTCCAGAACATTGGAGGCTATAGATGTCTGCGGAGAGCTTCCATTGGGCCCACCAACTCTGGATGAAGTTTGTTCCATCATCAAAGCCCAAAAGAATAATAAACAGTGGCGGACGCCACCCCAAGGCACGATTCGGCCTGCCGCCCCATTCTATTTCGCTAATAAAGGAAATGCATCAAGATAAAAGGCATATTTAATTTTACCTCGTAGGCACACTTTTGTTTATGGCTTTTTCCAACAATCGCTAATTTTTTCAATACAGAGAACGCATGTGCATAAATTAATCGCTAGCCGCAGTACCATTTTTGGCAAAGTCACTTAAAATGTTCTACGTCTACTTAAATTTGTCTTTTTACAACGCAGTTTGATCAACAAAATTGATTTCTATGCACTTGTTTTTATATATGTTAGAAATGTTTTATGCATTATAAGGTTAATAATATCGTGTTATATAATTATGTACTATATTTTAAAGTAACTATCATGAAGATATTGCATAGTCTAAAAAGTACTGAGCCTTTTTTGTCACTAGATGGTGTTCGTTGTCATATATCGGGGAATACTAATCCGATTGAGTCAAACTGACATGCGTTTGAAATGTAAGATTCCAGTCTACAATTTTCATATGGACAATTTTGTATTTCGTCAATCGTGTCATAAGCTTATTCATTTAAACATGAGTGAAATTTCTAAAAAAATTCGTTAAAGTATTATACAATATCACTACGATCAAGGTGAGAATGTATTGCAGGCTCGTGAAAAAATTTGTGGTGTCTACGGTTAAGACACTTTATCAAAAGCCACAGCCAAGAGATAGTTCGCTCGCTTTTGTTCTGGAAATTTTGATGTCAAAGATGCACCTCGCTCAGGTCGACCAATCACTGAAAAAGTCGATGAAATCTTATAAAATCCATTGATCCATAAGCAGCCAAGACATTGCTAAAGAGCTGAATATCCATCACCAAATAGTTTTGAACCATTTGCGTAAGGCTAGATATACAAAGAAGTTCGACTTTTGGGTGCCGCATGAATTAACACAAAAAAATTTGATTGACGGAGTTTCCATTTGCGAAATGCTAATAAAACGCAACTAAATCGAACCCTTTTTTAAACAAATCATTACGGGCGATGAAAAATTGGCAAGATACGAGAATGTCGTCCGAAAAAGACCATGGTTAAAAAAAGGTTAATTATCACAAACGACTTCAAAGCCAGGATTGACACCAAATAAGATTATGCTGTGTGTATGGTGGAATTGGAAGGGAATTGTATATCAAGAGGGACTAGAACCTGGCCAAACACTCAATTCAGCTCTGTACTATTAGCAATTAGCCAGATTGCAGCAAACAATTCAAAAAACCGGCCAGAATTGATCAATAGAAAGGGCGTTGTCTTCCATCAGAACAATGCCAGACCACCACAAATTGACAGAGCTTGGCTGGGAAATTTTGATGCATCCACCGTATAGTCCAGACCTTGAACCTTAATGAAAAAAAATCACTTCAAAAAGGGACTGTGGAATCACTTGGCCAAATTTTTCGCCGATCAACCACAGAAGTTCTTCACAGATGGAATAATGGCTTTACCCAAAATATGGCAAAAGGTCATAGATAATATTGGACAATATAAATAAAATCCATTTTAAATAAAAGTATATTCAATCGAAAATGGCAAAAAATGTCAATACCAATATTTACACCTTCAGTTTTTCATTTGTTGAAGATTTAAAATAAGACAACTCACAAGATTTGTATGTTTTATTTATTATTAACAAAAACAAGAGAAATTCACCTAAAGTTATATTTTTTTACTATATTTGATAATGATAAAAGAATATTGTAAAATGCTATGATCAAAGAATATTGACATCGTATGTAGATCATAAAATATTGGTTAATTTGTACTTTTACCACGAAAATAAATTTGTTAAAGTATCATGAAAATATATTATCAAATAAAGTGCTTATACCTTACTTTCATAAGAGGAAATTCCTCTATTAATTGTTCGAATCCAAACTCTTCATTATTCAGAATCTCGTCCTCAATGTTAAAAATCGCGAGAGAATTGACTTAAGCCTTTTGAATGGCGAAAACGACCTTCCAGCGGAACAGTTGCTAACTGCAGTACACAAATACATTCTCAGAGCTATACCTACATTAGGAAATGTATCTTGGAAGTTCTCTCTCAGAAATGTGCCCATAGAAACATGTGTGGCTTTTACATTGTTGCAGTTACAGTTAATTAACTTTGAAAAATGCACGCACTCACTTCCAAATGATGCCTCTAGATCAATATTGTAAAGTTTTTGTAGTTTTGCGGCATGTTCTAAAATTACTGATGGGTTTGAGTTTGAACGATTAGGAAATACTGAAACTCGATCAGCTACTACAAACTATGCTTCTTTTCGCTTTTAGTAGTACACTTCTGAGTCAGTCAATAATAATATAAAAGATTTCTACTTTAAACTTTTCTCTCCCTGTAAGGACGACTTCTTCTCCACTCTCTTCATCTGGATGACGTTTTCTCTTCGAAAAGCATTTAAAAGAAGTTTCATAATCACTCTCACATCGATCCATATGTATACGTTAAAAATATCAAGAAGAGAGCCCATTTATTCGACAAGAAAACTATAAAATCGATTTGCTCTTTCAATGGACGTATCAATACTTTGGAGAGTTTCACTCACTTTTCCAAGCCTTTCTAAAATGTCTATCCAAATCTCTAACATCAATGCATTTTCAAACCTGTCCATGCCATTCAAAATACCGCAAGCTTCATTTCTTACAAGAGGTTTTTCACGCAGGTCATTTTGGTAAAAGTTGAGGGTTTCAATTGCAGCTTCCCAATTTTCAAGCATCTTCACGTGCATACTACCTTGTGTTAGACAAATTCTTTACAGTTTTAGTTTTCTGTACCTGGCACTGCATTTACTTCTCCCAAAATTTTGCAGATGCTGTGGAAAATTGTGTTCATTTTGTATACTAAATTGAAAAACGTGCACGCTTCCCGGCAGCAACTAGCAGCACATGTCTTACTAAGTTAAGTGAATGTGTAGCATATGAGACATAAAGCGCTTTGGGGTTATTTCTTTAATACGAGCTTGTAAGCCGGAATAAATTCCAGACATATTACTTGCGTTGTCATAGGATTACTCTCGGTAGTCAGTGATGTTAATGGACAGTGGATCTAAAACATTTAATACAGTGTACACAAAATTCGCTGATTTGTGGTCGGAATTAGGAACAAATAATAAGAATCGTTCAACAGGTAAACCATTTTTTCCGACATACCTTATTATAAAAGCCAATTAGTCGGCGTAAGAGACATCAGAAATTGAATCTACTATTACTGAGAAGTATTTGGCACTCTTAACATCATTAACGATAATCTTCTTGACCTTAATAGCAAGTAAATAGACAACTTCATCACATATTGTTGAAGAAAGGTAGGAGGTATTTCCTGGTCCAGGGCTACCGTGTCGTTGAATGTGATTAGCCAGAAAGGGATCGAATTCAGCAAGCAGCTCTAATGACATCATAAATTCCTGATTGTGTAAAGAGCTAAATTTTTCATCATGACCACGAAGAGGGTGGGCTCTGCACGTCAATTTTTTCACACCCGCAAAAACTCTAAAAAGAACACTTCTCCAGTATTTTATTTCAGCTTCTACATACGAATCATAATGACTTGTAACAGTTCTTAAGCACTTTTTTCATGTTAATAGATCTAACTCACAATTTTTAAGGTCTTGAGAGTTTTCGTGAGCAGACAAAATATTTGCAATATCTTTCCAGTCTGATATAACTACAGTAGCAAGATTTGATCTTGTGGAGGCCACATATTTTGAGAGGAAAAGCTTGCATGGACGCAGAAAATGGAACGTTTACATGGAGAACAAACTAAATAGTCTCTTGATATTATCTCTCCGTTGGCCAGTTGACGATAAAAAGCACCTTCGTTAAACATCTTGTTTTTGCTCCAATCTTCCTATTGGATTTTGAAAAATCACAATTTTTATTCTGGCTAGTACCTGGACGCAACATTTTAATTGTAGCATCATTCACTGTCCATTCAATTCGATCGTCACTAACGGGTCCGATTTCTCTTAAATTATCCAACTGCACGACTGTTACACTCTTCTTACTTGCAGTTTCAGGATCACATTTATCACTATCACTGTTTACTTCAAAGACTTCATCTGGAGTTACATTTTGAACTTTTCCACTATCAGTGTTGGTTGAAGTCAAATTTCCTGGTTTATCGCTGATGTTAGCATTTTGACTTTCTTTTCACGTTGGCCCATTTGCTCTATTTTCCATTTTTTTGAAAAATACTTCTCGACCCTTCTGACCGATTGTAAAAGGAAAGCCTCTATCTCGCACTTTTTACTTGAACGTTTTCCGTTTGTCGCTCATTATTTGTAATTTTAATGCGCGGCTACGATGTTAATAAAGCTATGAAAATGTAAAACAATCAAAATCAGGTAAAGAAGAATATGGACATTTTACCTAAATTATGCTACAACTGACAAAAGTAGACACACATAAAACACTTTTGTTCATGACTAGAAAACCTGATATCGACTGTTACTCGCAGTAACATTTCTGCGTGGCGCTAAATGACCGTAAGTTATTACTGGAAACCATGGTGTAGGTCATGGGCGTCGTTCCTGGGCAGTAATGAGTTTATATGGTCGGGAACAGAATATTTTATTATGAATTAAAAAAAAAGCTTTTCCTGTGAAATTAATTTGATGGTCAAATTGACTAGCAGTAAATGTTCTTATAATTTACTGCTAAACAAAAAACAAAAATGACTCCTTCCGGCTGCTGTCCCTAAAAGACTGTGCCTCTAGGCACGTGTCTAGTGTGCCGAAAGGTAAGTGCACCACTGATAATAAAGCACCGGACACCGATGAGATTGCAATTGAGCTCATCAAATATGGTGGCAGCAATGTTCATAAAGCTATTCACATGAAGTGGAGCCAATCAATTATATTCCCTATCCACAAAAAAAGTGATAAGCTACAGTGCGAAAATTATAGAGCCATTGTAATAAACATAAGCAGCCCCGCGGTGATCAGGAGTGGCTGCTCTTGAAGAAATACGATGGTCACCCCGTCAAAACTGCTTAGTTTGTTGTTTTACAAGATTAAAATCAACTACATTCGTCAAGTTTCCATCCTTTAGGCAGAGATGAGTGGTTCACTTCAGCCACTTTTAGATCTTTACGTTTAAGATTCCCCTTGTAATGCAACGGAGAAAGTAACGGTTGCTTTTTGTAGAATGTTTGCGTTCGTCTCAAGTCTCTGTGTTCACTAACTTTAAGGAGACAAAAAAATTTTGAATCATGGTAGAGTAGCTTAACTGACACATAATAGAACATTTCTAAAGATAATAAAAATTGATCGGCATGTCACGTACAGTAAAATACGCGTGATAAATATTTTGTAGTGCAGCTTCGTGGCTTGACAAGAACCCGCCTCATATGATCCCGCAAATAGCTAGTCGATAAGCACGTGTACGCGGTCGTTAAGCGAGGCCAGTCAGTTGAGCTTGGTCTTGTTTATAACTCGCTGACACTTGTGCCGTACAATTGGCACCCATGTCCTACACGGATTTTGAAAAAAAAAAATTCACTACACCATATCACTACTTTGTACGGCGTACAAAATATTTTCAAAATCTTAGAAAATAAAATTGGATCATATGCCACCAGTATTGTTGGGGAGTATCAAGGAGGTTTTAAAGCAGGTAGATCGACAATAGACCAATTGTTCACAGTCAAGCAGGTACTTGAAAAATGCTGGGATTTCAACATAGACGTTCGTTGACTTTAAGCAAGCATACGACAGTATTGATGGCATCCCAGCCAAATTAATCCGTCTTACCAAAATGACACCGACATCGGAGACTTCCCAAGTCCGCATCAATAACCAACTCACCTATGCCTTTGACACAAATATCGGACTAAAACAGGGAGATGGGCTGGCCCCATTGCTATTCAATTTAGCTCTGGAGTACGTCATAAGGAAGCTACCTGTCGATACACGAGGTACATTACTATTCAAGTCGAGCCAAGTAGTAGACTATGCGGACGACATCAACATTTTGTCACGGTCATTGACAACCGCCAAAGAACTCTTCCTGAAACTCGACAGCGAAGCAAAACTTGTAGGGCTACAAACAAAACTGACGATAGATACAAGCCATATGGTAGCAATTTGCATATGTATTAGTCGGCCTACTATGGACAAGCTTCCGGTAGCTGTCACCCAACTGCGGCATTAGCAAATGCTTATATTTCATCATATATACTATTTTCCGAATAAAAAACGTGCCGAACGCCTTCCGTGCATGCTATAAATTCACCTTGTATAGCCCATTGTGCTCCTAAACTTTCCAAGACGAGCAAATGTAGCACACGTTTTGCACCTTCGACTGATAGCTCAGCGTTGAGATGTAAACAAACTCCTATAAATTCACTTTGGAAGGCGATAAAAACCAAACGGGTATAAAAACTGAAATAATTTTCACTTCACTAGGAGCGCTATTGTGTTCTCCACGGATCGTCTGGATTTCACTGTAGAAATCCGTCTCTGAACCGTACAAAACATCGAATTTTTATTGGCACCTCCACAATTCTTCATATAACGCCATGTAAGCTAGCCAGCAAAGTCGGCCTACTAATGGTCATGTGTGGGGTAGTAAGCGCTGCTGCCATATGGCTTGTATCTATCGTCAGTTTTGGCTACAAATCAATGCAAATAAAATAAAGCTCATGACGCAGTCGAGCAATACCTCACATACATAAAATATCACACTTGGCGAATACAGTATAGAAAATGTGAGCAAATTTGTGTATTTACGCGCCAAAATAACGAAAACGGACAATGAAAGTGGTGAAATACGCCGAAGAATACAGCTCGCAAATAAAATATTTTATTCAGTATTGACGATCTTGAAGACCAGCTGCATACACAGGAAAACAAAGCTCCAAGTTTACAAATCTATGATAAGACCTACATATATTATGCTATGGTGGTGAAACATGTATCCTAACCCTAGCATCCGCAAATATATTGAACGCCTTTGAGCGACGGGTCCTGAGGCGAATAATCGGAGCGAAGCTAGACGATGCCGAATTCGATACAATGAGCTGTATGAAGCGAGCCGGAGGTCTCAACGATTGTCAGACTGCGGAAGCTGCAATGGGCTGGACACATGAATCGTATGGACGAACAACGGATACCCAAAAAGGTATTCGTTGGGAGAACTGAAGGCCGGAGACCAGGGAGGAAACCGAGGAAACGCTGGTGTGACTCGGTCAACGAAGACGGTTCCTCGCTGCTGGCTGCCCTAAGATACTGTATTGAAGAAATCTTCAGGTACACGCTTCAATCAGTGTTCATTAAGTGCTCCCTAACTCATCAAAATGAGCTGCTTTCTTCGCCATCTCTGGAAGATTTCAAATAAAGATAAAAACACTTTCTTTTTAGTATTTGTAGATGCGCATTTCTTCCTCAGTGTACTGACAATGACCGTATGTTGCGGTTCAAATGCGCATCTAAAGATGTTAAAATAAAAACATTGTCGAAAAAGGCAGCATTTTAATGTTTATTTGAAAATTAGTCTACAACTGCATGTCCCGGAAAAACAAATATTGAACCTGGAAGTTTTTTAGACATACGCCGAGCATCATTCGTACCGTCCTTCTTTAGAAGATCTATTCTGGCAAAATGTACTACGAATTGATTTGCATTCCTTGCATTATATGGGTCGATTTGCGATACTCTAATTAAATGTATTTGGTTGGGTCCATTAGTTTTTAAATATTTTAGGTCAAATTTAGCTTTTTCATCATAATGATTTGGCTAAAGGATAATGATTTCTTTGATTCGTAAACTAATGAATGTGGTTGGAGTGAGAATTGGAAGGTTTAGAATACTTTTATATATGTTTTGTTCAGCAGCCTGGATATCACATTTTGTCATCATTATCCCAATCACAGTATACGAAAAAAATGTTAACACTGTGTTTCCAATTACCGTCGAAACTGGATATCGGATCCAGCAACCAATGTAAATTTGACGACATATTGACACCATCTATCTTTTTACTCCATGGTATGACAGATAAACGTCAAAATGTTCTCCCGCGTAAATAAACAATCTTGAATTTCTGAACATGGAGCAAAATGTCACGGAAGAAGATCTCGAATTAAGTGACGAAGAAGAACTTATCACCGCCCAAAAGGTTGAAATTCGCACTGTTTAAATTCCCATAATCTAGAAAAACTGTTTCAGGTATTAGAAAACATTGAAAATGCTTGGCTGAACGAGAAGTTCGCACCCGAAATTCTGCCACAACAAACCGAAATGTTGGAACTAATGCTTGGCCAGCTATCACATATGGAGGAAAACATCAAAGAATTAGATAAAAATGATTTTCGATATATCGCACATCGTATGGAATTGGAAAGGATACGATATGTAATCACAAGTTATCTGCGCTGTCGACTTCAGAAGATTGAGGAGTTCACCAAACATATCTTACAAGAAGAAGACCTCAGATCAGAGGAAGAGAAGCGATTGTCAGTTGAGGAAACTGTTTTTGCGAGGGAGTATTTGGAAAATATGGAAAATCATTTTAAAACTGTTGCACTACAATACATGCCCAGCTTACAGCGTTCAGATGCAGATCAGAGAATAGTAAGGCCAAATCTAATGAGCCATGTGTTTGTCAAAGCTAAAGAATCTGGTAAGGGTGTTGAGTTATTTTCCAATAAAATTTGTTTAACGTTCTGTTCTTTGCAGTTCCAGCTGTTGTAGTTGGGGAGGAAGACGAGGAAGTCGATTTAGCGGCTGGCTCGCAGCATATCATCCCTTACCAATTGATTGCAGATCTAGTACTTAAAGGAAATGTACAACTGATATAAAGTAGGATTATTAATATTTAATGTAAATAAGCTGCATTTTGTTATATAATGTTTTATTTTAACAAACTACTTATACTACTACTTTCTGAACTACTAATACTTCCTAAAACTGGTCTGCGTAGAACAACGCCGCTTCCCTCGTCTACTCGTACCTCATCTACATTTTTTGGTTGATTGAGGTGTTTGTTCAAACAAGTCGCATTGCCATTTATTTGATTAGTTTCGTTGACATCAAACATAACTTTCTTGCGCGGGGTAGGAATAGGTTTTTTTGAAATTTCATTTGTTGGTGAATCTTCAATCGGGTGAGCTTCCTTGTGTATTGGTGACGGAATTCGAGTTTGGACAATAGGTTTCCTTATCGGAGATGCAAGTATACGTTCTAGCCGCGCTTTTAATGCATCAGTTTCTGTGGTTGAGATTTCGTGAGTGGGTGATTTCACTGGGCTTTTTCCGACCACTTTGCCGGGTTCATTACTTCCACTATCTGACGATTGGCTTGAGCCGTTGGAAACAGAATCCCTTCGTTGAAAATTTTCATTTGACGAGTTTTCTGGGTTATTTACTTCTCTTGGCTTCTGATGCTTACATTTTGTCTGTTCCATTACTTGCATTCTTTCTCGAGCGATTTTGTCAACCGTTTGCTTTAAGCGATTGCGGGTAGCGAAATAATTTGGATGTTTCTGTAATTAATTTGTATTCCGCAATTCGTGTATTGAATTTATTTGGAAAATATGGTGTACCTTTCTATACGAACTTCGCCTCTCCATCATTTTGTCCTCTATCTCCGCTTTGGCACGATTTGAGAGCTTTTTCGTGTTCTTGTTGATGCCGAACATTTTGAGCCGTTTCCGGAATATGTTTATAGCGGTTTGGCGCAACGTTTCTCTTGATGGTTTTGGCCTATAATTAATTGATACAAATAGGTTGATGCATTTCCTGTTATAAGGTTCAAAGATGTGCGCAGAAAAGTAAGCTTCACATTTCAAAATTATTCTTTAAACATGGACTATAATAAAGTGTTCCCTACGACCTATCGAATTACGATCCACCTTGGTCCGTCTGCAGAAAACTACGAAAAGTTCAATGGGCTGTCCATGAGTAAAGCACGGTAGAGCACCGACTAACTAGGCGATGATAGGAAAAATTAGTACATAATCGAGACCAAGTCCCTGCTCCAAAGGAGGAGATACCTCTGAAGGCAAATGACCCATCTCGGTTGTCGTAGTCTATAGGGTATGTGAACTAAAAAATATGGTAAAATAACATTTTCCCGAAGAATTCAGTTATAAAGATACTTAAAGAAGACTTTAAATGCTATGATCCGCCTACTATCCTACCACCTGGTTAGCCTTCGGCAAGCACTGGGTTGTAATAGAAACTTGATTATTAAGCATCATTTTAACGAGTTTGTCTTTTTTAAAATATATTTCTTACTCTACACTTGACGAAATCAAATTTATTTTTCGAGAATTGTATTTTTTTAAATTGAAAATAAATAAAAGTAAATGCACAAGCAATATTAAGCATAAAATGATAATTTATACCTTTCCTTAGGCGCTTCCTTTTCTTCAATAATTTTTCCTGTTCTTGCAGCTGTAGGTGGCCTGGGAACAATTCGTTGAGTTGGCTTATCTTGAACTTTGCACCCTGGATCAGATTCTTCTTCCTCTTCTTCTTCTGCTTCTTCCTCCTCCTCCTCATCCTCTTCTTCCGTTCCACTATTACTTGATTGCTCATCACTTTCAGACTCCTTCATGCTGACGTCTACCATCACATTAGGCGATAGGGGAATTCGAATGCGATCAGGTCCAGAATCGTCAGATTCATTTGCAATCTCTTCGTGAATTTTTAATTCCAATTGTTTCCCCTTGGCCATGAAGGTACCACCGCTAAAATCACTTTTCGAAGTAGTTTGAATTACAATCGCTTTCATTGATGACTCATACTTTCCAATCAGGTTTTCTAGGCCTTCCAGCTTTGTCTTATAGCCTTGCTCGAACGATTTGATAGCTCCAAATAATTTCAGCTCGCTTTCTTGACAAAGTTTGTCCAGATTTTCACTGAAGGCAGCCTGCATCTCTTTTATTTCTTTTTGCGTAATTGATGCTTGCTCCGGTTGCGTTTTCTCTGCTATATGAAACTCCTTCAACTTTTCATCTACGGAACTCAACATCGCGTTTATTTGTTTCTTTATCAAGTCAATCGATTGCTCATTATTCAAAACCTCGCGACATTTCCATTCCTCTAAAAGTTTGAGTTTTACACGAAGTTCCTCAAGAACTTCATTTTCAGGATTTCTAGTTTCATCTTTATTGTTATCAATTGCTTCATCTAATTCTTTAGGCTCTTCCAGATTGCTTTGTATACCGATATTCCGAGTGCTCAGTTCCGTTTGCGTTGAAACTGTTGATGTTTGCAGTACTAATTCAGTTTCAATGGCAGTATCTATTTTGTGTATTGCTGGTTTTTCTTCAATTTCGCTAGTATTATTTTCTTGCTTCTTATGAATCGCCTGTTCTGCAGCGTTCAGACGCTCTTTAAGTAGTTTGATTTCCATTTCAAGCCTTATGGCATTCAACAAATTTTTATCATTTTCAACGATAGTTTTTCCATTCGGCATGTGTTTAGTATGATGCCTTTTAATATGTGTATCCAGCATTTCATTGCTGATAAAATTTTTGGGGCACATAGAGCACGGGAAAATAATCTGATTAATTTCCTCTATTTTATGCAATTTTTTATGTAGCTTGAGTAGTTCTTCGTTGCCTTCTTTATTCAAATCTTTCAATTGATTATTTTCATTTCGTAA
Source organism: Odontomyia ornata (assembly GCA_963969285.1). Classification (NCBI taxonomy): domain Eukaryota; kingdom Metazoa; phylum Arthropoda; class Insecta; order Diptera; family Stratiomyidae; genus Odontomyia; species Odontomyia ornata. The sequence goes on from OZ017738.1 coordinate 103,151,807, forward strand.
TTCTTGCATGGTCCTCTTCATACCACAAAGCGCGTCGTCTACAAATTTTCTGCAGAAAAGCAAGTATTGGACGCATAATTGTGCTATAAGGAAATATTTAGCCACGCCACTTTCTAGCACATTTGAATCAAGTACTTTGGCTAGTGGAGCTTCAGCAATGTGTTGTGTAAGATTGTCTAGTCTTTCATATTGTTGAGCATGTACTATTCCTTCAATATCAACAGCACCTGGAAAATAACATTGCATTATAATGAGAGTTTGCAGAAACAATTCAAGGATGACGGGCGATGAGTAGTAACATACCTAAAAGCCTCCAGTCTAGTTTGCCTTCCTTGACACTTTTCAGCTTGAATCCTGCTTCTCGAGCAATTTGTGGGTAATCTTGGTTCCAACTGTTATCCATCCTGAGTTTAATTCACCATAGCTCAACTAAAAATAAATAGGCAAGCACTCATGGAAATTTCTGTGTATTGACGTTAGTTGCTAGGCAACCGTGGAAGGCATCCTGTAGGGTTTATGGTAATGGACTGCATTTACGATATTAACTCACTTCGTAATTATTTCTGCTAGAAAAATGATGAATTAGTTTATTCATATAGTCTCCTTATTTTAATTACATGCAAATATAGGAAACTGATGCACTTACGAATATGAATAATAAAATATTGAATTCTTATGACTAATTTTGCAACTTTTGCTTAATATCAGGCTTACGAATTGTGCGATTTTCATTGAATTTTTGGGTTCCATCTGAAATAATCCACCAAACCTTTAGTTATTAAAAACTAATTAATTTGGATAATATACAAAAAATTGGAAGAAGTATTTAAATCGGGCAATTATTTAATAATTTTTTCTTGAAAAGCCGTCGGCCTTGCTTTGTTGTGTGAGCTGATGCGTTTTTATTCCTTTAAGTGACTTAAAGGAGTCAAAACGCGTCAACTTACATCGTTATTAAAAATATTAAAGAATAGAAGTTCCAAGACTGAGCCTTGTAGTACACCATAATTTGCAAAGAATGGGATTGAAATTTAGACTTGAACAACGTTCATATTAGAGCATTCCCTGCAATGCTAAAGCGATGTAGCTTTTGAATCGAAATAGAATGATTGGCTGATTCTACGTCGAGCATTCGTTGCGCATAGACGTGTTTTTGAAAGCTACTGTCAAGAATTTTTAGAAATTAAAATAATTTTTAAAACATCAATTCGAAACTAATTTTTTAAAAAACTTATTACATCGTCGAATTATTCGAACAATTTAACGAATATCTGGATTTTACTTGCGAAGAAGTCTCAAAAAGTTCAAAAAAGAAGAAACCTTTTTTGTCACCGGGCATGGAGGAGCCCGACGGCTTCCCACCGCTGGGGGACTCGGGGCCAGGCATTTCAAATGCTACTAATGAAAAAATCATGAAAAGAAAAAACGAACAGGACAGCTTTGAACATGGGAAGCGTATTACGCTATCAAGCGAAGAACTGGAAAGAGTAACCAGAGAAAACGCAAGAGTTACCAGAGAAAATGAAAAGATCAAACTGCTAATTCAAAATTTGGAGGAAATGATCCCTAAATTATCAAACGTCAACACAGCTAAAGTGATTAAGCCATAAAGTACGTCCAGAAAACAAGAAGCGACAACAAATAAGACGAGTGAAATAAAAGTAGCCACGCAAAAGGCTCAACAAACTAATAAACCAACAATACATGATACGAAAAAGACAAAAATCCATGATGCTGATATCATACTAAACGCGGGAGGAGCAAACGACAGCGCAAATTACTATGTGGCACTTGCTGCGATGAATGACGAGATGGAGTGTCAAGAAAATGTAGGTAATATTAATGATTCTAGTGATAACTTTATCGAATATTCCGAATCTAAAAAGAAGTAGAAGAAGCCAAGCGGTGTGTCTGCTGGTTCCTCCTATTAAAAATAATAAAATTACTGAAAAAGTTCCTCGGATTAATGTCTTTGGACAGCACGGAGGGTATATGGTTCGGCTATTGGTAGCCGAATATAAGATAGATCATTTCGAAGTAAAGGGAGTGACCGCTCATAAACTCACAATAAAAACAAAAACAATGGCTGATTTCATGCTAGTGAAAGATGCTCTAAATAGTGTGTAAGCTCCCACTTCACATACACGCCAAAGGCGGAGAAAAATCAGACCTTCCTGTTGAAGGGCTTGGACTGTAGGGAGAATACAGTTGGTCCTTGAAATGTTGCAAGAAGCAGCATCAGATGTCAAATTCATTAGTGTTTAAAAATTTTGCTACAAAGAGATCAACTGTTGAAGGCAAAATATTACCATTTTATTTCGTACAAATTTCAAACGATAGCAGTCGAAGTGCCTTCCAACAGGTAAGGTACTTGAACTTTAGGGTTGTGAAGTGGAAGCGCCTCCAAAAAATGGAGGTCAACCAGTGCTACAGGTGCCAAAGATTCGGTCATTCTTCTGCCAATTGTGTCATGCACTATTGGTGCATTAAATGTAAAGATATTGAAAGTGAAAAACTCATACAAAAGTACTTTGTATGACCTTTTCCCTCAAATGAGGAATACAAACGTAGCCGATTTATGCCATAGCGTTATGCAATGAAATCACATAACCCTATGTCATAAATGGGCACGCAAGCAGAACGCCACTATACCCGACAAGAGCCCCTGTTAACAAAAGAAACGGAGGAGCGCGCCCGATGGCTATCCCATTCTTGTAGAGGAGCCTGCCATCGTTGCGGGCCCTATACCCGGTCAGGTCGAACGAAATGGAAAGACCGTCGGGGTCTCTTTAGTATAAAAAAATATTTATTAACTCTTATATTTGAAAGTCTTTGACTCTATCGTCAATTGGATACTATGTGCAACACAATTAGCAATTATTTAAATAATAACGGAATTTGTGTATTGTTGAAACAGAGCTAATTATAAACATTTTTCCAATTGGTATAAAACAATTCATTAGATTATATAAATTAATAAACTTCCATTTTTCTTCTTTTCAAGGTGTTAAAATATAAATTTTTAATATTTTCAGTGTAAACTCAAAAATATAAGTCTGTTTTAATAATAGTTTCTTAAAACGAATGTCATGTTCCCTTAAGCTCCAAGAGTTTTCTTTTCTATAAATAAATTTTCTTCCACATGCATATTTTCATGGTTTAATTAATAATAGATTGTATACTATATCAGAATGTAATAATAAAATTTCATGCTATCGATTAAAAATAAAACAAAAGTAACCATAAACTTATTTGTTTGAAACTGGGGTCTTTTAGGTAAATTTCTCGAGAGAAATTTACCTATTGCGGAGAGCATCATATATATATATATATATATATATATATATATATATATATATATATATATATATATATATATATATATATATATATATATATATATATATATATGGGATATATCGAAATTTGTGACCACGCTAGAGGTTGCAATTTTACTTCGATTTTCACCAAATTTTCAGGAAAGGTGTATTGGGTAATTATCTCGGTTAAGTTCGTGAACCAGGTATATCGGCCGGGTGAAAACAAAATGGCGGCCATTTTAGATGAAAAATCGTGATTTCTGTGCTGACCAAAGTATTGCTCCGATTTGGATGAAATTTGGTACAAAGGTTCATTGATGTATGTGATGAATCTCACAATAAAAAATCCAAAGTCGGTACGGCAGAAACAAAATGGCGGCCGCTCAAATGTCGAAAAACGTGCAAAATTTTGTTGTTGTAACAGTGGTCAAAGCTTTCAACAGATTTTCATGAAATTCGGTAGTTTGATAGAAATTATAAGTATCTAGAGAATTACGTAAAAAAACTGGAGGTCAGGTTGCAAAAAACAAAATGGCGGCCAGTTTAAGGTCAAAATTTCAAAGGCTTTTAAAAGTCGCAATTTTGGCTCGACATATATGAAACTTGGTTTCAAGATAGACATTACTTACACCTACAGTCTTTGATATTTTGGTGATCATGCATGGGCAAATTTCAAAATGGCGGCCGTTTAAATATGCGTTTTTTTCATGTTTTTGTGGGCCTCTAGCGGTCACATTTTCCAACGGATTTTGATGAAACTTGAGATTATGAATCTCTGTACTATGTTCTTGTATTTTACAGGAAATTATTAAAATTGAATGAAAAATAAAAAAGTCGAAAATTTAAAGCCTAATATTTTTAGCTGCCATTTTCTTTAAAAATTGAATTATTTTGCCCTTTCTAGAGTGAAACTCCTATTTGAACGAGATAGTACATTGATTGATGAGGTCCTAGCATACAAAGATTTAAAATAATCCCAAATCAAATGCATGCATTCAAAATGGCGGCCCCCAAAGGCCTGAAGGCAAGCGCAATTCGCTATTTTAGTGCCAACTGAAATAATGAATATTTTTCATGGAAACATTCTAAATGACTTTACTTGAAAGAACTTATAAACCAGATCATTTTTAAGATATTGTAAAATATTTTTAACAATACCCTAAAAAATTATAAAATCGCGACTTGTCTGTCTGTCCGTCCGTCCGCCCGTTTGTTCGTGCGTCATAACAAGTTTTCTCGCAAACCACATGAGCTAGAATGAGGAAATTTTCGACGTATGTAGGTCAAAAGTGGTGCCTCTTGAAATTTGCAGTGCAAGAAAATATTTTAAGGTATTTAAGGGGGGTCTCCCCATACAGGCGGGTCTCCCCATACAGGGGTTGGCATACAATGTTTTTTATTTCTGTAGCCCTCTAGCAGCCAAGGTTCTCAACAGATTCCGTTGAAACTTGAAATTATAAGTTATTAAGGCAAGTTAATTTAATTTAATTATGCAAATCGAATGACAAATAAAACAGTCGAAAATTTACAGCTTAATATTTTTAGCAGCCGATTTCAATAAAAATCGAAATGACGGCCCTCATAGTTCAGAAAAAAATTGAAAATGTATATATTAATGGCAATGCAAGTGCTGATTAAACTTTTATGGAAATCTTTTGAAATTAACTATTCGAGCTATTTAAGCCTTTGTGTGGTTACCACTGTGAACTGTGTAAACAGCAAATGCGAGAAGGTCGAAACCGGTATTTATATGATTACAACAATTTATGATCCACCGATTTTCAATATGTAATCCATACGCGTGCAACTCAATTTAATTAGCAAAATATTTGCGCCCCGATAAAAGGTCTCTAAAAACGAACGTGGCCAGATTTTTTTTATGTTAATAAATACCCATGTGGTACTACGAAAATTGCAGAAAAAAGTTTAGTAGTAGGCAAGCCAAATTCTTTTTCGAAACTTTACGCTACATACGAGAAATTTACCTTTCCAGCTGGTGGTGCCAACGGGGATTTTTTTTATTTGGCCAGATATTAAGTTCTAATATTGCAATATTAGGATTATATAACTGTTGTTTATTTTCATTTGTTGCCTTACATTTAATACAAATTACAAAAACGATAAAAGTTATAACGTCATTTGTTTGTGATAATTGTTTTATGAGTGCAAAAAAACTATTGGTACTGCTTGAAGATTTTTAGGGACAAAAATATTAGCTATCTTCCAAGTTATTTTTAAGAAAGAAGTTTAGACAACGATTTTGGCACTAATACATAAGAAATGCAGAGAATAAAGATGCAGCTGCTGTACCGAAACACACACCGGCAACACGGAGCCTTACCTTTTGCAGTGGATAAACCATTGAAAAATATTTCACTCCCCATCTTACCCATGTAGCCTTCCTTGCATTCGCACGATGGATACGGATAATTAGCAACGGTGCAATTAAAGCAACGTCCACCATGCGGACATTCCAACTTGTGAAATTCCTTTGAGCATTTCAGATGCAAAACACTCTTTACTTTACTTTAATGTTGAATCTTTCTCGGACACTGATCGGCGCTTCAAAGAACTATTCTTTCGCATTGAAGATGACGAAACGACAACGAGACATCGATTAGCCGGAGTAAAGTGTTCGGTCTCCCGATGCTTAAAAAATCTGCTCCAACAACAATCTGCAAAATTTCAATTCATAGATCATGGTCATTCTACGTTGGCTTCTTTGCAGCATATTAGGCGTTCACGTTTAACGGGAACAACCGTTGACGACATTCTAACCAGAGCTTATCGTAATTAAATTGATGAAATGCTCATCGTGAGGGTTCTCGCGGGAATACGGCTCGAATGAAGAAAACAATTTTAAGATAACGAGTGGATTCTACACTGAATTTATATGAATATATTTCATGATAATTTTTGTTGAAATTTTAATGGGAAGAGAAGGAACACATTTTATTGAAGTTTTGTTAGTGGACAGGTATTTTGGGGAAAAATTGAGTCTTTCAAGAGAACACGATCACTGAACTGGTAGGAGTAATTTCAAAATAATCCGCGACTACGGAGGAATTAAGCATTGTAGTATTATATGTTTGCCGGTTAGAATTGCACCGCATTTGTTTTTCTAACCATATCACATTCACTCGTTATAATATATTATCAACAAGAACTGGGAGGAAACCACAAATTCAACATCGAATTGATTTCAAGTGTGGGATGTCGAGATCCTATATGCGGAACGGAAGACAAATGGGGCCGCTAATTTTCACTTTCGAAATTGGCTCTCCTTCCTTGCGTTTGAAGGTTTATCGACAGAAACGTTTATAATGCGATTTTTACTCTTGTCACTTTATTTCAAGTTTCTTTGATAGCATTGGGCGGAATGCTTATTATTTAATTTAATTTTATACATTCGGTAATTTGTTAAAGGGAGTGAAACAACAAAACTTGAACACTTGTATGCACTATCAGAGTATTGACATAAAAACTGCCGTTCTCCGCGTGCTTCCCGTGTCACGGTCGTAAGTCAACTCCACGATTCGTCCCAAAAACATCTCTTCTTTCTAATCCCGTGTACACGGTAACTTGCATAGCCCAGTTCGCTTGCTTTCGGTAATGTAATACACCGTTGGGGTGCACTAAATCAGTGCTCCCATGTCCGAAATATTAATTGGCATGTTTAAAATTTTTCAAGAAAAATTAACTGAAGTAGAGAAAAATGAAAAAGATTTTGAATAGTAATAAAAGTTAAATCTCATGAGGAATATAAGTAAAGAGCAACGTTTAAATTTAATATAAAGGAAAATTGATATAAAATTACATTTAATAATAATAAGAAAGAAAACTATTTTATAAATTACGATTATAAATGGATGTGAATTTCGGATATGAGTTTGGAAGGTTTTCGAGCAGAGTTCTTGTGTGACTGCTCGATTACCACACTAACTTTGGAAACAATTGAGAAAGAAATTCCCAAGATTAAACATCGAAACAATATGGAAGGATACGAAACACCAACTATTGTAAGGTTGAAAAGATTGAAAAGCTTTCTTTTCACACGTGTCAACAATAGTTATCGGCGAGTTTTGGACTACAACCATCCCTCGTTGGCTTTGTTGAAATTACACCTGAAGAATGTCCGGAACTTAATCCGTTCATACTTCAGGAGTGAGGTCAGCAATCAATGGGTGGAAAAACTGAGGGGTATTAGCCCACAGGACTCAGATGGCGTTTTCGCGAAAGTGAATAGCATATTCCGCAAGAAGTCTCGAGTGAAGGTATCGAATCTTGAAATCACTAGTGATGAGATAAATCTTCTCGATAGGGCTGGTATCGAAATTGATAGAATGACTCTGGATAGAAATGGAAACAGGATTATATATGACGGATTGTAGAAACTTGCCCTGATTGGAACACATTTTGAATTGGTTCATCTACCAAACCCTGAGAAAAGGAAAGAAATATTTTCAGAGGTTGTTGAAGCAGAAGCTTCCGACTTCAAATCAAGCCTGAATGGTGAATTAATTCTTCATTTCAATCAAATATTAACATCTGACCTCATACTGAGCTTGAATCTTATTCATTATTTTGTCAGCTATGAAGACTTGTGTTTCATATTTGGCAGGAAAAACAACAAAAAATCATGTGGTGATGACGGTATTTCGAATATGGTTCTCCGACATTTGCCTGAGGTTGCTATTAGGAAATGTTGCATATTGTTCAACAACATGTAGAGCAATTCATATTTCCCAAATGAGTGGAAAAAGGCTAAGATATTTCCGATCTTGAAGAAAGTAAAAGAATCTTCATGCCCTAAAAGCTTTCGCCCAATCAGCTTACTGCCTAAAATCAGCAAGGTGTTTGAAGTGATACTCAACAAAGCATTAAACGTCCACATTGAGAAATATGAGTTGATGCCGAATTGCCAATTTGGTTTTCTTGCCAGGCATTCGATCATGCATACGATAACGAAAGTAACCTCAAACATCTGACGGAAACTAAATGATAGAGAATGTGTTGAAGTATGTCTCATTGCTATCGAGAAAGCCTTCGATACGGTGTGGTTAGATGGACTAGTTTTTAAACTCCTTCAGGACAAGTTCCCCAGACACCTTGTCGCCAGGATTTGCAATATGTTATACGGGAAATCGTTTGTTGTAACTGATGGAAATCTGACAACAATGCGCGAATTCAACGTCTTGAATGGTCTATAGTAGGAAACAGTTACTGCGCCTCTGCTCTTCTCAATATTCATTCAGAAGCTATTGAACGGCTTTGATTTTAACGTCTCGCCAACGCGATCATTGGTAGCGTTTGCTGATGATCTAATCATCTATATGGCAGACCGAAAAGTTACAATATTTCAGAGCAATCTCCAAAAAATGTTCAATAATGTGCAGCTATACACTGACAATTGGCGAATGGAAATCAATGCGGAGAAATGCGAAACAATTTTGTTTCGGACAAAGCTGCAGGGGGTCAGTTAAGACCTGAAACGTAATTGGAAGGATTTCCACATCATGGCTGGCGAGGGTAGTTCAGAATGGATGCCACATAAATCTTGTGTTCGATACCTCGGTGTTCATCCCGATCAGTATCTGTACTATATAGCCCAGTCATATTAGGTAAAAATAGGGGTCAACCTCGGAATGAAAGATAATAAGCTGCAAATTGGTATGAACCTTTGTTTTGTCATTCTAAATGTTGTCTCAAAAGTCAAAATCATTATCGTGTTCGCGTCTCAAGATATTCAAGGTCAAAGGTCACAAAAATCGGTTATTCGCGAATATCTGGCTTCCTATCGGTTAAATGAGATTTGCATTTATTATAAAAGTTGTAGGCTATAAAATTCCCTACAACTTTTGTTTAAACTTTTTTTTCATACGACCAACCGTTTTGAAGGTAGAACGCGAAGAGTGCACATCGTACAGTCATATACGGCCTAATGCTAGGTCAAGCGTGAGTTATGGTTATCAGTACGTTATAAAGTCAATTATTTACTTGGAAATTATAATTATTAAACAATGCCTATTATTTATGTACTAACTATTAATTATTTATATTTAATTAAAGTAAGTAACTTGATTATTTATATATAATTATTCATATTTAACTATTTAAGTATAAAATATTATTAATTCTGGATTATATATTTTAGTTTTATTTTAAGTTAAAATGATAGTAAGAGTATATATTTTACACATATTTTTATTTATTATTAAATACGGCATAATATACATTTATCAAAATGTGAGTTCAAATATCAAAAGTATCTTTGTTGATTTTAATTGTAATGAAATTGGAAATGGAAGCTAATTATCTTCTTCTTGTTCGTCGTCTTCTTCTTCTTGTCGCTCAAAAATGTTCGATTCATTGTCATCATCCTCATTATCTGTCATGTTCATCTCCAAACCTTCCAGAATATCGGGATCATATGTATTTTCTTCATCGGGATTACTTGGATACAGTGAAGCGTTGAGGCAAGCTTGTCCGTTGCACTGGCCGCAAGCTAAAGAACATTGTAGCCCTGATTTTCTGCATCCACAGCGGGAACCACAACCATTTTTGCAATTGCAAAATATTACGTTTAGTAGTTCGGCTGGTGCTGGAGGTAATAACGTTCGTATGGGCTCCAGGATTTCATTTTCAAGCATCCAGCCCCATTCTTTAGGTTCTAAGTCCTTCCCTAACCACGTTTGAATCTGGTAGTAGACACGTTTTATGTGTTGATGAGCTGCTACACTTGTTGGTGGAAGTGTTGACAGTTGTACAGGTTTATTTAGTTTTGTAAATTTGATGAATTGCGTGTAGCGGAAATGATCAATGTTGTCCTCAGATTTTGGAGCATTATATAATGCCAACAAGATGCGCACTCCATTTTCTAATAATGTTTGTTTTGGGCAGTTTTCTTGTTGAAATACTTCCACCAGTTTATCTAAATCAGGAATTTTTTCCAATGCTCTAGTAACAGTTTTTTTTCCTTTTTTAAATAGCGCAGAAGTCGTGTCACAGCCACTGAATGCGTGTAAAAATAAAATGTGCTTTTTAGTACGAGGATATTGGTCAAAACTTTTAGTAGAATATATTTGTGTTTTGACATTGCCTTTGCCAACTTTTTTCAAAAAAATTTCCTGATGATGTGACTGAGTACGTCCAATTAAAATAACGAGCAAATCGATATCTTCTCCTATGATGACAGCAGTCTTTTGATGTTCTGATAAGGCAATAGCTGTGTCAATGATGAGTTAAATATGAATAATTATATATAAATAATCAAGTTACTTACTTTAATTAAATATAAATAATTAATAGTTAGTACATAAATAATAGGCATTGTTTAATAATTATAATTTCCAAGTAAATAATTGACTTTATAACGTACTGATAACCATAACTCACGCTTGACCTTGCATTAGGCCGTATATGACTGTACGATGTGCACTCTTCGCGCTCTACCTTCAAAACGGTTGGTCGTATGAAAAAAAAGTTTAAACAAAAGTTGTAGGGAATTTTATAGCCTACAACTTTTATAATAAATGCAAATCTCATTTAACCGATAGGAAGCCAGATATTCGCGAAAAACCGATTTTTGTGACCTTTGACCTTGAATATCTTGAGACGCGAACACGATAATGATTTTGACTTTTGAGACAACATTTAGAATGACAAAACAAAGGTTCATACCAATTTGCAGCTTATTATCTTTCATTCCGAGGTGAAAGCCCTAATATGACTGGGCTAATACTGAACATGTCAAAATCATGCTCAGTAAGGCATTTAAAGTAGTCATGGCCCTACGAAGACTCTTTCATTCCAAATATATTGATCAAAAGGTCAAAATTATCTGTTACAAGACTTTGGTTAGACCAGTTTTGACTTATGGATGTCAGATCTGGTACAACCGGAGTGCTAGTACTATGGAAAAATTAAGAGTTTTCGAAAGGAAATGTCTTCGTGCATGAACTGGTTTGTACAGAAAGCCTGAGACGGATTGGAAACATTATGCATCGAATAGAAGAATTTATCAAACTGCTCAAGTGACAAGAGTCGATATCTTCATATTGAAACTTCTTCGGAATCATATCGCAAGATCTGTAACTGTGAGTGAAAACCCTTGGATTTCAAAGCCGTTCCATCCTACCGACGGGTATATAGCGACTTGCTTTGCTACTGGCTTCGTTCCTCCAGAAGCATTCATGTATTTGGACATGAATCCATGTTTTTGATTCTGACGGAGTCCCAATCATATATCACATATATAGACAGGCCACCGACAAGAAGATAAAATATCCTCTGAGTTTGAGTTCACGAGACCAACAATTCCAATGGAGATATTCATATGCTAGATTCGTTGAAGATGATCGAGCTGAGATGAAGCGATCTAGGTATTGGTGGCCGAATGACAATGTCTAAATTACTCGTGTTTATTTTCAGTTTTTGTGTTATTCGTTACTTAGTTTTTGAGTTTAAGCTCATTATTGCTACATTTAGTGTTGTTGTTTATTTGTGTTAAAAATTAGGGGCAGGTTAGGTATATGTTATGTTTATTTTATTAGGTTAAATACGTAGGTTAGGAATGTTGTGATAGAATTTTTTAGCATAAGATAAAGTTTTTTGATTGAATTTTATTAGAATTAGGTTATAACACATTGGGTGTAGGGTCAAAGTTCACTGTTGTGCTAAAATTAGAAATAAATTTGAATAGTGTAGGTTGGTTTTTTCTCCTTTTTCCAATCAAATCATAAAATACGTGATAATCTTAACTAATTTGAATTTGCTATAGTTTTTTTTGATAAAATGTGTTTAACTGATAACGTATAAACTTAGAGAGCCATTTGGGCCATTGAGTTTCTTGTATTGTTTGGAATTTGCTTTATATTCTTTTAAAATTTATATCGATTAGTATCGAATAAAGCGCTTCTGACTTTGACTTGCCTATATGCGATCAATTTTTTTCTTTTCAGGGGCCACTCCCCTATATGCGGAGACCCCCTTAAACAACTTATACATTTTTTTGTGGCGAAACTTTGCACCCACCTACAAAATCTGATATTTCTAGCTTATTTATTTTGCTAGAAAAAGTGGTGTTACACACGGACGGACGGACAGACGGACAAACAGGACGCGATTTTAGTAGCGGTTTGTCAATGATTTTATAAGACCCTAAAAAGGAAATTTTGAATGAAAATAGCGGTCGTGTGATTTTCATATTTTGCTTTATAAATATTAACAACTATTTCTTTTTCTTTGTAACTAATGTCCAACCAGGATCTACATCAGGGGTTGCTTGTGCACTGCTCCGTGTGGCTCTAGACGTTTGTGGTGCTGGATCGTCTACATCCATATCGTCATCATCTTCATCATCATCCTCTTCTGAACTTGAACTATCACCTTCAACTCGGGTGTAAGCAATTTTCACGTCCGGTCTCAACCAAGGTGTGGTAATTGGTAATTTACTAAGTTCAAATTGAACTTCATCTAATTTATTTGCCTGACAAAGGTTTAAGAATTTCACTAAATGCAGGCAAATTTCTGGAAAAAGAGGTGTAATTAAATTTGAACAAAATCAGAAGCTCAATTAAGTTTTTACCCGGTATCGAATTATCTTCACAAACTGTATTAAATTCCTGATCCATTAGATCTTCGAGAACATCTTGAAGTTCGGATTGGGAAACGTTAGCGTTGCTCACACAGTATTGGTACATATATTCCATAATATCCATCGCTGTCTGAAATAGAAAACGGCATAAAAAAATAGGATTTTGGGTAGTTGGTAAAGGGAGTAAATATTATATATTAAAACAGAATCTACGAATTTATGGTGACGCGTACACTTGGGAAATTACTTCCTCGTACTAAGCATTTAGAATAAGAAAAATTGATATAAATTTAATGCAGTTTTTCAACCAAATCAGCATGCAAGGCGGTCCCCAAACGAGAGATGGCTGAAAAGGTTTCAAATACGACAAACGAAAACACTTCAATTAAGCTGGTGTATGAAACAAATTATCAATTAATATAATAGGGGATATCCACTGCTCAATAATAGTGCACAATGGTGATGAAAATGATACAAACTCAAAAAAGATTTACAAAATACATCAGTATCAAGAGTGTGAGCTATTAGCCTTAGTTTGTTATCAACTGTATCTACAGAATTGTATACAGAAGAACTAAACACACCTTATGGCCATTTCGACCACCCATTCCATGTTCTACTGCTAATCGCAAACCAGTCCAATTGTTGAAAATTTTTTCGACAGAAGTTTTAAACGCATCCTCCATTGCACGAAAGATAATTTGTAGTCTCTAGATAAATACAACAACTGTTCGCTTCGTAATGCAATCATGTCAAAAGACTCTTGACAGAATTTTGCCCAAGCACGTGTATGAAGGCAGGGAGCTGCCAGATATAATGCGGTCGTATTCTAGCGAAATTTTAAAATTAACAATCAACCATCTGAAAAACAAATATAATGTATACTTAATAAAATTCCAATCATTTTTTTATGGGTTTTATTATAAACTTATATCAGATTAGGAAATGCTATGCCCCTGAATGCAATTTCAAACATCCGAAGCTTACCGCCAAAGAAATACGAAATACTCAGCCAGCCATCTTGTTTCTGAACAGAATTCATATGGCAGTACAATTCTTTCACAAATGAATTTCGGTGTGGATGTCAGATACATAGGCGATCGATTTTCCACCGCGTAAAAACTCGTATAATTTCCAAATAATATTATCAAACGTTTTTATAAACTGTGCTACATAGTGTACCGAAAGTTTTTGTGTAGAAATATCAAAAATGTCTTGGCCAGGATGGCCACAAACTACGGCTACAGCAGTCGCGCAGCCTGTGCCTGCCCCGGCGGTACCAGCACCAGCCGTGGCGACTGCAGCAGCTCCACTTCCTGCGGCTGCTGCTACGATGGCCTATCCGCCACCTGCAGCGGGTACAACGCCGCAGACTTACACGGCCGCCCAATATGCTGCTTTAACGCCGGAACAACAATACGCATTGCAGCAGAATTGGCAGCAATGGCAGACTTATCATCAACAGTACGCGCAATGGCACGCGCAATATGGCGAACAGGTAAATGACTTGTCTTTGGGTGGAAGAAAGGGTGTAACAAATTATTTTCAGTATCAACGTGAAATGCAAGCCAAACTTGGATCCGCTGCACCGACATTGCCATTCGTGACGCAACCTACAACAACTCAGTATACTGCACCGGTGCCGCCGGCTCCAGTGCCGGCTGTAGCTCCGGTACCTGTCCCCCCAGTTCCTATGGCGTATGCAGCTCCGCCGCCACCTCCACCTGACAACAAACCTATGTCAGGGACGGTCGGTACTGCTTTGAGTAGCATTGCGGCTCAGCCTCCGCCGCCGCCACCGCCCCCTGAGAATGAAAAGGAACCCAAAGCACAGCCACCACTTCCGACTACAATGTACTCCCAGCCACCGCCTGCTCAACAGTATCAGTCGCCTATGAAACTCCCTCACATGGACGTGCCCCCGCCGAATATGGGAGGATGGGGTGGCAACAATCAAGCAGCAACACCCTACCAAGGCAACCAACAAGGATTCCAAAGCAATCAAGGCCTATCAGGATACCAAAGTAATCAAGCGCCTCCTGGATATCAAAGTAATCAGAATCAACAAGGATATCAGAGCGCCCAAAATCAACAGGGATATCAGAGTGGTCAAAATCAACAAGGATATCAGAGCGGTCAAAATCAACAAGGATATCAGAGCGGACAAAATCAACAAGGCTATTCAAATAACCAGAATCAGCAAGGATTCAATAACAATCAATTTGATAATAATCAAGGTGGAGGTTTTGGTCGTGGGCGTGATCAAGACCGCGGTCGACGTGATGACCAAAACTACAACGATCGTCGCAGCTTTGGAGGTGACCGAGATCGAAACCGTGGACAGGATCGAGATCGTGGCCAGGATCGAGACCGTGGTCAAGACCGAGGTCGTGGCCGTAATAATCGCGATTTTAGCGGAAGTGGAGATAGGAACGATTACGGTGACCGCCGCTTCAATGATAATCGTATGAGCATGGGTGGTATAGATGCCTACCCACAAAACAACCAGAACGATTCATTTGAGTCAAAACCACCTGAACAAACGCAAAAACCCCAACAACGCTCCATTGAAAGTTACATGGGTGATCCAGCTGATGGAAAAACTCCAGAAGAACGGGCGTTTGACGAGCAATTTCGCAAGTGGGAGGAGGAGTTCGAGCGCTGGAAAAAGCAAAACGCCAATCATCCAGATCGAACGGCGTATAGAGAATATGAAATGAAATTTGAAGATTGCAGGCGCAAACTGCTTGAAAGAAGAGAGCAAATGCGCCTGAGAAAATTGCAGCAACAAAAAACAGGCGGTGATGCTGCGGCAAAGCCTCTGCAACCACCTCCTCAAATAAATATCGACGCCCTTGGCGTAGTTACAGAGACTTCACCTCCGCCCGAACCGAAGACCGAGCCCCAAGTCCAACCAAAACCTCCGACCGAGGAACCTCCTGCTAGTCAATCTCCGAACGATGAATCAAAGAATGAGCAATCAGTTGAAAACCAGCCAGACATGGACCTGTCGAACGATGATACTTGTGACGCTGACGCTCAAATTGCAGAAGAGGTTTCGCAATTTGAAGAAGATCATGGTTTCTTACAGACGAAATCTGCTGGTGGCATTCCTGGACTCGATTTAGTCCCTCCGACAGAAGAAACAAAGGATGAAAAACAAAAAGACGAAGAAGATGCCGAGGTAATAAATCTTGACGAAGATGAAAATAAACCGCAGGGAAGAACTGGAATAACCGGTGGTGAACAACTAATTCAAGGAATACTAGGACAATGCCCTCCTCCAATGCTGGATAAACCGGCTATTCCATCTTTGCTGACAGAAAATTTCGCGCCACCTTCTAGGTCCCCAGAAATACAGAATCCCATGGGATCTGTTGACAGATTTATGCCACCCATTGATGTTAGTCAAAAGCCGCCGGAACTAGGTGCCCCTGGTCTACCTACAAACATTGCGTCTGTATTGGCCAATCAAAACATCCTTGCTTTATTATCAGCTGCATTGGGAAAAAACAATGCTCCGGGTCAACCTCCAAATCAAATGATGAATATGGGACAAGGTGGTGGTCTTCAGGGCGTCAACAATCCATTCCAAGGTCCCGGCGGTTTTGGACCTGGCAATAATCAATTCCAAGGAGATGGTGGTCCGCCTTTTACAGGTCGAGATGGACCTTTCCAAGGCAAAGATGGACCTTTCCAAGGTAGGGATGGACCCTTCCAAGGTAGAGATGGACCTTTCCAAGGCAGAGATGGACCTTTCCAAGGCAGAGATGGGCCTTTCCAAGGCAGAGATGGGCGTTTCCAAGGTAGAGATGGACCTCCCCAAGGTAGAGATGGACTATTCCAAGGCAGAGATGGACCATTTCAAGGTAGAGGCGGTCCGTTTGGCGGAAATGATGGCGGTTTCCAGATTAGAGATGGACCTTTCTCGGGGCGAGATAACAACCCGTTTCAGAATCGCGAAGGTAGAGACAACAGCGGTTTTCAAGGCTCAAACGCCCGTATGGATGATAAACAGGCACGCGAAGGCGTGTCACCGTGGGCCACTGGAACCAGTACGTTTCAAAATCAGAATATGGGCAATTTCAATAATAGCCCTCAAAATCCAATGACTCCAAACAACCGAGGCAACATGAACAACTTCCCAAATCAAAACCGATCGCCTTGGGGTGGTAATCAAATGGAGAATAGATTCAACCAAAATAATCAGTTCCGTGGTAATAACAATGATAATCGAACGAACCGTTGGGGCAATCAGTCGGATGACAACAGAAATCAGAATAACCGCAATCAGCCATGGCAAAATCGACCGAGCTTTGGTGGTGGTGATGATAATGCTAATGATGACCGTCATTCTAACAGCAGTAGTCAGAATAACGATGCCAATACAAAACAAAATAATCGTCCCAGCCGTTGGGGAGATGCGAAGAATGCAGACAACAATGACGGCAAAAATGCTCGCGATGCTGGGCCGAATCGAGGTCGATCCAATGAACGTCGCAGTCGATGGGGAGCGAACAATGAACGAGCCTCCGATACAGACGATAGAAAAGCTGCCAATCCATTTGGAAGTCCAGGAGGCAATAAAGGCAATTCCCGTGGTTCTGGAGGATTCAATGACGATCGAAACAGTCGTGGAATGGATCGGCGTTCAGATCAACCGCAACAATCAAGTGGAGGAGGTCGTGATGATGGTTCACGTCATAATCCGTTCAGGTAAGCTTTCATTTGGCTCATGTGGCTTGATGAACGAGAGAATTTGGAGGTAAAAATGTTATTTGATTCAAAAAAGATTTCCTTCCATCAATGCAGATCGCAAATATGTCTCGTTGTGTGTTTGTGACATTTAAAGATAACGCAATGAGTTGGTACCGTTGAAAAGAAAATATGAATGTTTTGTTTCTCATGATTTGGGGGAAATATGCTGTTGGTTTGATACAAAAATCGAACACCTCCTGAAAGTGTAGACTTCTTTGCATTCGCCATCAAATCGAATGTTCTTTTGTAGCTGTCAGGAACTGTTTACTCTTTACTGGCCATGGTTTTTATGGGGCCAGAATTTTTTACGCTTTCCCTTAGTAGCTGCCCAGTCACCAAAAAGTTTTTTTTTACTGTCCCTATTTCAGCTAATTGTAAGTAACAGAACCGATAAGCTTTTTAAAATCCTTTTGATGAATTTTATGAAATCTGTTGACGACTTTCGTTAAGTCTCTATTGTGCAAAATAGTTGCGTTTAACAAAACTAACAGCTATTGATGTTCAATAATATTGCTAAGCATTACTTGGCTGTGAGAAGGAAGAAGCCCGAGGAAACTTTAGCGTGGTGATTGATATACGACGAGTTAAGGAAAGAAGAGACCAGTTCATTCTTTCTTTTTTTATACTAAAGGGTAGTCATATTACCGAAACAAAATCAAAAACCCGACTCAAAAAAAGTAGAAAGTCAAATTCTGCTGCTGTGTAAATCCTACGCAGTCAGTATTCAGATTGGTAAGAGGCAAGTTTATTGAATGACCTTAATAAGTGTAGCAGTTAATATTGCAAATCCTACTCTCGAAAATTAAAATGTGTGAGCATACATAAACTATAACAGTAATGATATAATCCTGAAGGAACTCGGAAGTCTTCAAATTCAGTCATAAATTATTTTACATACCGATATGGTTGCTAAGATGTTTTATTGGATTTATATTTTATTCAGCGATTTATATTAATTTACATAGCAATTAATCCGTCAATGGAAATCGCTTGTCCAACATTTGTTTGCCGTTGTTGATTCTCTTTGTCATTGTTGAGTCGCTAAACTGCGTATAGTGCGATCGTGTCAGTTTGTCTGAAGTTTGACTTGGATTTAACATACCATAATTACCTAATGCTACATGGATTGATAAGTCCCGAGAGCTTTCAATAGGTGGCGATACTGGAAAATGAACATAACTCATTTCGAGAGGTTCGTCCGTCACTAGTTTTTGTATGGAGTTTCATAATATTTCGTCCATTCATTTAAAAGCTACTGTCGTTAGAGTGACACTACTTTCGCCATCGCAAAAAAATGTAAAACCAGAATACCGCACCTTGATCAAAACATTGTTTTTTTTCATGGGAAAAACGTCCACATCTGTTCCTTCGAGAACAATGGTATTTCAAATGGGTCATACAAGCACTGAAGACGCATCTCGCTCTGGAATGGCAAACGAATGCGGAAATCGTAAGGCAAATACATAGACTCGTTATGATTGATTGTAAAGTGAAGTTCCGCGAGTTACTTGAGGCCGTGGGCATCTCAAAGGAACGGGCGAGATGACGCGTAATCTAGCAGACTTTTCGACGTTTTATGACGATGAATGGATCGTGAGCCCATTGCCATACGCCTAGTCAGCAGAGTGGCTCAAAAGCCACGAAACCCGACCAAAGCGCCCCAAGGTCCAACGCTCAGCCGGGAAGTTGATGGCCCCCGTTTTTTGGGATGCGCATGTGTTGTTAATTTCAGTGAGTTCGGGTTTTTCAGTTGAGAAAAAGTCGAGTCCAAGTTGACAAAATGTTCAATTTATTGAACTGGCATTCAAAAGGTACCACGGACTAAACTTCTGAATAAATATTATTATATCGATACACAACTATACATCAATATATTCAATTAACCAGAGATGTCTTTGCAATGAACCGACACAACTTTTATGCACGAGGAAAAAGACGGACTGATTTTTATTTATTTCATTTAGCTAAATCCAATTCAAAAAAATTTCCAGACTAGTAGTTTTCTATGTCAGTAAATGCAAGGTAAGCTGTCAGTTTATCAAATCTCAACACTCCTCCTTGATCAGTTTACAGCGGAGCGTCTCAAAAATTCTTATGTTGAATGGCTTGGTGAGGATGTCTGCGATCTGCTTGCTGCTCTCGACATGTTGCAGTGCCACAGTGTTGCCGATGTGTTGCTGGATTTACTTTCGTTGTATTTCGATGTGCTTCTTTCCTCTGGTCGTCTTTCCATCGTGTGCATTTTCTAGCATATGTATGGCTGACATGTTGTCGACGTACAGAGTGATCGGCAGCTCAGCTGCTACAATGCCAAGTTCCAGTGCGATTCGTTTGATCCAGCACACATCGTCAATCACTGACACTGCTGCTCCGTACTCGGCTTCTGCAGTTGAAGTTGCTACCAGACGCTGCTTTTGTGAATACCAGATCACTGGCCCTCCTCTCATTACTAACATATCACTCGTTCACTGTTCTGTCTCAGAGTCTCCTCCAAAGTCTGAATTAGTGTAGGTCACGAGTGTAGTCTCTCCGAAATGAATTCCGGCTGTCGTGGTCTCTCTCAAGTACTGGAAAACACGTTTCACCATCGCCTGAAGGCTCTTCATGGGCTTGTTGCAGAATCGACTGAGCTTATGTCTGGCCTGGTTATTGTGGCTAAGTACAACAAACTTCCTATCGCCTCGCGATAGTTGTTGTTCGCTGGAAGTGCCTCGTCGTTCTTGAAGTCTGTCTTATGGTTGATCATTCCTGGCTCAGTGGGTGTGGATGCTGGTCTGCACTGCTCGAGTTTCATCTTTCTCAAGGTCTTCTCCGTGTAGCGAGGCTGATTCACGAAGAAACCGTCCTGGTCGATCTTGATTTCCATGCCCAAATACGTTAACTTGTTTTGTACTTTCGTGCTAAATGTTATCTCGAATTCCTTGCTTATCTCGTCTTAAGAGTTTGTATACTTCTTCTTCATCTTTGCCGGCTACCAATCCATCATCCACGAAGAGTGAGAGCATAATGCTCTTGTCCTTGGTATAGTATATACACGGGTCGTCATTTGTGTTGATCAAGCCTATCTTCTTCTCAAAGTGGGTGGTGACCCTCTCGTTGCACATCCTCGGAGCTTGTTTAAGTCCGTAGACTCTTGTTCAACTTAGAAATTTTCCTGGTTCTATAGTCGAACCCTTCAGGCTGGTGCATATAGATGTCCTGTTCCAGGTTCCCATACAAGAAAGCCGTTTTCACATCGAACAATACCAACTTCATTTTCTCCGACGCTGCGTGACTTAAGAGTAGGCGAATGGATGCATGGCGAGCTACTGGGCTGAAAGTTTCCCTGTAGTCCACTCCCTCCTTCTGTTCAAATCCCCTTGCCACTAGTCTGGCCTTAAGTTTCCTGTCCGCCTTCTCTCGAAGTACCCAGCGACAAGTGATCGGCTTCGCTCCTTCTGGACAGTCCACCAGCTTCCAAGTTTTCGTCTCCATCAGCGATTCGTACTCCTCCTGCATTGCTCGTCTCCATTTCTCATCCCTAAGTGCCTCACTTACCGGGATGTCGTCCGTTTCACCAATCATGGCTACTTTGGCGCTCTTTCCTCCACGATTGGAGTCAAGTACGCAGTCTCTCAGTCTCGGTGGTGGTTGCAGAGTCCGACGATCTCGCAGAACTCTCCTTCCTGACTCTTCTTCTGGCGCTGGTGTCTCATTCTCGTTGTCGCTTGGCTCCTCAGCACTTTCTCCAATTCCCCAGTTTGCTGCTTTCTTCTTGCTTCTCAGGTGTGCCCTTTGGTGCCTGTGTCTCAAGTTCAGCTCATCTTTTCCTCGTCGAAGACCACATTGTCTGAGATGATAATTTCTCTTTTCTCGTTCAGATAAAGCAGGGTGAATCAATATCATATCCAACCAGAATTCCCTTTTCTGATTTTCTATCCATCTTGCCTCTTTTCTGTGTTTGTGTCAGCATGAAACATTCGCATCCAAAGGGTCGCAGATTCTCAATCTTGATTTTTCTTCCGACCCAAAGTTTTGCTGGGCTTCTCCCTGGTACGTTGCTGGTTCCAGTCTGGTTGATCGTGAAGATCGCATGGTTCATTGCTTCTGCCCACAGTTTCTCGTCCAACTCGTTCATGTGTATCGCTGTTGTGGATGCCGCGACATTCGTTTTCATTTCTCTCTCAATCCCTCCATTCTGCTCTGGCGTGTGTGCATTCGTGAAGGTGTGGAAAATTCCCAACTTGTCCATCATCTGTTTGGTTTTTGCATTCTTCAGTTCGGTGCCGTTGTCAGACCTCAGACTTTTCACTCTCCTCCCTAGCTGGTTTTCAACGAGTCTCAGGTAACATTCGATCTTCTCTGGTGCTTCATTTTCGTCTTCATAAAGTAACAGGTTCGGTAGTGAGTGAAATCGTTCTTGAACATGAGCCAGTACTTCGCTCCTCCCAATGACGGGATGTTCATCTCGTCGGTGTCGACGTGCACGAGATCTAACGGTTGCCGAGCTGTCTTGGGGTTGTTTGGGTGTGAGGATCTATGTAGCTTGCCATACGAGCACCCTGTGCATACATAGTCATTCCAGTCATCAATGTATTTTATTTCTTTCCTTTTCAGTATGTCCCTCACATACTTGATATTTTGATGAGCTACTCGCTCGTGCCAGACTTTGATCGACACGGCCATCAAACTTGTCTCTTCTTCCTGAGCATCATTTCGTAGAGATTTCCTTTGCGCTTTCCTATTGCCACAATTTCCCTGCCATCCAGACTGTAAAACGTTGACTCGTTTCCGTTTGCCTTCTGTACATGTCCCTTGTCTAGCATCTGACTCACTGAGAAAAGATTAAAGTTGAGGTTTGGCACGTAAATGACATCTTCTAGTACCACTGGATACCATTTTTTGACCATCAAATGCTTCCATCTCGATGTTCCCGACTGCAACGCCATCTAGCCTGGTTGAGTCTCACAATTGGGATGGGCTCGTCCAACTCAACAAGCTGAACAAACCACTCTCGGTGAGACGTCATGTGTTGGCTGGCTCCACAGTCTTGATACCATGAAGTGGCCTTGTCCTTCGAAATGTCGTTGTCCACCGTCGAGAGTACCGCGGTCAAAAATGCCTTCCTATTCGGTTTCCCGTTTGTTGACTTATTCGCTTCTTCTCGAGATTCGCAGTCCTTTGCGAAGTGTTCCTTCTTACAGATATTACATGAATACTTCTTCTTGCAGTAAGCAATGTATTCATCACACGGTTTACCTCTGCACTCCTTGAGCACGTGACCTTTGTTCCCACATTTGTAGCATGCGAACTGTTGCTGTTTGACGACTGTTCTTGTTTCCTGCGTCTGGCCATAAGAGCGTTGGTGGTGCTGCCCTCTGCATTTGTCGTCGTTTCTTTGAGTCGCTCGTCCTCGAGTCTCAAACGTTCCATGGGGGTTTCCACGTTCTTTGCTGTTCCGGTCACGTTGTCCCAGGATGTCCTGAAATGTGCCAATTTTGGCGGTGGCACACTCATGATCCTCGTCATGATCCAACTTTCCTTCACAGGATCATTGACACTTCATCCGCGAGATCCAAAATCTCCATACAGTTCTCAACAGCTGACTTGCTTTCATCATACTCATAGGTATAGAATTTGATTCGGGACGTTTCTAAATTTCTTACGTTGGGGGCCCCGTTTATGGTCAAGCTGCAGCTCATAAAATCTTAACGCCTACAAATTCCTCCACTTCTTCCGCTTCTGCAAAATTTGCGCGCTTGCGACGGAACTCCAACGCTGTTCGCTGTACAATTCAATTATCTTAGTTGTTTGCTCTTAATACTCGTGCCTGTTGATTACTGGTCGTGGTGGTTATGACTACGCTCGTGATTACCCATTTTGCAGCAAGATCGTCCTTCTCTTCGCTGAAAGAATCCGTAAAAAAGACCGCTTCGACCGTCGTTGGCTCTTTTATTAACTTGTCGCAACAGCTCTTTTTCTTGAGATGAACCCAAATGCAAGGCCACAACAACCACTACGGCTGCTCAACCTTTCAGCGTTTTCCTTGGTTTCGAACCCAGTATTCCTTGGTGGCCATCTTTCTTTCGCGCACAATCATCTGGATTATCCATAACAGGAATATCGACTTGTTTTGGTTGTAATGTCATTTGTTGTTTTGATACTTTGTGGAGTGTTAACGTGCGCGATCGAATTCTTGTGGTGACGTTTTATGGATCGAGTTTCTCCTGTAATGCTGCCAAAGAAATAAGTATTGCCTCTTCTGTGCGGATTGTTCGCGATCCCTGCGGGAAAACATTTATGTATTGATCAAATAAAAGTTGTGGGTCGTCCCCGGAAAGATTTCCGTCATTCTGAAGAGCTGATTATAATCCGTACAAGCCAACGAAAACAAAGTAGCATGATTATAGTGGACTTCTAGCTCCAATGTCGGAAATGCTCGCGCCTCTATCAGAGGTGCCGATTGTAAGATCGTAACTTTTTTCATAAGTGGACTGTATAAATACTTCTGAGAGGCAACTAGCAATTTGGATACTATAGCCCCAATATACCCCTGTCTTGGCACGGGGTTCCCACGGTGATACAACTGTTCCTTTTAGTTTTTTAGATTTGTACTCTTGCTAGGATTCATTGGTACTGTTACTCGCAAGCCTTCTGTTAGCTTTTTATTGACGTGAATATCATTGGGAAGGCCTGCATTCACATAACTGCCTCTGCCTTCCTTTGCTTTTTTTCTCAATAACAATTCCTTTGCGGTACATAAAACTATTCTGTTGACGAAGATGATGTGGAGAGTCGAGAGGATTTAACAAACGAGAGTAATTCAAGTCATTGTGCAGCGGGAAGAAAAATTTCCGCAAATATTGCGGGCATTCGGGATATTGCAAGATGCGTGCCAACTGAAGACAACTTTTTCTAACAATAACAGGGTCCGTCATCAATTTCTACTGTCTTAAGCTTAATATCTTTATAATTTTCTATTCGTAAATCATCAAACACAATAACTTCATCGACTTGGAATATAAATGCTGCTCGAGCAATCTGACCGGCTAGATATGTTCTCAATTCTGCTGATTGCGCATTTCCCAGAATATAATCGGGCACAGCAATACTTATGGTAGATACTTTCCTGTGCTCCTCTTTGGTAGACTTGATAATTGGTTTTGTATGTTCTTCCAACTGTTTCGCCTTTTCCAAAGTTTTCCAGAATCTTTTCCTGTTTGTGTTTCTTTTTCACTAGTTTCTTTTCCTGATTTATTTTCTTCCATGACTTTTTTCTTCGTGATTTTCTGCAACAGAATCGGTGTTCGGCATGCCAGATCATGACGCCGTGCTCCAAATATCAAATAATTATATATACACAGCGATAGCCACGAACAAAGCTAGGCGATAAATTTCTTCCGTCTCTGGGACAGATCAATTGCTCTTATTTCCAAATCCATGCACCCACCAAGGAACGATATCTAGAGACAGATCCGACACGAGCAGGGTTTCAAACGAAGCGCGCAGGGGGCAGTGCTCACGACCGAGAAAAACATATGAAGCTCCTCGGCCTGTTTTTTTATTTTTTCTATCTAACTTCAGCTCGATAGGCATTAACGTTAGTTCGAGGATTTGTAAGTGCACGGTACTTCCACCGCGATGCATTCAAATCGCTAATTGAAAGTCAGCTGATACCAATCAACTATTACCGCCACGCGACGTCGCTGTTCACGTGCTTGACCCTCATATGTTTAATAATTTAAGAGTGAATGGGGCCTTTATGTGAATGAAGTGCTTGCCTGATAGTGTTTTAGTCCGAGCATATCTACTAACTTATCAGCCAACCCTCCGTTAACCATCTAGAAGCGACGAAGCACTAGAGTGCCCAGAGCATATGCTACGAAAATCCAAAAGAGTAACACCTTAGCGTTGGATATCTTTGTGTACCCCGGAATCGTTCTTTGTGAGGTTGTGCTTCCCTAGCTCCGAATTTTACATGGTTTATACTAATATGAACTCTACTTGATCAATAAATCCTTCTTACCATTCCTTCAGCGCGTGGAGTGGTTCCTTGACAATATTCCGATTAAAATGTTGGAGTGCAAGGAATCCTTCCCTTCAAGGAGTCGCACCGAGGTTATTTTTTTGTTTTATTTTATATTTCGTAACAACATTATAAAAGCACCGTCCACCGTCAGCTGCATGTCTTTAGGTATAAAGACTATTCGTACCGTGTGTAAGGCAATGATGTAACGCTCACATCAATACAGCGCATCGACGACCTTTACCCTGCATTGTAAGCGGTTGGTGATTGGTCTTAGCTTTCGAAGGGTGTAAAGATACGGTAATATTATCACTTTAAATTCGACCATGTTTAACTGATTAATAAACGTAACTGTCGTAAATTCTCCATAATTCCATTCATTCCATTCCCCATAATTCCATCGAATACAATGTTGTTGTAAATGTTCTCAGTAATTATTTCTGAAATTTTAGCACAGAATAAAAGGACTTTCTGTAATGCAATTTTTTATAAATTTCATATGACCTCACCGTTAGGTCCACTACTACTGGAGCAAATGAGATTCATATTTCCAAAATATCCGGATAACACATTGCACACATTTGCTCGAAGGCAATGCTATCATCTATATTTTTAGCAAGCCATGGGCGCTATAAAGAAAAATTTAAGGCCTATAATTATATTTTATATAATATGCTATGAATAAGCAGTCCTATCATCGACGAGAAATTCTCCCTTTCAATCTACTTTCAAAATATCTACGGCGCGACAGTCCAAGCTGGGCTCAGGATAAATTTCTTCTATCATCACCCTTCCGCGACCTGATTCGCCAGTTTATTACTCCCAGCAAGTATCTGCTGTCCGCTGCATTCGTGTCTTCCCATCAAGTCCTCAGTCTTCCCGCTGGACGTCTTCCTTGTGGTCTGCCCTTTAATGTTCTTTTGGGTAGGCGGTTTCCTTCCATTCTTTCTACATGGTCTGCCCATTGTAGTTTGCGTAACTTTACGCAATCAGATATAAGTGGTTCGTTAAATAGTTCATACAAATCGATGTAACGTAGTCTCCACTACGTCACGTGTTTCACTGGGTCGTAGAGACGGAGCGCCTTGCGTTGCATGTTTCACTTTCATATAACAGCAGAGGTTTGACTAGTGATTTGTAAATACGGAGCTTATTTTGCCTGTACACATCTCTGGACCTTAGAATGGGAAGTATGGAATAATAGGCTTTATTTGCAGCGTTGGTGTGTGGTCCAATCTCGTCCTTTTCGGTGTCTCTTCTATACAGGTTGGCTACCATTTATCTATATACAACTTTTTAAACTTTACATAAGCATTTGCAAAACGAAGCTAAGCTTCCCACCGGACACTCCCACAGTGCCTCACTGCTGTTTTGGCGTAAGCTTCTTGTGGTGTGAAGGCGTTGCTACATTGGGACGAGTGAACGCGGTGGATAATTCCTGGGAGCATATAGGTAAGACGAGCTAAGACAGCGTTGCAGGAACTTAAACAGCGTTGGCGAGCAAAAACAGCGTTTCGGCGAGCAAAAAAAGCTTGGAGGAGCTGGGAAAGCGTCGGCGAAAAGTGATGTGGAAAGTGTATTGCGGCGGAAGAATTATTTTTTCGGTACGTTCGGTACGCTTTTTCTGAGCCTACTCCTCTCGCTCAATTTTCGTTAGAAAATCCGCAAAGGAAGTTAAACTTCTAATAAAGTTATTCCACACTTTCAAGGTTATAGTCACCTAAGGTCAGGTTTTTTTGGGCTGGAGTGATCTTCCACGTTTGAGTCATGATTACAGTTTTAGTTTAACTCGTAGACCAATTCGTTTTGATTCATATTCTAGTCTTAGAAATACTCCTTTGGAATCTGAGATTGACCGTGTCATAATATTTATGTCATCAGCATATACTACTAATCAGTGTTGGCAAAAATTTAATCCGATTGGTGATTAATAATTGACGATTAAAAAGTTAATCGCGATTGATGATTAGGGATTAATACTTTCAATCGTCAATCGTCGATTAACGATTAATTTAATCAAATTGTTAATCGTTAATCATGATAACGATTGTCACTGGTTTTCGTCATTTACAGTATTATTTAGTTTAAAAAAGCTAAATTTGCTTATTTTTAAATGATTGCAAAAAATTGGAGGTTAGGTCTCATCTCAATTCGAATGACTGTTTTTTTTGCATATTTTATCAAAGAAGTTTTAGTATGATACCAGGAGTAAAGAAAACCTACATAATTTGTTTGTAAATCATTTATTAAATCACGATAAACGGTATTTCGAATTTTTCGATACTTGAACAAAAATTAAACATTTTCAAGAAAAAAAAATAAAAAAACCCAAAAGAAAGAAAATACTTTCTTATAGGATATGTACATAAATGCTCTTAGTATATAGTATAGTATATTGAATCGGACCTCTGTCGAGAACTAACAGTTCCATTCTCACTTCCAGAATCTGACTTAAAATCAAAAAATCGTCCTCTTTCTGTTTATTTTTATCTCCACTACTTTGATTTTCAATTTGTTGATCTTGTTCAGATAATTCTAAACATGAAGTTGTTTTCAGCCATCTTAAACATTTTTTTTGGGTGTCAGGGTCAAGACATGTCAACCATCGGTTCTTGAACTTAGGATAAACTAAGGATGCAATAGCAGCATTTTTAGCACTTTCAATAGAGAAACTTAAGAATTCTCCATAACGCTTTTCCACACTTTCCAAATATTCTCGTACCAGAGGTTTGCATTACTTCAGATTTTGACGTTCCAGCTTCTGTAACTTATTTCTCACAGAAATTAAACATGGAGCAACAATTCCATAAAATGTATTACCCTGCAGTATATCCAAAGCATTCGCCAATGGCGCTGCACATTGCAAATATTCTTCGATATACTGGAAATCAGCATTTTTTGGTGGGTTTTTAATGTCAAGTGCCTTGGCTAGTAGAAAGCTTTTGCTTGTTATTTTCGAAATATATTTAATTGCATCATAAAGACTGTTCTATCTTGTAGCTCCTGGATGAGTTAGTGTATGCCCGAGAATGTCTTGCATAATCTCTGCAGATTTCGGTCACCCAGCTGCACTCCAGAGTTCACTACATTTTCCCATAACATCAGTATGTGCTTTCCCCAATAATGTAGATTTATTAGATAATATTTTTTGCACATCAGAACTTGCAGTCAACGTGAAAATGCGCGCATTTCAACACATGTGAAATTTTCTGACATTTGGTTCATTGGATGCATGTCTTCACTTTCCATTCAAATCTGGTCTTCATCGTGATCTGTCGCATTCTCACTTTCGCTGTTTTCATCGTACTCTTCATTGGCATCGAATTCTAAAGATTTTTGGTTTATGCCAAATTCTTTAAACGCTTTGACAAAATTTGCACCGTTGTCAGTCACCATTGATGTAACTTTGAAAGGGTCAAGATTGAATTTTGAAAATATTTCCAATAACATGTCTTTTATTCGGTCGTGCGTATGTGCTCCCCTAAATCGTCGACAAGCTATAGCAGCTGAGTGTCTTTCCAAATCTGCATCAATCCAATGCGCAGTTACGCCGAGAAAACCTCTTTTTTTGCTCGACCAAATATCGGCGGTACTGCAAACTAATTAACTGAAGCAAGTTTTTCTTTAATTGCAGACATTTGATCATAAGACTGTGGTTTTTTTTTCTTAGTGATCGCCTTCCAAACAACTTCAGTCCAATATTTTTAATGTTTAAGCTTTCCATTATTTTTGTAAAATAGGGATCCTCTATGGCTCGTAGAGGTGTTAAGGAATGAACGAAATAATTAGTAATATTAACTTCATATTGTTCTTGTGTTGCCATGTTCTTTTCCATTGAAAGAGTGTTGTCGGCCGTTTTGACATTAGTTGTGTTCTTAGTCTTGTTATTCTTCATGTGCTTTTTATAATCTTCTAGTACATCTGAACCATGTTTTCTTTTCAAGTGTCCAACAAAATTCGACGTTGTGGTCTTGCATCCTTTAATCACCGTTTTTTTTCTGATGGACACTTCATACATGTTGCAGCAAGAATCCTATCGGAAAACTCGCCAGGAATTTGTTTGAAGAAGGTGCCGTCAAACAAAGATGAAAAAGATGATTCCCTTGTTAGATTTTTTCTCGTGTCTTCCGTTGAAGATGTAGCTAGATTTTCATTGCCGAATTCATTTTGTCCACTAGAATTTACACAATTAATAATACTATCTTCGATATCGATGTCGGCTTCAACGTCTATATCCATTTTTAATACCGTAGGAACCTTTACTTAACAGCAAATAATCACTCTGATGTGAGCACGAAAAAGATATATTTTGTTTACTAAACACTCAGTGTGCCAAATAATACTCTACACACATCAATGCAAAATGCACGTAGACCCAAAATCTACGTATACCCACCAAAAAGAACCGTTCTTTCTATTGTTTACGTAAAGCCCAGTTCAGACTCTACGTCTTGCACAACGTTTTGTCTGCGCAGTCAAAACGTAGCAAAATTGAAAGAGCATCCAGACGGTGCACATCTTACCGACTTCTTTGCGTAGTTGACGGATATTTTAGCCCTACCAGCTCAAATATCGCTGCAACTGAACAGTTTTATGCGCAGTTCTAAAACTTTGCATTTTTCCCGTCCACACGCAACATTTTGTCTGCAACGTTTTGATTTGCGCAGGCAAAATATTGTGAAAGACGTAGCGTCTGGACCGGGCTTAAAATTCAAACAAAAAAATAAACGCATTTAGTGATTGGTTTGTGAGTAAATGACATAAATCATTTCATCAGTGTAAACAAATTAATTACGAACGCATGAACATTTTATATACAGTCTTCCACAAAAGTCAAGGTACAGAGAATCGGTAACTGAAAATTGTATTACTGAATCAATATTTTTATTTGAAAACCAAAAGTTATGAAATGGTAATAATACGAGTTCTGTTGAATTTAAGTTTTCATAAATTTAAAGGGATTCGGCAATAATGATCATTGAAGACAATAATTTTTTGTTGGCAATGTCTCTTTTCTACTCCACAAAAGTCTTGGTATAGTTGCAGAAAATGCCCTGTTATTTGTAAAAAGGGGAATCCCCCAAGTTCATATTATCAGAGTGAGTTAACAACCGTAGGCCGCTGTCTTTAATATCGCGTCCGTATTCGTGGTGTATCTTTTATTTAATAAAATTTTTAAAAAATGAGTCGAAAGGGGTTGAGTATTAAGAAGCGTGAAATAATTATTAATCTGCATTCAAATCAGAGCAAATCATATTCTGAAATAGCTGAACTAGTGTTGCGAAGTCGGTCAACCATTCAAAAAGTGATAAATCGATTTAAGAAGGAAAATAGAGTGGAAAATGTGCCCCGAACAGGTCGTCCATCTAAACTAAGTGCAAAGGACAAGAGAAAAATTTCGCGAATGGTAAAACAAGATCCATTTCTAAGCTGTAGAAAAATCTGCGATGTTCTTGGAATTAATGATAAGAAGGAGGTTAGCGCAGAAACTGTGCGTAGAGCTGTCGTAGAAGCTGGATTTTCATCCCGTACGCCTAGAAGAAAACCTCTTGTAAGTTCCATAAACAAACACAAAAGAATAAAATTTGCAAAAGCATAACCAATAACGTTTTGGGATAATGTTTTATTTTCGGATGAGTCTAAATTTTGTATATTTGGTGTAAATGGGCATAAGAGGGTCTGGCGAAAAGTAGGAGAAGCATTTAATCCCAAGAACACTATTAAAACAGTAAAACATGGAGGCGGTGGTGTTATGGTTTGGGGTTGCATGGCTGCTGCTGGAGTTGGAAATCTGACATTCATCGAAAATACTATGGATCAGAACTCTTATTTAGAGATTCTACGAAACAACATGAAACAAAGTGCAGCCAAATTAGGTATGCGAGAAGATTTCTTGTTTCAACAGGACAATGACCCTAAGCACACTGCGCATAAAGTTCGAATGTGGCTATTGTACAATACTCGCATGCTTGCTACACCGCCTCAAAGCCCTGATTTGAACCCTATAGAGCATCTTTGGAATGAGCTTGAGACAAAAATCCGAAAAAGAGTGATATCAAGCAAGGCGCGGCTTAAGGATGCTATATTGGAGGAGTGGGCCAGAATCAGCAGCGAATTTACTAAAAAATTGGTATATTCTATGCCTAAAAGACTGAAGTCAGTAATTCAGATGAAAGGATATCCGACAAAATATTAAGAAAAGTATAATTTAAATAACTATGCAAGACTATAATTACAATTTGTATCATTTTTATTTAGGTGTACCATGACTTTTGTGGACTTCATTCATTGACTTTCCAACACATCATATGTAATAATATATTAATACGACAGAATTTTCGTTTTGTTTTACATGAATTAAAGTGTAATGATTATAGTTGAAGTAATACCAAAAAAATTTTATCACTATAGGTTTTTTAAATAAAAATATCAAACAATTTTCATGATATTTATCACTGTACCTTCACTTTTGTGGAAGACTGTAATTTTCATCGGCAAATATAATTACTCCACGCTCTGCATGATATTATCATCGTTTATTCAATTATTCAAGATGTTAAAAAATTCTCTGATGAATAATAACAAAGTTATCATCAATGTATATACACTTAGTCAAATTTTTTATGTGTATGCATTGATCATAAGATTTTTCATTTTTCATCAACTTCAATCAATGATGTCATGCAAAAATTAGAGTTATTACATTTGTCGATGAAAAAAGAATAAGGTTGTCTTACAAATAGTCCACTTCCTGTATTGCATTATAATGGGAAATGAAGTAGCCCTATGATGATTTATTTATTGTCTCGAGGTTAGAGCACTAGTAGCATAAGCCGCAGGTCCCAGGTTCAAGTCTCTAACTTTAAATCAATGACTTTAAAAGTTACCAATTCAACAGTAAGTAGAAGATAAAAACCTCATTTATCCGGAAGTGACGACAATGGAAGCGCTTCCCTCTAAAAATTCATTAAGAAATAATCTAGAAATCCGTCTTTCAAAGTCCCGCTGAGTTAGTTGTATTGCAGTTTAGTAATACGCTTCCAGACTCAGGAATCCTGGATAAATTTAATCTGCCTTTTAATTCACGTTAATTTACACGAACATCTTATTTTATATTATAATACTATAAATATAACACAGTGGGTCTCATACTATAAAACAATCGTTAATCAAATTGAAGGTTGATGATTAATGATTACTAAAATTAATCGCGATAACGATTAACTATCTTAATCTTGATTAATTTAATCGGGATTAAATGAATAGATTAAATTTTCAATCGATTGATTAATCGATTAATAAAATTAACCGATTAATGCCAAGTCTGTCGGGGTCAATAGATATTCTCGTTGAGCTTCCATTCGCGCCACTAACTCTGGATGAAGTTTCAAAACCCAAACGAATAAACGCCCGGTATCGAAGAGATTTCAGTGTGGCTCATTAAATATGGTGGCAGCGGTGTTCAAAAAGCTATCCATAAAGTCATCTAGAGCATTTGGCAACAAGAACATATGCCGAACGAGTGGAGCCAATCAATTATACGAGTATTGCCTGCAGAAAATGGTGAGAAGCTACAGTGCGAAAACTATAGAGGCATATCACTACTTTGTACGGCGTAGAAAATATTTTCTAGCAGTATTATTGAGAGGTATCAAGGTGGTTTTAGAGCAGGAAAACAGTTCATCGCTGCTCGGATTTCGAAATTGAAGGACGTTTTCGATAGACCGGGACGCTTTTTGCAGAAACCGAAGGCCCGAGAGGGGCTTTAGTGCTACGAAGAAGAAGATTAATAGACAAAAAGTTTTCTTAGATGCTTTCCAGTTGAAAGGAAACTCGTAAATTTTATTTAAGAAATATGAATAGTGTAATTGAAAATTATGGGATTTCTACTATTTAAAAATTTGTTTATTTAAAAGTATTTAGTATATCTGCATAGTTGCACTTTTAATCATTTTCGTACGGTAACCACTAATTCGTGATTTTTAGCATAAGATGGGCGGGAAATAGTTTTGGTTCAAAAATTACCGAAGAAAAATATGGCAACGATTTCTATGTAGTTTGATAATTTTCAAAAAGTCCTAATATTGAAATGTAAAATTTAATACACAAAAAATAGGGAATCGTAATGCACCGAGGGCACTAGAAAACCGTCCTTTATAATTCATGAAACATTAAAAAAAAAAAAGAAACCTGTCGTCAAAGGGGTCCTACAAAGGACGAAATAAAGTTTATGGATGCGGTGCCAAATAATTTTCTTTGTTTCGAGTTAGTGATCAGTAGCAAGATATTGAGTGCCATGGATAAACAGGGAAAACAGATTAGAATCGCTTCTATGAAATTTATTCCATTCTTTCTAGCGCATCTTGTATTTGGTTTTCTTTTAAGTTTTTCGTAAGCGTTAATTTTATGCATAGTTTTTGAATGAGGACAGATTACAAGTATTCTGTTTTGACGCAAGTGAAGAGCGACACATCCCGTTAAGTGTATTCCAATTTTACGGCGTTCCGATTTCTCTTCATTCAAGAATGGTCCAGAAAAGTAAGAAATTTATTTTATGAAATCGGAGCCACCACTCATTAATCGTGACTCAAATAGGGAAAAGCTGATTTGGCCCCGATTCCATAAAATTTATTTCACTATTTTCAGCTGGTTTTCTTTTTTTCTAAAAGTTTTTTTTCTATAACAATTCTGATTGAAATCAAGTGAATGATTTGCAATATTTTTTGATAGAGATTAACTGAGTTTACACAGTCTATAAAACCATACTTAAGAACTTGAAAGTTCATCTAAGATTTATTTATAAGATATATTTAAAGAAAATATTTCTGCATTTTCTACAATGTCCTTTGAAATGTTGGTCAATCACTGAAAGGCTTTAATTTTATGCTGAAATGTTCATTATTTTGTCTAAAACCAAAGAATTACCGGTATTAACATTTGCAAGATTTCAAGATATCATGTACTGAGTTTGGTTTTGCAACATATTCAAACTGATTATTTAAATGTTAAGCAAAATCGTTTAGGAGTTTGATTTCACTATACGTTTATTGACAAGATGAAGTTATTCGGAGAAAATAAGCTTTATCAAAAGTCATCAGCGCTCTCCTATTATTCAATAGTTCAAGTGATTATATCGGAATGTTAAACCTAAACTATTACTCGATATAAGATGTTCATATGAAGTAGTACACACCATTTTTGAAAGAATATAGTTTGTAAAGTATTGTAGCCGAAAAAAGCAATCAATGATTTCTTATTTTTGGATTTTCTACTTATGACGTGATTACGCTCCACAAAACTAAAGTTTATCGTATTATGTAGCACAGTAGAATATCTTCAATTTATTTTTAAGTGTTTTTCTCTTTGTATACGCGTATGCATACGCTTCATTAATCCTGGTTGATATTGTGCTACAAGATTTATGATTACTATGTCATTATGCCTACTCAGAGTTTATACGTGATTTATAAACTTCAATGTCCATCGTTATATAAATTTTTATAAAATTGGAACTATCAATAAACTTACTATCAACCTACACACAGGCTATGCCTATGAATATTATATATATGAATATATCTTTGACTACAATTAAAAAATTATTGAAAGAATAATAGAAGATTTTGCCACAGTTCATTTGTTCTGAGTCTTACAAATAAAACATATGCTGAGCAATTTCAGTGCAGCAGAAAGAACTGGCTTCCTACTTTGGTCTTCTTCAATGCTGTGGGCTAACAAAATATCCGAGTTAAAGGAGCTTCATGCAATCTGTTAGATTCTTCAACTGTCGCTGCAACTTACAATAGGCTGGTTGTGTTGGATTATGTAAGTCAAAACGCTGATATTTATTATTTTGCTTTTGAATTATTTTAAAAATGTTCTTTGTTATATTTAAAAAATTCTTATCCAAAAAAATAACCCAACGAAATCGAGCAGTCTCCTTTAAGAGATATCTTGTTTGTTATTGATTATGTGCTAACAGACATCTTGAAGAGCAAATCAATTGGAAAATGAATGTAAATATAGTTTTATAAACGGATGTCGAGAAAAATACTTCTCGGGTTCAAATGTTCTAAATTACAACATTAATTCGTCTCGTTCTACTTAGTTGTTATGATAATGTTGTGCAATTTATGTCTATCTTCTTTTTTTGAATCTTTTAAAACTAAGTAGTAGCAGTCCCCCTAAGCAAGGTAATTTAGAGGCGTTGGGGTGTATTCATGATTACCTGTTGCATTTGGGAATATATTTACGGCAGAATACTAAAACTTTGATAAATTGTCCCTAAATTCTATCTGCAAAGAACCAATTTGTCAGTTTTCTATTAAAGGCAATACACTTTAGATAATTATTACGGTTTGAATGGATAAAATTTCCATTTAAACCGTAATAATTGTGAAGTGATTGGTTGGTACTCGTATCTGAAGACCTTATGAAGTTTGCATGGGAATAAAATTAAAAACAAACTTCTAAGATATCCAAGATATTACAGTTCATGTGTGAAAAAACAAATACATCCACTTGTAGTAAATATTTTTTTATATCCGCAGCCGAATTCGCTTTTTTCTTGAAAAACCATCGGACAACAAAGCATGTTGGTTTAACAGACGCGTTTCACCCCTTTGAGTCATCTTCAGTGTCTAAAGGATGTGTCCTTTAAACACCGAAGATGTCTCTAAGGATTTGAAAGGCGTCTGCTAGACCAAAAAAGCAGGCTCGACTGTTAAAAAAAACACAAGTTTTTTTTAAACAAAAATTATACCTGTTTTACATTTTACACTCAGAAATTTTGTCTGCAAAATAATTTAAGGTTTTAAAGTAGGTTATAATTTAGGATATACAAATATAAAAAATAAGAACTAGTTTATTGAATCTAATGTATAACACCGAAAGAATGGATACAACCGGCAAACATATATGTTGTAAAATTAAGTATAAAAAATTCAGTTTGAGAAAGGTGAATGGTTTGCATTGTGAATAAAGCTGAAACAGTTTCACTCAAGCAAACGTTTTCACCTTATCTACTATTGCTTTGAATAATATAGGACCTTCTATGAAAACCCAAAATACTACATTATTTTTTCATTGGTCCTCCTCCGGCATTTTCTAATACATTTTCTTTTTTGGGAAGGCCATTTTACTTCATGTTATATATTTTCTGTAGAAAGAAGTATAAAACTTGAAAAGATACAAAGGCGGTCCGATAAGTACTTAGCCACAC
This sequence comes from Odontomyia ornata, assembly GCA_963969285.1. Lineage (NCBI taxonomy): Eukaryota > Metazoa > Arthropoda > Insecta > Diptera > Stratiomyidae > Odontomyia > Odontomyia ornata. The sequence goes on from OZ017738.1 coordinate 103,188,706, forward strand.
AGCCCGATGACGTCATTATCGCAAGAGAGTTTCACTATCGTGTATTACATTCTCATAGACGGGTATTGTCAAAATTTCAGCCGAATCGGAATCCGTAGTTTTGTTTTGACCGCGTATGGAAGCGGGTGTGTCCGCGGATTTTAGAAAAACGGAGAAAGAGCAATATTAGTCGGTGATTGGATCCTTGCTTTTGGTAGGGAAATCGTGCAGCGAAATCAAAGAGCGCTTGGATGTTGTGTACAGTGACTGTTCCTGTGATGGCGGTCCTAAAAAATTGGTTTAATGAGTTTTGAAATGGTGTCGCGTCGGTTTTTGATGTGCCACGCTCAGGTCCCTCGAAAATAGCCACCACGGAGAATAACGTGACAAAAATTTACGAGCTCGTATAGCGCGAGATAGTTGAGACATTAGGCGTCTCAAAAGACCGCGTGGGTCATATCCTTCATGAAATTTTTGGCATGAGAAAGCTTTTGGCGCGATGGGTACCGCGTTTGCTCACTCCCGACAAAAAACGCAACCGTCAGACCACTTCAGAGCAGTGTTTGACGCTGTTTAAGAGCTTCTGCGTCGTTTCGTGATCGTCGACGAAACATGGCTCTACATACGACAAAGAAGCAATCGAAGAAGAAGGCGAAGACTGTCCTATCTGCCGGAAAGGTGATGGCCACCGTTTTCTGAGATTCACAAGGTGTGATCTGCATCGACTACCTGGAGAAGGGCAAAACGGTGACAGGGCTCTACTCTGCCGAATTGTTGGGCGCATTTGACGCCGAATTGCAGAAAAAAGATCCCATTTAGCGAAGAAAAAAGTGCTCTTCCATCCTGACAACGTACCGGCTCACACCTCCGCCGCCGCCACGGCCAAATTGGTCGAAGTGGGTTACGAACTGCTACCTCATCTACTCTATTCTTCAGATTTGGCCCCGTGCGACTTTTTTTTTGTTATCAAACTTGAAAAAGTCACTCGCCGGGCAGAAATTTGAGTAGAATGAGGAGGTCATCGCCGAGACGGAGGTCTACTTTGCAGACCTTGAAAAAACGTATTTTTCATACGGTTGGAGCATTGCTGGGTCAAGTATATTGAGCTAAGAGGAGATTATGTTAAGAAATAAATCGCCACTTTTCCAAGATTTTCGTTTTTCTTTTGTCAGCTAAGTACTTATCGGACCGCCCTCGCACGTAGTATAATGCAATTTTGTGAAAAAGCCGAAACTAATCTCATTTTATTTTTGAAAAGCTTGTATTTTCCATTAATTGAATTTACTTTTTCGTATGCTTCCAACAAAAAGAAAAAAAAGTTTCATGGCCAGAAAGTCGACTGGTCGCAAGTTGTGAGCCAATTTCTGTTTTTTAAGAAACCTGCAAATCCCACAAAAAACAAAAGAAAGTGTAATTTTATTGTTTTTTACAAGAATACATAGATTGCCAGAATTATTGAAATATGAAATACTTCTAACCATTCTAGTATCCTGATATGCCGCCTTTGGCTTTGCATTGGGCTTTAACCCGTTTCGGACTCCAAGTGGCGATGCCAGTGGGCCAAGAATGATCAAACTTGGACCAATGAAAAATGAGGAGCTATCATGTTGTCATGCTGAATCATCAAAGATTACGGATCGAAAAAGCAGTAGTGAAAAATACTTTTCTGAATGCACTGTTCCTAGAGTACAGCAAGGGTGTGGTTCGGTTATGATCAGAGGGGTGGATAAAATCAAAGAGATTTGGATAGTAAGCATTTGTAGACGGTAGTATGAATGTCAACAAATATTTAGAGACCTTGAAAACTAAATAATAGTCAACTCTTCAAATATCAAATATTCACAAGCCAATTATCTTTTTTTTTAAAAAACCGTGAGGCCCTGCTTTATTGAGTGAGCTGACGTGTTTCGACCCTTTTGAGTTATCTTCAGTGTTATTTTCAATGACGATGACTCACAGGAGTCGAAACGCGGCTGCTCACACAACAAACTATGGTCCGACGACTTTTCAAGAAAAAAAATATATAACATAAAAAATTGCATAATAGCGTCAATGTCTATAATTCTGGGGCGACGGAAAACATGGTGATTTCAGCAAATAATGCACCACGCCATGTTTCCTACAAAAATGGAGTGGTTTTTGAAAAACAAACTCCCTATAGAAAAGTGGCCGGCTAAATCACTGGACATGAATCCTTTTGAGAATGTATTGGGTATTCTCCATAAGATGCGCAAAAAATACGAATTTCAACCATTGGCGACCTCACTAAAAAAAATTCTGCCTCATAAAAGAAGCCTTTTAGGGACCTGGTGGAGTTCATGCCGGCACAGATTCAAGCTCTATGCAAAACCAAAGTTGGTATAACAGGATACTAGAATGCTTTGAGGTATTTCATATTTCAATAATATAAGCTGTTCTGGTACATAAATCTACGTACTCTTGTACAATAAAATTACAGTTTCTTTTGTTTTTTGCAGGATTTGCAGGTTGCTTACGGCTCACCATTTTAGACTAGTTGACTTATCCGGCCGTGAATTTTTTTTTCTTTTTCTCTTGGTTGGGTACATACGAAAAAGTAAATTCAATTCATGGAAAATGCTTATTAAAGTTTTTTTTAATAAAATGAGATTAGTTCAGGATTTTTTACGAAATTGCATTTGTCTACCGATCTTATCAAGCTTTATACTCCTTACAGAAAATATATACCATAAAGTAAAATGGCCGTCGCAAACCATAAAATTTATTTAAATACGCTGGAGGAGAACCAAAGAAAAAAAAATAATACAGTTACTGTTTAAATTTTTCATACACTATTGAAAGCCATGGTAGGACCATAACTTCTTTCACAGACCGAGTTTTGTTATGATGATAATGCCTAAAAAACAAAATTTTACCACAACTATAAAGTAATTTCAACGAATGCCTTTGGATGGTTTTTGATGTAATATCAACATTGTATAACTAATCGTTCGAGAAGTCGGCAAATTAGATCCGTAACTTCGGGATAGTAGTAGTCAGTTGGGCTTGGTTGGGAAAAATATTATGGTTTAATTATTGTTCTGGGCGATTAAGATACGAGATATTTCTAATAAATTATATCTGTTTCCCGGATAGTAGTTTACAACTATTTTTGCTAATAATTTATTAGAACTTGTTCTAATACAATTTATAACCGCTATCAATTAACAATTAATTTAGAACTGGCACAGACTTGAGGCCTTTGACTGTCTTATTAAAACAAAGCATTGTGATGGCCCTAACGGCTGTTGACACAATATGATTTCTGCCCAGTGCTCTGAATGTCAAAGTGAAGTAATTCAAGTAAGCGCGCGTAAATGGCCGGGAGTGACTACGCCTCTCTTAAGCTTAGCTTTGAAACAGTTCAAATGGCACGGCGCTGAATGAGTACTTATAGCGACAAGCAAATTATAAAATCCTAATCCGTAAATTCCAAGAATCCTTGGCCACGAGCCTGTCAACCTCAATCCATAATCTTCCGCAATTATAATGTACTTCCACCCAGGGGCAAGCATTCATTTACAAGCAGACACGGACGGGCAAGCACTGACAGACAGACAGAAACGGAAAGACAGAACAGACAGACACGGACAGGCAGACGCGGCAGACAGACACTTGCAGACAAACAAACACGGTCCGTAATGCTAATTCCAATAACATCTCAACCTCAGGGAACATAACACTATCCCCCCGAGCGTGACCGCTGCACATTTGCTTCATCTAAACAAAGAGCGCACCCATCAACCATCGCTGCTGACATATATTTCAATTGACAACACGAAATCGCTTCAAAATTTTCCATCGCATCCACTTGGAATTCATCTTGGAAAGTCGAGAAATTTCGATGCATACGCACCGAAACCGATGTAAGATAAGAAGCCATATTGCAGTAGCGCTTACTACCACACACATGACCACATGTAGGATTGCATTTTCGCACAAATTTATACGGCGGTATATGAAGAATTGTGGAGGTGTCAACGAAAACTCGAGGTTTTGGTTTCTATTGCCCTCCAAAGTGAATGAGTAGGAATTTGTTTGCTTCTTAAAGCTTAACTATCAGTGGAAAGTGCAGAAAATGTGCTTCACTTAACGGTCGTAAAAAGTGTAGGAGTACAGTGGACGGTACAATGTGAATTTTAAGCATGCAAGGAATGCGTTTTGTGCTTTTTTCATGCGAAGCATAGTATATATTGTATTACGCATTCGCTTTTGCCGAAGTTGGCTGACAGCTCACGGGAGCTTGTCCAAGGTAGGCCGACTACTACATATGCGAATTGCTGCCATATGGTTTTTATCTTACGTCGGTTTTGATACGCACACGTAATTTTAAGTGAGTGTCGCTTTGTACCGGAATGTTACCTTACGTTGGGAAATGATAGAAATATTCAAAATTTAGATTCAATAGAGCATTCTACATCTCCACCCAGGAATTTAATTAATTTTGATACAAATACATAAACAGTTCTCAATATACCGGAAAGTGACAAAAAGTTGTCTAACGATAATCTTTTGAATAATCTTGAAACTGATAGTAAAGCTAAATATATAGAAGAATTAGAACTACAAATATCCGAGCACAAAGAATAACGAACATTTTTGCTTCAGCCAAATAATAGTGCAATACAGAAAATAGTTCTGTTTGAACAATACATGCAGTACATCATTAAACCACGAACAACCAACAATAGAACTACTACTTTTAGAAGGTAATACCAACGGTAATAAAATGTTTCTAAAAGGAAACTAAGAGTTAGAATGTTCAAGCAGGTTCAAACGATTTTTAAATGGTCGTGGAAAGATTGTACCAAAAATACTTTTGACGGAAGATCTTTGACAGCTGTGTCTGAAGCTCATGATGATTCATCTATCCAGGAATGCTTCCGCAACCTGTTTAGTTCAACCACACAATTGCTACTATTCAATACTTATGGAAAGTATCAAAACTGTACTGGAAATTACTAAACCATCCGCTGCTGGTCCCGATGGGTTGGGTTTGGAGGACCTCAGAAATTTTAGCATGGTAACCTTATGCCTCATTCTCAACGCTGTACATGTGCTAAATAGATTTCGCACTATCTTAATTCCGAATTAACCGAAATAGATAACTGGAGACCTCTGACTATTGCGTCAATACTACTTAGACGATAAATGAACTGCAAACCGACTTCCGAAATATTGATGGCTGCTTCTTGAACTCTTTAGCCTTACGTAGTTTTCTGAAGCACAACTCTCAATTGCGAAAACCGTTTGTCCTGATCTTCATTGATTTAAAGAAGGCCTTTGACTCAGTGCCTCATACCATCATCATAAGAGCACTGTGCCGCGCCGGCATAGGAGAACGGATAATTGATCTCATCAAGTCTAATCTCGAAGGAGTATCAACCACGATATCATGCGCTCGGCGTCAGATCTTCGAACTCAACATCAAGCGCGGTCTGAAACAAGGCGATCCTGTCCCGCCAGTTATATTTAACATCATTTTAGACGAGATCATAGTAGTAGAACCGGCGAGGAAATTCCAAGATTCAATTCCAGCGATGGCGTATGCAGACGATTGGGACCTCCAAAAATGAGGTCCAATTCTATCTACATTTTTTTATACACAATCAGCTTTCAAAATAGGAGATACTCCTATTAATCTACTTAATCTTGTCAGTGTCTGCAAATATCTTGAAAACGAGTACAGCCACATCCGTATAGCAAAGGTTGTCATATAAAAATTGGACCTTGAGCGAACTCAAACAGCTCCTCTAAAGCCTTAACAACGTTTAATTGCAATCATAGAATTCCGCGAATTCTTCCTGAAGTGGCCTCTGTCACCAGACGTGATCTACCGAAATGCAGTAGAAAATAAAGAAGAGACACCTTAAGAAAAGTTGGAAAATATTGTATATATGCTCGTTTATTATTAATTATTATTAGCACAAGAAAAAAATTACATGTATCGAAAGTTCCTGAACAGAATTTAGTAAATAAAGTTTATTTTAACTTTTACGAGTAAACCTCATCTATATTACAATATTATGTTTAACTATCTGACTTTCTGTATGTGCAACGTCTCAGCCAAAGTTTTCAGTAAAAATGCATCAACTAGTATATTCTAAGTATCTTACATTCTAAATTATGACTAAAATCATTTCTAAAATGTTACTAGCGTTGTGTAGTGGATGAAGAGAACCCGCCCAATCAGCTCTATTATTATTAATAAAGTAAAAATCAAACAATACCCATTTTCGGATTAATAGTGCCTAAAATAAATGAAAGATTAAAATGTTCCTTAACAAGCACTATTTTTATTTTTCTTTTCTGCCATATACCGTTATTTCGGGGACTAATTGTCTCCTTCGTCAGTGGCAATATTCTGAAGAATATTGTCACTGAGAAAGGAGACAATGAGTTCCCGAAATATCGGTATATGACAGAAAAAATATATGTCCTTCCTCAGTGGCAATATTCTGATGAATATTGCCACTGAGGAAGGACACAATTAGTTCCCGAAATATCGGTATATGGCTGAAAAGAAAAATGAAAATAGTGCTTGTTAAGGAATCTTTCATATAAAAATCAAAGTTATTAACCATTCCACCTAGTAAACCATTGATCACGAAATGATGTTTTGGACACCTACTTATTAAATTATTATTACTTTTAAACCCGATTTAAGAAAACTTCTAGTTGATATTTTAAAACATGAAAGTATTAAAATATAAATTTTGATAAAAGAATAGAATGCAGGAAAATTATTGCCAGAAGACGAAAATAACACGTGAGCAGGCCGCATTGAGCGGTGCTACCTTGGTTGGCGCGTAAACATGCTACCCACCCGATCAGCGTAACTCTGATTGACGTCTATACTTGAGGTACTATAGGCTAATTACAGAGTTAGCAGTTATTTAAAATAGAATTATAAAGGTTGTGTTGATTTTCGGCTGTCAGAAAAAATTTATCTATGTGGCTCATTTTTTGTTTGATTAAAGGTTAAATTTGTTTCGTTAATTATTAACCTTTGAGCATACAAAAAATTAATCACTTATTAGAGCTGTACAAATATTTTTCCGATGCAAATATTTTTTTTTTGAGTGATTCATCGGCTATGATGGCTGCTAATGAAAATCGGGAAGTAATCACAAAATCATGCATTATTATGCAATGTCACCTTCAATATCCTTTTAATGGTGGCGATTGGGATCCACCCAACATGTGAATTTTCATGAAGAAATGAGATAGTTCAATGCCAAGGTTCAATCTAGACCGTTGTCGTCGATTATGTAAATCAAAGCATGATACTGTTGAATAATGGTGTATAATAGTATTCTTTACATTTACAGGTATGAACGAAAATGTTAAGTCCGATTTTTTAAAGACTTTGTGAAGTGCAACGAATATGTGGAAGGTTCCGCTCACCTATTTTCATGTAAATCGGTGACCCAAATTTTCCAACTTGCCCTTGTAAATATTATTCGAGTTTTGCATGATTGCAATAAATTAGGAGCAAAAGTAAAGTAAATTTTTCACTAAATTGCTGACTAGAGCTGGGCAGTTTTATGGCACTTCTCTTTTCTCTTGCTCGTACAATTCAAATTCACTCCGTCTCCTACCCAATAGAGAATTAGCTTCATCGCTTTTAACCACCATCTAAATGAACATTCGCTACCGTCAACTACGCTGTGGATGCGAATTTCGTTGCGGTGCTCCCATCCAACCAACGCATTCCAATCTGCCCTCGTTGAAAGGTTTGAGCATTTTACTATATAAAATGCCATGCGTGTAACACTACCCACAAAGCATGATGTTGAGAGTGATATAATCGGTGTCGGTTTTGTGTACGTGAGTTTTTGGTGATTTGCATTGAATGTACTTCAATAGAAGTGGACTACCAAAGAACAACAACAGTCCTGCGTAAGATGCTGGCAATGAATAACGCAATAACCATTATATGGGTGTATCCAGCGGCTATTGTTTTCGTTGGTTTGGTAGTTCCAGGGTTCTAGGTTAGGTTTGACTTACTGAAACCTTTTGAGTTAATTAAAAAACTTATCCGTTTGGAATGAAAATATAATTTAAGAAATATAGAATTTTCTTATCTAATGGCGTCGTAGCCTGAATTGTTTCTGAATTTCAGAGACAGTTTGATTCTGCATTTTCAAAACAATCGGAACACGAAGAGAGCACTTGATTTGTGAATCGAAAAATCTTGAGAAAAAATTATAATCAACCTTAAAATGTGCTTCAAAATAAATAAATTTTTGTGGTGTCGGTTAAATCAAGTTTTTCAGCACGGGGTTTCTTTCTTCTGATTTCACAATATTTTGATGCCGTTCGATCGGGGTTGGTGTAACGTTTGACTTCAGTCTTTGTTTTTCGAGATTATGAAGTTAAAAGATCAGCATTTGCTCATAAAAATTGGCTTCTGCGGCACTATCTCACAGTGACTCCAGAAACGACACATGTCAATTTTTATGAAGAAATGTTGATTTTTATCGTTTACTATCTTGAAAAAAAAACTCGATTTCTTACTCCAAGCCTGATCGAATGACATCAAAACCTTTTGAAATCACGGAAAAGAATTTTTTCCCAGTTTTTTGTTTTATGTGGAAACCATATTGGCTTGCATCACTACGATCAACGGAATAAATTTATTTTGCATTACCAAGACTCCGTGTAGCTCATTTTTTTAATTTTAAAATTATTTTGAAGGAGATTAAAATTTTTTCATAACATTTAATTATGCTCCTTTTACATAAATCATCTAGGAATGATTCAGAGGTTTCAAA